>LS861338.1:22269-40386 GCA_900490955.1 Micoletzkya japonica | reverse complement strand
GACACGCCCCTAAGGCCCTCGTACCCCTCACTCTTAACATCTGCTCTCCTGGCAATAGTGGCCTTCGATAAACAGTGGGACTATTACCCAGAACTTAGCCCATTCGTTTCACACTTCAACCACTACGAGCCTTGTGCTCCACAATCACGAGCCTCGTGCTCCTCAACTCCCCATCTCTCTATCTTTCTTGACTAGTCTTATTCTGTATCTGTCTTTCCCCTTCTACCCCATCACCCTCCCTTCTACAGACTGACCATGAGTGCCAACCAACAGGCCCATGGTCACGACAGAGCGGATGTCCAATCGCAATGAGATATACAATGAACAAATGAGCTATGGCTGGTGTCAGCCAGGAGGGGACCCTCAACACGTGATTCGTGTCTTTTTGATAAATACGTTTCGGTGCTTTTGGTGACGGGACGCATCGCGGTTATGAATGATGCATGAAGCATATACATCAAAAAGACACGAATCACATGCTCTACTCAACACGCGTCGCTCCGCAAGCAAGAGTTCCTATCGAAATCATGCGTATTCTTCAGCATCTGGTCCGCTACATCGCTCCGTGCGTTCTGGATCCAGTGTTCTGACAACAGTGAAATTGCTAAGCGAACGAGATGCAGAAAAATTACCCCGGATTCCGTGTTTTCCGTGCGACAGGAACTCTCGCATTGAGAACACCGTATCCTAAGCATTTTGGCTCGTTCGCTTAACATTTAGAACACAGTGTGGGAATTGTTGCTCGTACACTTTATCCCTATATAATAGAATAAAAAAGTGTGTTTTGCTGTACCGCGGTACACTTTTGAACGGCTGAACGGATTTGGCTCAAATTTGGCACATAGGTAGTCTTGGGCGCTGGCTCTGGCCGGACCAAAATTCAGCGTATTCCACGCACGGGTTACGGTAGATTACTGTAATTGCAGCTTTCAAACGGCCATATCTCGGTCAAGGAGCAAGATTTTCCGGCTTTTTATGGTAAATTCAGAATCTACGTCGCAAGGCGCATCTTTTGGCATATCAACTTTTTGAAAATGACGAAATTCCAGCGATTTCACTTTTTTGGCTATTTTCGTCATTTTTGAGTTTTTTTCTTCATTTTTTTATCAGATTGTAGAGCTCGACGAGACGAAGCCAACGGACTCTTCAGCTAAGGATTTGGTTCACGGAGTCGTGAGAAAAACGAGTTGGAAGAAATCGGCCACTTTTCAGTATACCTCAGCAGATTTCAATTTTTGAGCTTCATTTTCAATATTTTTCAATTCTGTTTTCACCAGTGTGTTAAGCACGGTTGCCCGCATCGACCAATACCTGAAAGTATGCAAAACTCTTCCTAGCGACCTCACTTGGCGGGCTCAAACTTAAGATCGAAATCTTCAATTTTTTCAGTCATTTCGAATTTTTTTTCGTCACTAACGGTATAGATGGATGCAGCTCATCGAGAAGAACACGACAGTATAAGAAATCACGAAAAAATATCAAATTTGAAGCTTGTAGGACGAAAAAGAAGATTTGATGACGTCATCACCCAGGCCACTTTGAGTGTCGCCAGTTCTCAGCCTAATATCGATTTTTCTCATTATTTCTTGTTTTGATAATTATTAATAAATTATTTGGCACCCATCCACATCGTTCTTGCCCAATAAAAGTTCCTAATGCATAGTAGAATCGAGTTTGACGTTTCAGCTCATCCAATCACCCTTGTGACGTCATCAGACCCTGTATGTAGTGTGTTGCGTACTCGATCGTTGCCATTACTCGTGTTCTCCATCACGCTTACGGTTACAATGCTCAAATCAATCATTTAAAGCAGAAATCGCCGTTTGAAACGATTTCGTCCTACAAGAGCCGGAACCGCATCCGTCAAATAGTCAAAAAATTGGCAAAGCGCCAAATCTCGAATTCAAAATTTCTGCTTTCTCATTTTTCATTTCTTTGCTTTCTTTATCAAGTTTTTTCAGTATATGTAGACCGCAGGTGCTGATTGCATCTCTTAAACACTTATTAGATACTTACCGTAATCCTTGTCCTCATATAAGAATTTGAATTACCGCATTTTCCGCACGGGACCTTGACTGAGTATTAAGCTGTTTACGTATTTCACTTATTAAAATATTAAAATTCTTCCAAGTTTTTATTTTTTCGCTTTATAAGAAGTTGCTATTTTTTATTATTCTTATCAATTTAAATATCGTTTTCTTTCCAGAATGCCTCAAGATTCGCACGACGGAGCGGGGAACACTGAGCAACTACACTCCAAAGATGTGATGAAAGAAGCAGACGAAAGTGCGGGGAACGAGAACGGCAACAACAAGTCTACATTGAATGAGCCCTCTACTCCAACTATCGAAGGAACGAAGCAGCGAGGAAGAACTTCGAATTTGTTCTCGGGTTCTGCGAAAATGTCGAAGGAGCATTCATCTCAAGAATCGATTGACGTGAGTTATCTATATATATATTGACGTGCCATTCGGGTTCTTTTGATGGATATCTTTTATATCTCAATCATAACCGCTACGCGTATCGTCACCATAAGCAGCAAAACATATTGGTCAAGACGACCCGAATGGCATGCTTTGTAGCCATTTTTCATGTCTTGATATTTTTGAAATTCTGCTAAAAATGTTGGAAAAGCTTGGTTGAAAGTTTCAATATCTCGAATGTTTTAATATATTCATTTTGAGTTGATCGGGTCGGAGGATGATTCCATCGTGGTATTCGATAAGATGGATGGAAAACGTGAAGAGCTGTCCACGCTTTCGACTTTGGATGACGGACTTCAGTCGTGAGTTATTTCTTTTTTTCTATGGTTAAAGGGAAAGCACAACGATCTCCTGCGTAGAACAGATTCGTATGCAAATTAAGAGAGTGGAGGCGAGAGAGCATGGAAATTGGAGTGACGCAGAGACATTCGCAATTTCGGAACGCGGACTGGCAAAACGTCGTGGGAAAGAGTTACTCTTCCTTTTTTATGTAAATTCAAATTCCATAAAAGCATTTTGCTAAGAGAGTTTCACTGTATTTAGCGGAATGCGCTTAAAAGAAAATCAGTGGTGTGCGAACATTCCTGCTGCAAGATTATCATCATTCTTGCAGGACGTTGTTTCTCGGGGTACGCTACGATCATCTCATCAACGACACCGTTCTGAGCGAGCAGAAGAAACCCGTCCCCCCATTTCTCATCGTTTGCGATTCTGAAGGTCACCAGACGATGCTGACGTTTCCGAACCACAGTCGAGTGCATACTGTCATGCGGGGAACAGTGAGTATAGTTTCCTGCTTTCAAGATATGCTACATACATACTGTAGCGATTACATAGCTCTACCTAGAAAATGGAAATTAGCATTTCTTGGAAGGCAGATAAGGTACAATTGACTCATTTTTGACCACTAGCGGTGTTATTTTCATCATTACAGTAATCAATATATCTTGTTTCGGAAAGTAGAATGACCCGTTGCAGGTTATCGCAGTCACTGGAGCGACATACGCAACATCTCGCTACTATAAAGATCTTCTCTACAAGGAGAAAGGGTTGACCGCTCCCCATGATGCGATTGTGGCGATTGTGGACAATCTGGACTTCACTCCTCCTCTTGATTCGCCACCAATCCATGATCTCTCGAATATCAGAGGCGGCTCGATGATGTAAGATTTTCCAGCAGCTTATTTAATTTATTCCAAGAACATATTTGTCAAAGGTAGTTCCCAAAATATTGGTTTTGCGTCATGCAATTCGCCGTCCAACATATTACTTTCTTTTAGTACGGTCGGTCCGGTTACGGTAACGGACATCAGCGAGCTTCGTGAAGGGAATGCAGGGAAGTTGGAAGCACGCAGTCCTTTGTATGTCGCTTTTATCTCTTTTGATTATTACCATGGTGTTACTAATGGTTTTATGAACAACATTTTCTTAATTTGAACACCTACTCATAGATGTACGGTAAACGCAATCCAAGTTGTTCCAATCTATATGGTCAAGAAAATTATTATTAAATGCCATGTACATTTTTATTAGGGGAGGCACGCCGGTGTCTGCGGGGTACTCGTCTACTTGTCGTACGATGAAGATTGAAGACGGCTACAGTAACAAGTGGACTGTCTACTTCAATCGGAATACCCTCTATCTGCTTACTCGGGTGTCGAAGAATTCGGTTCGAATTTTTGCTCCCTGATTTACACAATTTAGATGTTTTGCATGTTTGCTTCGGCACAGTTATTTTCAGTATAATCAGATTAGTGGATAACTAAATGTATGTGTTAATGGAGAGAGAGTTTGCAGAGCATCTACATCACTGGACTGAAGAGAAGTACTACTGCTCCGCCTACGTCGTACAATCTAACGGCAACCTGCTGCACACGATTCGTCCATGAAGCCGCGGGGAACTTCGTGTCCGAAGATCACACTGACGTTCTGGCTTCCATGCTTGCATTGAAACTGCCAGTCACCTGGTTGTCCGCTCTGGTCGGCAAGACCGGAGACATGTTTGCTGCGGGGAACACGAGTAGTGAGTTTGTAATTAAGTTTTCAAAATTGGAATTTTGTATTTTGCAAAACAAATGAAATTTGTATTTTGCAAAATAAGTTTTCAAAATTGGAATTTTGTACTTTGCAAAGCTTAAGCTATCCTTTCAGTGCTCGAGGGATTCGTTCGTTCTGTTCCCTTCCGGGGCTTCTTCACCTTTGTCGACAACGAGGAATGGACTGAGAAGGAAGGAAAGAAAGTCGGGCTGCAAATTGACGTGATGTGCACCAATACGAACATCAAACAGTTCCAAAAGATCTACATTTTCGGCAAGGTCGTTCATGAGCGTAGGTATTGCATTTGTATATTCAACCACTATTCTAAAACAAGCCTATAGTCTAGCCCTTTGTTTATTCATTTTATTAAAAAATTATTGTGCTCTTGTAATTGTTTTTAATATTGCAGAACGACTTTACATCCTCGCAAAGTGTGTGCAAATCGAGGGGGCGATGACTGAAAAAGAAATGGATGGTCTCTTGAAGACTATCGATGTGTCAAAGGCGAAGTTGACTGATTGAAGTTAGGTGTCCCCTCTCCCTTCCCCCTCCCAATGTTAACCCCTTAATTTCGTTTTTTGTTATTTTTATTCTATTTGTTATTTTTCTTCTTTTCTCAAGTTAAATTGCAAAGCAATGAAATAAAGACTGCAGTGAGACTCTTGTGTTATACTCTCAGTTTATCTTCCAAACTGTTCATCAGCGCTTTTACAGTCATAGATGAATCGAAGCCGTCGAGACTACGATAAGCTGACCGTTCGGGTGTTTCATAGTTGAAGGTTATCTTCATTTTCGAGTTCTCCGCTTTGTTCTGAATTCAAATCAATCGTAAGCAAAAAAAACGAGAAACAAACGAAAAAGATCGTTCGGTTCTTCAAATACTTGAACTGAGAGAATACCGTAATACTCAAGATTTTGAAGTTCTAAAAATCAGGTTTATCGCTGTGAGAGCCTCAGCTTTTTGCAGATGGAATTAAGTCTCGCGCTTTTTTGATCTACCGCGCTCTGCGTGTTTGAAATGGCTTCTGTCGGTTTGTATGTTATACTTTGCCAGTCTCATGTATGTGGTTAGAGATCATGCTTAGGAATGAGTTGTAGGAGTTGCGGTTAGACGCAAAGAATAGATTCCACTTTGGTTCCGGTCAAAAGTTTCATAACGAAGACTGATATCCCATCGTGCCAAAGTGGGGGTCCTGTCCGGCTGTGCGCGGTCTTGTACTCAGTAGTACTTAGGTTCATATGAATCATCGCTAAGTATCTCTTTTTCATAATTAGAACGATTCGTCACCTATCGATTTTTATTTCTTGATCTTCACCTTTCGCGTCGCCCATTCAAATGCAATAATTGTTCTCGGAAACCGCGTTATCCTTAATTTAAATTTTTTAGGAGTTTGATCTATTGGTTTTTTCAACTTGAATAATATCCGCGGGGAACACGTCGTCAATCTTGTGTGAGTATATTCTCCCTTTTCGTGGTAATCCGTTTTCATAGTTAGAACGACCTGTCCTTTATCTATCCTGATTGTTTTTCATCCTAATTAGAGTGCGACTATGCACTCTAATCCTGACCTCTCTCGTCGGTCGTTCAAAATCCAATCATTGTGGTCGGTAACTGAGTTATTCTTAATTTCCATTTTTTGAAGTCTCGTTCGGACGAGCTCCTATCAACTCGTTCATTCACCTCCAATGGCCTTGCCATGCCTGGCTGCGGCCTTCGGCGCTCCCATCAATACGTCGGATGAAGAGGAAGTGAGTGACTGAGATTAGCCTTGGGCATAGGTTTTTTGCGGATTACCGTATTTGTGACGTTAAGGACACAGGTTACTGTAAATGTATTCTCATGCTGTTGGGTGAACAAAGTTACTGTATCATATGGTTTGTGGAGAGTAAAGAACGAGTAGGTTACTATATTCCTGAGTACAGTAATACACGTTTATTATTTCAAAACGGTTTTAGTCGGGATCCGATTCGGAAGTGGAGAGGGATATGAAGAACGTCTTTACGGGGAACACGAGGACTCACTCCAACATTGTAGCACAACCTACATCCGAGACTCATTTCCTTACCGAGGTATCTTTTATTTCTGTAGTATTCAAAATATCCATCACGTCTTTACGAATCGCAGGAGAAAATTAGTACTTTTTCAGACCGAAGAACTCTACCGTAGTACGGGTGAAGTAAAGAACAGGATCATTGCTAAGGAGAAGGTAATTCATGCAATAATACATGTATTCTGCAACACATTAGGACGTACATGGTTGTTCTATATTGTACCCTTATAGAACGAGATTATCGCCAAGCATGGAGTTTATATGGTCAAGCGCCCAAAGGACTATGACTATATTTACGCATCCATTGTAAGTACGATTGCAGTTTAGAGCACAAGCAATTCGTTTGATAGCACTCTTCCTGTGCAAGCTAACACGCACGTTCATGACCTACATCTTAAAAACGGCACGCTTTTAAACTACGGTATCTCTACCGTACACCGCTAAAAATGCAATTAAATCGTGAACGTATCAATAAACATTCCAATTTATTTATTTATATTTAGAAAAACTAAAATGTTAGCTATTGCGAACTAAATGTGCGTAATGCATTTTCAATGTCTGCCATTCTTTCAAATGAACGGTCGTGGCCAAGGGGATAAATATTCATTCTGCTTTTCAGGAGCACTACACAGAGTGTATTCGTGACGGTTCCGCATCAGTTCAACTGACTAATGATGTATGTTTTCTCACTCTATTGCGTTACCTACGAGTATGTTTCAAATGCAATTGTTACAGGAGTTGGCTCTGATCAATGATTCAGTGACTAGCGGGGAACTCGGACGGGAAATTCAGCACAAAAATGCGGTATTTAAACATCTAACCAATAAAACTTATAGTAATAATAATAATGTTAGGTGTGAACCATAATAACATATTTAAATCACGGACTACAGGATGGCTCTCATCTTCGCCCACCCACGGATAACCGAAACAGGCTGGCCTCTTTGAATCCTGCTATACGAACGGTTAGTATTGTTGCAATGAAAAGTTGAAAAGTTTGTTTAAGCTGAAAACGAACGGTTGAGCTTAAGATCCGTATTTCACGGCAAATAATAACTTACTATGGCCATGGTTTTATCAAAAGAACAATATGAGAATTGTAGATGCGGCCGTAGCAGGGCACCATGTACTTACAGTATTTTGCATTTTTTTAAATTGAAATTATAAAATATGATTTAAGTGAATCTACTCTCGCGCTGAGTGGCATCATTGTAGAGGCCTCAAAAACACGATAACAGTCTTCCTTTTCAGGTTAAGGACGATTTCTACGACCATATGGTTCGCGTGATTAACGGAGAACTAGAAGCGACAAGGAGTAGTGCCCGAAACACATGCTTTCATTTCGAAGATGAGGAATTCATCATCGGCGATGAGCACATGATCATCGCAATCCCCTCATACATAGGTATACTACTCTTATATTCTTTATGTAATGATTATTAATACTTGAATAAGCAATGTCGTCAAGTCAAGTTAATAATTTCATGTTTACAGAAGAGAGTCGGATGCAGTGGCTGGGGAAGCGTTGTGTTGTCACTCTCAAGCCTATCAACCTCGTAATCAACAGAGTGCTGCACTTGCGGGGAACTCTCATACCTTCTTTTGCGGATGGAACTGAAAGAGAAGTATTGCAATCGAAGGATAACCGAATAAAGATCGCCATCTCTGTTGGAAAAGTGGATCGGGAGGCAATCGTCGAAGCTCTGGAGCCTTATGCGGGGAACACGAAAACACTAAGAGGTCTCGTGTCTTTCAGGTATGGCTTAGTTTGTAGATTATAATTTGATATCCTAGAATAGATCGTATCGAAATAGGACTGAAGTATGTTACGGTGTGCATGAATTGTAGCAAATTATAATTTAAATGGGTTATGGTATGCATGCATTGAGTCAAAGCAGAACTCTTATGGGTGATAGTAGGCATGCATCGAGTTAAGGTTGAATTCAAACGGGTTACTGTAGGCATGCATTGAGTCAAAGTAGAAGTCTAATGGGTTACGGTAGGCATAGATTGCGACAAAATAAACTTAACTGTATTTAGGGAATCCGGAAAGATCTTCGTAGATGCAAGAAAGTCTTTGAATTTCCTCTATAGAGGAGGTTATTATCAAGAGTATCTTGTACATCGAGGATACAGAGGGAGGGAGCCGAAGGTTTTTATTATCAACCGGTTAAATTATTGATCTTAATCTCCAATATGTATAGTATTATCATATATCGTATGCCTATTTATGTATTTATACCAACCACTTGAACTCTTTGAGCTATATTAATATATTTTTCAAACATAAATATTAAGGTCACTGAAATATTCAATCAAGTCCATCCTGAGATCATCAATGCACTGTTTGGCAATGCTCAATCCGCCAGCGGAACGATAGACAACCCCGTTAACGATGCGAGGCTCAACAATTGTCTAGGTAAGGCAGTTGAGATTCCGTGTCATGGAAACTCGACAATAAAAAAAATTTATTACCGAAACCAATAAGAGAGAAGAGGGTTTTGATGTAAATTTTAACGGTATCTATAGCAGCATCGAAATCGCTATTATACCGGATAATCCCACTGAAATGTGTCGCATGTACCCTCTCTTAATATGCCTTTTTTCTTATTTTCCCTCAAATTTGCCTCGTAGAATAAGTGATCCACTTTAGCGGATAACCGATAACACGTACGATTACAACCGACATCTAACTGTGGGACAGGGCTTCCCTTTAGAGATCTGATACCGTAGTCAGATTTTGACTTAAAAATCCATTCTCAATACGCGTCACGTACGCGTCGCGGTTCGCCACTCGCTGTGCATTTTAAATGTTTTGTGTGCGTTGATTTAAACGGTCGTGGATAAGAAGAAGTGATTTGAGAGAAATCTTTAATACAACTCTATTAGGATGAAGCGGGGAACAATTGAATGCCATCCAACTCAAAGCAATGAAGGAAGCTGTGAATGCTCGACTGTGTATTATAAAGGGTAAAATATTTTATTCCGCTAATCTATCGTAATTCCGATGTCATTTAATCATGCTGTTTTACTCAATCCAGGTCCACCGGGCACTGGGAAGACGCACACTCTCGCTGCAACCGTCTACACTCTACTTCTTCTCAATCGAAAGGTCCGGGTGATACATGGTCATAGATTATCAATATTTATAAGACATTGAGAGGCATTCATTTCTTTTATTTCTATCTACGATCTTTTCAATTCAGGTGCTTGTCACCGCGTGTTCCAATCAGGCGGTGAATGAAGCTGCTCTTGCTGTGATTCGATATGCCAAGAATGCGGGGAACACGAGACTCATCGAAGGTGTAGTATGATGCTTGGATTATTTAAATTTGTCGGTACACGAATTTTTGGTTATTACATTTTCATCTTTGCACACACTTAAACCGTCTAGACAACAAACTAATTAACAGGTGGCCGTCTGATTCGAGTAATGGGAGCCAATACAACTGCAAGGTGTCATCCAATGCTCGAGCAATATCGCCCTCATCATTTCGTGTACGCAGAACCTGACGTATGTTTGATTAGTCTCACGTTCTGTCTTATAAACATCTATGATAATAACAATATCTAATTAGTTTATTTAACAATACGCAATCCGAATACCTCTTTTTATAAAGATACATTACTTGTTTATCAGATAATGGTATTCCCAAGTAACTTTATAAAGCCTTTATAAAAATCTTCATATTTATTTTAGCTCGTCGGTAACCAGGAGGTACTGTACAATGCAGATGTTGTATTCGTTACCGCGAGTGCCTACACCTCTCAGAGGTTTACGTATTTCGCACCGAGGTGTGTATTCTCACAACACTCCTGTGTAGTGCATATATTAGATGGGATTAAAACATTTTCAATTTTACGCTATTCTTTTGTCGACATTCTATTGCAATGGGTTCGGTTATTAAGACCAAGAATGAAAGGGACCCGACTGACCTTATCGATTGTAGTCAATACATTCATTAGGTACGGATTAAACGAAATGTGGGGTGAGGCTCGGGAAATGGAAACATTCCATATCAAATTAATTTACTGTTCCGAAATAGCTAAAGCAAATTATGAAAAATGATTTTCAGTGTGGTAGTTGTCGACGAGGCAGGATTTTTGCCGCTGATGTATTCTCTCCCTGTCTTCGATCGCGGATGTCCTCAACTGCTCATCTTCGGAGATGACAGCCAACTCACCTGCGTCACTCAAACACGAGAAGCCCAAGTGTCTCTGCAAAGTCACCTGATGGAAGGAAGACAATATCTCCAGTTGGAAGTAAGCTGAACAGTGTGATATACAAGTATGAAATTTAAAACAGCAGTGAACGATTAAAGCAAAATAATCATCACAAAAATAAATATCAATGTGACTTTTTTCAAAATATTTTAAGATCCAGTACCGTATGCACACGTACATCGGATCCCTTATCTCGCATAACTTTTATCGGGGAACACTTATGCACGGTACTCCCGAGGTAGGTAAATATGGAAGTATAAACAGCTATAGTGTTTCATGCAATATAACAGTTCAAATACATATATCAGTAAGTAAATATACCAATTATTACAGGTCGACCGGGAACTCCATCTTTCACTCAACGGATGGGACCCCAAGATGCCAGTCATGTTTATCCATTCGATATCGGAAGAATCGTCAGCGGGGAACAACCTTTCGTACAGAAATCTCGATCAGGTATAACTGTCATTCGATAGTTACGGCTATTGCTCCTCAACAATCGATAATTTTCAATAGGAAACCCTCTTTTTTCTAAGCTAACTAGATATGTTAGATAATTATCTTAGTGAAGGATAATTAATTGAATTCAAATCGTTGAATAAACTATAACAGAAGTTTTTCGCCGATCATATTTTCAAAACTATGTTACAGTGTTCTCTCATCATCGACGTCATCTGCCCCATCGCCAATCAGAATCCCGACTTGACTATCCTGCTCCTCGTATTTTACACCGGGGAACTCAGAGTATTCACTCAAGCAATGGCCATTCGAAACATCAACAATATCATCGTCAGCACTGTCGACAGCGTACAGGTAATTCTTTTTCCCACATCAGCAGCTAAAATTCAGTTCCATCCTGCGACTGTTACTCATAGTGTTTATTGCAATAATAAGGTAACTAAATATATATCCACTGATACACCTAGGGAGGAGAGGCAGATCTCATCGTACTTTCGCTCTGCCGTTCCAATCCCTTCAAAGACATTGGTTTTCTCGGAATCCCGAATCGAGTCAATGTCGCTCTATCGAGAGCGAAGAAGGGAATGCTCATATTCGGAGATGCCATCGTATGTTTCCTTATTATTAATTTTAAATGAATTGAAACACTCTCTAAATGATAAATTTTCTATAATTTTAGCAAACATAGGACTTAGTACTTACATAGCGCATATATTAGAAGTTATACTAGCCCCTATTGTTAAATTAAATCTGAAATATTATCCATAAATACCTAGACGTTCTGTCGAAACGCAATGTGGAGAAATATTCTCAACAAGCTGAATGCTGATGGTAGAATCTTCACTCGAGTAGAGAGCGGGGTACTCTATCGAATCGATATCGAGGTATATTATGCGAATGTTCCTATTTACAATCTTAGGCATATTCATTTAGCACAGCATGACCCATCCTTTCGATTGCCATCTCGCTATCAAGAATCTTCCCTTCCAAACTTGGGACAACGAAGTTATGCTGTGGATGTCATCAATTATCGGAGCAGGGAAGGGTATGGTTTTTATGGTTTTTGAATGCACACAATCTATGGAGTGCTATTACGTAACTAAGTTAATCTTACCATAGCACCCTAAATTGAAATATGAAACTGTGAACAAAGTATAAAAAAAATCTAACAAAGAATATATCATTTTTTAATGTTCAGTTGTCGACGTCAGGCACATCTTTTGTAAAGTGTACGGTAAGGAGGGTGCACGTTCGGGACGATTCGTGGCTCGAATGACATCTGTCAGAAACGCTGTTCTCGCTCAACAGGCACTGAACGGACTGATCGTCGCGGGGAACACGATTGAGAGTAAATTAAAATTGTATGAAATTAAAAAAATAGATTCCAGCTCTCTTGAATGGTGGACGTTTCTCAATGGAAAGATTCATGACCTTCCCGGAAGTTCACAAACTGGTAAGTGTTTCAACTTATACTTTATTCACTAATATATAAGCTGTGCACATATAAGTGATCTCTTGTTTCTAGAAGGTCATCGTACGAGGTTTCCATCGAGAAGAACCTCCCGACATTCGAGAATCACGATGCAGGGATCTTCTCGGGGGTGTGTATTATTTTATCCATATGGTGTATAAGGATATCGAGTGTATTACATTATCTATATGGGTGTAAGGACACTGAAAGCTAAATACATGTTAAGGACTGAACATCGCACAAATCGAACACATCATCGTGAAGCATCAAGGATATGAGAAGCCTGAAATGATCGTCTCATTCGGACAGGTCAGCTAAACATGAATAGAGTAATAATATTGTTTACGAAAAAGTTCTGTTAGTCGTCTCATTCCTACTTTCGAAGAGAGAGCGAAGCGGTGTGAAGAGAGCCCAGAAGAAGTAGGAATGTTGGTGCTACCTGGCGGAACTTTTGCGTAAATAATAGAAGATCAAAAGCGGATAAGAAATATTTAGAAAACGCAAAGTAACAAAAAAGCAAAAAAAGCAAATGGAAAAAAACGAAACTATTGTATATAGTGTACATGCAGAATTAATGCTTTTGCAGATGGGCGAGGTCGCACGAGCCCTACGTGCGGATCACACGTATTATTCTTCCTCTCTCGTGGGTGCCAAACAAAAGTACTTCGAAGTCCTGCCTTATCCCGTCAACAAGCCTTACCCGTAATTCGCTTAGTACCCCGTTCCCTCCCTTTTTCTCCCCCCTTCTTCTCAATATATGATAAATATGAATAAATATGAACGTGGTGTATTCTTGGTGAAGCATTTTGTTCAAATAAACACTATAAAAATAAATGACATCTATAGCTAGATAAAATGCGGTGAAAAGCACGGGTACGCTAATTGGGGTTTTTATTGCTGTATTCTCTGCTTCGTTTCGTCGAAGTTTCACATTCAGATACAGTAATCGGACTAGATAGTTTATTACCCAAGTTCTCCATTAAGCGTTTTACCACAATGCTAAAAAACTCACTTACTACAAAAGTCGCTGTTAAAAACTGTTTTGGTCGACCACAGCCGGAAGTGCATCCGTCAAACAGCCAACTCTTGGAACCGTGCCAAATCTCGAATTTAAAAGTTCTTTCTTCTCATTTTCCTTTCGTGTCGTGTTTTCTTGACTTCCTTTTGTTTTTAGAGTATTGTTTTGCAGAGGATGAGTCTTCCAAACGATAAGAAGAACAGCGGGGAACACGAACCATCTGGCTCACAGCAACTTCCACCGCAATCCGTCATCCGCCGATCTACAAGGACGCCTGCCACAAAGACGCCGTTCTCACCGGAGAGAAGTGAATTTTTTTAATAAGAAAACAATATAAGTTGGCAGATAAGGATAAATTGGGCAACCAACGTGTCTTGATTCTGTAAATTTTCACAGTAGTGCTATGGTCACACTTACGCACTATTTGCGATATATCTCAATCACCCACGACTTCACGGATATCATACATTGTTTGTAAACTAATTCCAAGTATTTTGTTCAGGCGAGAGATCGAGTAGTGTCAAGAGAAGACTTCGCAGCGGGGAACTCTCCATTCCTGTAGCAAAGAAGAAATCTGAAAGATTGGTCAGCAATACTTCAATTAACAATCGAATTTGTATGAACAAAGTTTATTTTTATTTTTAGTATTGCATTGCAGAGGAGTGCATTGAACGCGTGTGCTGTGGAATCGTCTGCAGATAGAGATGACGTGGATGTTGAAGCTCCTGGAACGTCAACATCCCGAGTAAGTGTTTCTTTTGTAATACTCTATATATTGTATTTGTGCTTCCGTAAGTTCATCGGTTGAAAAGAAGTTATGACCGGAAACGTATCCGCGTTTTACGAAATGTTTGTAAACTTAGAAGTCCGCGAATTTTAAATTGTGCTTAGTTTTAAACTATTTTTTCTTTTTTTATTTCAATAAGACGTTCGAAATCAATCCCATTCTTAAGCAGAGTATGGATCGTCTATCTGACGAGAATTCTTGCGGGGAACTTCCCAATCTAACTCAAGACCAATATACTCGAAGCCCTTCCCGATCCACCGAAAGAAGTGAGTTTAGCAGTGTCTTTTTCAATTTTCACACCTTTGTTAGTACACATTCGCAAGTTACGTTTCGGCATAACTCAGATGCGAGGTCGTGTCGTGTTAATCAAAGAGTGCGAAGCGGGGATCTACCAACTTCGGTTTTGAAGAAGGAGCCTGAAATACTGGTAATTTATATTTCTTAAATATTGTTTCAGTGAAGTTTTGAAGTTTTAAATAGAGCAGTTGTTATAATCATATTTTAGGATGTCGGAGTGGAGGTGGATCAATCCAATGAATGTGTGTTGATTGTCAACGATGTCATGACGCCTTTAAGAACGGAAACTACTTCTGATTTGGCTCCTTCTTTAGAGGGAAATACATCGGTAAGTACGGCGTAGGTATATAAAATTTAGAAAAAATGAAAATTATGTTCCTACATATTTCCATTATTAGTTTTTTATGTTTTATTATTTTCTTCTCATTATCAGCATCATTTTTACGGAGTATTTTATTGAAGGAAATGGAACATCCTCATATTCGGCGTTCTGCTAGATCGAAAACTCCACGTCGTTCTTTTTCCCCTCATTCTATAATGAACCGAGACGGTTATTTGGAGCCTGTACCTTCCGAAGGTTAGTAGTGTTTAATATACTATAAATTGTTAAATTAAAACGTGGTGAACCGTTTCTGATCATGAGCAGAATCAGGGTACCATAATGCGCATATTTTTACGAATTAACCCGTATCGGTTATATAACAAATTTCACTGAGTATGTATATTTCTGAAAAAAATGTATCAAAAATTAAATTGCAAAGCTCGATAATAACGCAAAAGAGACAAGATCTTTAATGCTTTATTTTTAATAGCGTGAACCGCTGTTGGTTTGAATATTTATTTTTTCATTACGGTATTCAAAACGGTATTTTCATTACGGCATTTCGTTAAAGGGACATGGAAGTCAAAATCAAGTGGCTTTCATACGGCCTGTATTACGGTAACAAGATTGAAAAAATAAGCAAAAAAATTAAAAGTTTGTAATTATTGAGACTCAAATAAAGTGGTCCGTACATACTGCTAAACACAGTAAGACTGCGCCTTGGCGTTTGATTCGGGTACTTACAGTACCCAAGGATCGGCCGATTTCAGTTTGCGATTGACTATCGACCAGCTCACTATTTCTTCGTATTTGTTTATTGTTTTCGTTGCAGATGAGTCAGAAGAGGTCTTGTGATGTATGTGGTAGTTACTCGGTTGACCACCGACTCTTTCCACCCCGCACGCAGCCCGTTCTGCAGCGGGAGTGGCTTTCTCGCCTTGCCCTCCATCACCTCGAGCAGGCTAGATTGCTCGAGGTGATGCGAGACAAGCAGCGGAGGCGTTTACGAGTAGTTTGGTGTTCATCCCACTTCTCGCCCAGCTCAGCTCTTCCTACAGATGTAAGCCAGTTCTACTTTGCCTTCACTGTCGTTCTAGAACCGAGCTTTGCCCTCTCCTGCTTCTGTTCCGACGAAAGCCTCATCTGCATCGCTTACGCACGATCACGTTTGCACCGCATCTATATGCGAATACATGCACGTTTCAGTTGTATTTCTCTCATTCATATGTAGATGATGACGTTCAGTCCACTGTGGACGATCTGGTGTCATCTGTTTGTTACGGGCAGGTGCATTCTTTCCTCTGCATTTTATCATATCTTCTCTTACATATCACTCATGACGTATTCTCTCCCTCCTTTCTCTCCGTATTCGATTCACTGGACGTGACTGATACGTCTTCGTTTACATCGATCTCACACGACCATGTTCGCATTTACTTCTTCCACTCAGTCATTATCACTTTAGACTTACTCCAGTCCTTCACTCGAAGTAGTAGTGCGGTCTGTGATCGACAATCTTATCCTACGCACCGAAGAGGCATGTATTTACCCTTCTTGATCACCTATTTGCCGTTCTGCAGTTGGAGAGTATGCTGCATGCCGATCCTCCCATGTCTCCTATATTCTCCTTCCGTGGTTTATCGCCCGGCCCTTCTACTCAAGTAAACCTGACATTCCTTCCTGTATTTCTATTCTATGATTTTATTCACCATTACAGATAGAATATTCGAGTATGAATGAGACGGAGAGTATGGACGAAGATGATGGCATTGATCAAATGGACGCGCAGAGTGCACTCTCCAACTATGTATGTATAAGATTATACTGCTGTGTTTGCGTCAAGTGCAAACACTGCACACTTGACTTCCAATACATACAGTACACACATTTAAATTGAATATTTATCAATCAATACGGTAGATAATGACATTTAGGAGGACAATGCGAGTATCCCTTCCACGATGGAGTCGGAGATCTCATCATTCCCCCCTCCCGTTCTCCCCCCTTACCTTATCGTCGCTTCGTCTTGCTTACAAGAGCTCCTTACCCATTGCACCACGTGCAGAAGAACATCGATCGAAGAGGGATCCCTGTCCCCATCCATGATTGGATCCACCCTAGTCATCAAATACTTCTGTCATTACTGTAATGCTGACCGATCATGGGCATCCCAGCCCAAGCTCTCCCCCTCTTCGAACTTCTACGAAGGCAATGTCCTGTTGTCTGCTGCCTTATACACTACAGGAACTCCTCTTCCAGTTAGTTATATGCATGTAGTGAAATACGTATATCCCTTTCACCCCTACAGTATACTTACCCGAGTTCTACTCTTCCTATTCCAGAGATTCATCGAAGCTGCATCGCTCATAGAACTCGCTATCCCGACGGAGAAGAGTATCCGATCGATTGCAGCTGACCTAGTGGTTCCCTCTGTATCTAGTGTATTCACACACCACATGTCTCAAGTGGACAGTATAGTTCGATCGAACGCTAAGGTATTGTAGCCTGCACTCTGATTTTACACTTTCAAAGATTCAGGACAACAAAGTGGACTTATCTGTGGATGGAAGATATGATAGCCCTGGATTTTCGGCCTCCAATTGTACCGTCGATGTTGTTGATGTGAATACTGGGCTCATTCTAGATGTAGAGACACTGAATACTAAGGAAGAGGGCATTGGTACGATCCCTGTTAGGATGTTACCATTCATAAGCTGAATGTCAGATGGAGTGAGCAATCGAATGGAAAAGGAGGGAGTACGAAGGATACTGTGTCGATTGCAGGCTCGTTGCTGGAAGGTTCCTTTAGCTTGCTTATACGACTGATGAGCCATCACAGATACACTCCATCTGCTCCGATGCGGATGGCAAAATCGGAAAGATGCTGCGGGAGACGCCGGCTTTCAAGCAGATACGGCATAAGTTGGACTTCTGGCACACTATGAAGGGCGTCCGATCGGAATTGAGA
>LS857619.1:37243-47636 GCA_900490955.1 Micoletzkya japonica | reverse complement strand
GAAAGGTACGCTCGCTCATGTAATTTAGTATGAAAGCCGTGGTTCAAAGCTTCGTTTCTTACTGTATCCCTGTTGGCACCCCAAACAATTTTGTGAATTCAGTGCGCCGTCGACGCCGGCCAAGGTCGTTGAGGGAAGAGACGGACGTGCTAATGAAGAAGACGAACAAGGACGCCGCCGCTCCCGACAGGTTCTCTAGGCTACTCCTATTTTGCTATTTATTGACGTAGCTTTCCTACTGTACGCATTAGCTACACTTTTGGAACCAAGTATTTAATTGCAGAGTCATGTCGATGCTCGAACAGGCGATGGAAGAGGCTATGCTGAATGGATACGGAACGGACGACACGGCCGAAGAAGAGCTGCAGTTGTAAGTTTCCTTCTTTCTTTGTCTTCCATTCCCACCTTCCCTCCAGCACCCTTTAATAAGTGCTTTTGCAGTGCAACGGGCGACGAGAACATGTCCGACGGTGAGGACGCAGCTCTGAACAAGGCGAGGCGCTGGCAGATGTCCCCAGCTGATGCCGCCATTCAACAGGAGTTTCTCGACAACATCAAAGAGATCGAGCGCAACGAGAACATCTTGAAGACCTTACAGCCGCCTGTACTGACGGTTAGCATTCCTTCCCCTTATTCAATCACGATTCGGGTGATTCCCTCTGCCTAGTGTAGCCCCTATTTGTAGCCTCGCCCCGCCCGCAAGACCCACTGTCGCCACCCTCGTTGCCGCCGTTTCTCCAACGCCACCGGGGTCAAGAGCATCAATGAGGTATGCGGGATGGGAAGAGGAAGGAAATGTAAATTGTAGTAGAGTCGGGAGAGGGAACAATAGGATAGGCGTGCCAAGCTATTAAGAGATGCTTTCAGGACGGAAAGGAGATGTTCCCGTGCATCCAGCTTGCCTTACGCCGCAAATCGACCATCGAGAAGAGCTATGGCAGGCCGAACACTCCCCTTCCCACTCCTCGTCGCCGCAGTCACCATTTCTGTTTATCTCAGGGGGTCTTATATTCTTGATCAACGTTGAAGCTTTGCAATGTATGGTGTAGATTAGAACTGTCCAACTGTGGATAAGGCGAATTTTCAAACCCTGAAGAGTGTTTAGGTGAAGGCTGACTTAAAGGGACATGCAAGCGAGAAATTTTGTGAAACCGAACATGGCCATGCTTCCAGAGTACGTTTCTGAGACGATAATAAAGATAATAGCATTTGAAAAAATATTTTTAAAAAATTTCTGCGGTGAGAAATATTTATTTGTTCCGGGAATACCTCGATGCCGTTGACCTTGTTCCTATGCGCTAAACGCCGTAAGACTGCGCCTTGGCTAGGAAATTAAAAATTGGATATCTCGCGAAGTATACATTTTTGTGCGCTCTGGTTTTGGTTTTTGTATTATTTAGGTGATAAACTTTCATATGAAAGGCAATCTTTTTTGACTTCCATGTCCCTTTAAAGAAGCCCGACCACGAGTTTCTGACCATACTCGCTCTTCTCGTCATTCATTAGATCTAATCATCCTGCCGCAAGTTTAATCTGGTACTAAAGATGGCCAGTTTCCCCACATTAGACGCGCTGCTGATCGGGTATTCCGAATTTTGCGCGAATTGATTCACTTTCCGCGTAGTAGTGAATGTGCAAAGGGCAACGCGCTTTTCACAAAATCGGATATATTAGCTGACTGAGATGAGAGACAGCTATGCTACCGTACTCGTGGGCCGGCTCCTTTAAGCGAACGAGCCAAAATGTTTGGGATAAATGCTTTCCGTGCGAGAGTTCCTACCGAAATCAGGCTTAATTTTCGGCGTTTCGTTCGTTTAACATTTACACTGCTGCCAAGACATTGTGCATGTGACATATATAGGCCCGATTCGACGGCGTTAGTCATCAGCCGACGGTCTACAACCGATCCTCGTAGTTATCTGATCGGCCCTTATCATCCCTTTTCTGATACGCTTGGAGATAGCGATCCCAACATGTTGCGAACTCGCCGCATTCTTCTGTGTGCTTTGGTCACCTTCAAAGGTAAGGTGTGCGGCAAAGTATAATATCATAAATTCAATAAGATAAATAATGAAAATTATAAGAATGATAATTCCAATGATAATAAAATTTTACAAAAAAAACATTATTATTATATTCCAGTTTCGTCGGCCCAACGGCTGGAGGAGTGTGATGCGTACAGAGAGATCGAAGAGAGGGTTCCTTGTGGCGCGGAGGGCTACGCTCTCAACTTCGCGCTGCCAAACTGTCTACAGTTCGTTCAAAACCGTAAGCGTATCATTCATTATTTATTGTCGATCCTCGCATGCAAGTTTGCGTTCCGACGGTAATGGTTCCGTCTTCCCGTGGTCATTTGCACTTTTGGCTGTGCACTTATGCTAAATAGCGCAAGTCCGGTCAAGAATGCGCGGAACGAAAATTTGAATACGAGGACGGACAATAACCTTTTTTGCTGTTATCCTGGCGTATTGGCGTCAACCCAGTGACGCTCCACTTTGATGCTTGTATAACGAAAATGTGCGGAAACAATAGAACATTGTAGTGGATTAAACCGATCCATTAGTGGCTTTGGTTCCAAAATGAGCATAATTCTCTCATTTTCGCACACTCTCTCGTCTGATTTTCGGAATGACCTACTGACGTATCTTTTTATTCTACTATATCTTTGTTCTTCACAGATGATCTGTTCGATGCGGTTGGCAAGAAGTGGCTGCCGTGCGTACGGAACTGCCTCATCGAACACGCGCGGAGGCAGGTTATCGAGGTACACATACTATGAAAAAGGCTATAGTGGAATAAAAGTCAGTTTCTGCCGTTCCAAATGAGTCTAATTCTCTCACTTTTTCACACTCTCTCGCCTTATATTGGGAATGATTTTCCGACGGATCTTTTTAATCCACTATACTATACTGAAAACCACATCAAGATAGAGAATTAGATTTTGAGCATGTAACAAAGCACAAACTACAATGTAAAGATGATCTTATATAAAGTGTAGAATGCTAGGAAATATATCATTGGTGAGTATTTACACAATGTAAATATCAGGAATCACGCCTAACCAATTGCTCTTCGATCATGTCCGAGCTCTTCGACAGTCACGTCCCGTGCTATGTAGACTGCGGATTCTGCGACATCGCCCATACGAATAAGGTTACGATTATAGTCTTGAAAATCGGAACGTATAATTCGTGATTCCGCCGTTGCGGTGCTTAGCGACTTTTTCACGCTTTGAAACAATACCATTCCGATCCAAGACAAGATACACCTACGGAACATGGATAGCTTTATGCGATCAGTATTTCCTAGAGCTTCACATAGTACACATTATAATTTAATAAGATCAGTTTGGAAGGTACCGGAATCGGCGCTACGACCGGAACGATTATATCATCCATTATTATCTACTATAATTAGGTTATAGATGTGTTATAGATGTATTTATCCAAAAATAGGGGGAGGTTGCAAGCTTCATATAAAACCGTAGATATTTTGCGTTTTTTATTCATAATTTGCACATATTAATCGAAGGATCGAAATAGTTAGTGATATACACTGTACAGTGAGGAGAGAACACCCCGAGTATGCTACAGTAATAGTTTATCATACCATTGAAATAAGGAGTGAATACATAATGGAGGATAGCAAAATAAAGTAGAATGGAATGATTTTCTAGGAAGTTTCTGAAAAGAACAGGGGAAGGAGAAAGAACGACGGACGAATCTAACTTGTTCCAATGAGGCACTAAACGGTCAGACAAGGTTGGCTTGGTTAAGTAAGGGCACAAACGTTATGATTATGAGCAAAGCTTACCTATCAAAAAGTCGTAAATAGTGCGTGATATGCTCCACAGATCACGAGGATGCAAACATTATGAACTGCATCATACGCTGGCCCTATCTTGCTTAGCACGCGCGCCCTCTGATTCTTCCGATGCTTTACGTGCTGGTCTCCCCACCACTCACGTTGATTATCATTGCTCTCTGACGTTTTTATCACATTGCAAGATAACACTTCGCAACTCATCCTGCGAGAAACTCGAAAACTAATTCACGATAAGTAATGGTCTCAACACTATTAAAGGGAGGAAGCAGCCTCTAACCAAGAGTTTTAAAATTCGATGAAAATTCTTCTAAGGTTTCAAAATGTGAGAAAAAAACATAGTGACAATAAAAAAATTGAAGAAAAACTCGAAAATCGCATGCTTTATTTTTCCGTTCCGGGCTTCCGTCGTTAACAGGAATGTCGCTTTTGGCTTAATTCCTTTCGCTAAACACAGTAACGTCGTCGTTGGATGAAATTTCAAAAAATCATTTCTCGAATACTATCAATTTTTATAATTTTTCCTTTTGGTTTTGTACTAATTACGACAAAATCTTTCATATAAGCTTCACTTGAAAATCACTTCCGTGTCCCTTTAAGAGGAATGTCGCTTTTGGCTTAATTTCTTTCGCTAAACACAGTAACGTCGTCGTTGGACGAAATTTCAAAAAATCATTTCTTGAATACTAAAATGTTTATTATTTTTCCTTTTGATTTTATACTAATTACGACAAAATCTTTCATATAAGCTTCACTTGAAAATCACTTCCGTGTCCCCTTAATTTATTTTTGCTTATAGAAAACAAAATTATATTCTTACAGGTGGTGTAAACAGAATTTTTGAGGCACTAATCAGGCATGCTTTTTTATGATTTCAGGGTGCTAATTCTAAACAAAATCACATTAAAAATGAAAAACAAATTGCAGAGAAAACATGAGCGAAAAGTTGCTTGATGTACAGAGAATTCAAAAAATAAAGGCGCGAACAATTATTTAGACCCGATACAGTATGCCATCCGTAGAATAGTTGCGGAAAATTGCGTTTGGTCGAATGTTTGGCTTGGCTGTCATTACCGTAATCTTTTGAGTCTGTATACAGGCTCTTCGTGGCGGGAGTTTCAAATGTTGTTCTGTTTACACCACCTTTAAATTACAAAAATGAAAAAAATTTAGTTGGCCCTGATGAAAACGTACCGAATGTCGGATTTCCTCTCGTGGATGGCTTTCGAACAAGTGAGCTTAATAATATCTTAAAATAAACATCATTGTCATATTATTTTTAAAGGGAGCTGGAAGCGGGAAATTCAGAGAAATGAAATTCCTTCAAACCTTTCACATTTACCAAATTTGGCCTTGCGAATTCATTGGTAATCATAAAAATCCATAAAAATGGCTCCAATAACGTCTTTTGGTACTCTGGGTTACGGTATCCGTAACCGGGGTTAGGTGTGCCTTGGCGGAGCCCCCCGTAATGTAAAGGGCGCAAATTCGCTATTCCCCGGTCGTAATTTCGGCTTTTTGGCCGTTTTCACGAACAACCGGTTGCAATCATGTAATTACCTTGTTTCTTTCAAGTTTTCTTATTTGTTTTGACTTGTTTTGATGCATTTATGAAGTAAGACATTATTGAAAGCTTGCTAAACCCAAAATTATTCACTTCGGTTTTTTAAATTTTATAACGAGCTAAATATTTACCGATTCGTTCCTTTTCGATGTTCTCTTCAACTACTTTCGCATATAGTCTTTAAAATGAAAGCCTTTTAAGTCTGAGAACTCTACGAGGAAAGCGGGTGACTTCGCGCTCAAGGCTGTCTCTGCCCACAACCTTTCAAGTGGCGAACCTTCGATGTGAAGTGCCGGATTCCCCAGAAATGCATGGTGCATTGTACATCACTTTCCTTGATGGAAATAGAACTTAGTACTGGGTGACTGGGTTTGAATTGTGGAAACTGTTGAATAACGTTTGATATGTGGTCATGGCTGTAGATTACCTAGTTAGTTGGGCAACAGAACCTTACCTAACAATTTCGGCTAATTTTTTTGCAATGATAAATTTGGGCTAAAATGCACTATTTTTATGTATGTAGTTATACTGTAGTAGTACGGTAATGTAGTGTGTTATTTAGAATCATCGGCCGCATCGTCACACTCCACTGTAAAAAGAGGAAATAGTTCGGTCAACAGCAGGAGAGTATGCAGAGATGGCCGACAATCTCGCAGTGATGGAATGCGGTTGAGTTGTGGGATACGAAGGAGGTAGGGGTGAGGAGGTATGAATTGTACGATTGTGCCATATTAGTTTGTGTCACATCGTATCGCGGCTCGTACACCGAGAGATCACCGTTGTACTTCAATCGCATTTGCTGATTAGACATGCCCAAGCATTAAGGGGTTACGGTAGCTGATAGGTAACCACTAGAGCGTTTTAATATTTGTCTAGCAGGAAAAAATTCTAGGAAAGGAATTGAGGGAATTGGCTTATAAATCAAATCTTGTCCGTGGCTATGACAATGCTGTCAACTTGCTTTCGGTGCTCTTTGTAGACACCATCAACGGTCGGGGCAACGAGATCGGAAGCTGTGGTCTTCTCGGATGGGCCAGACCGAGGAGGGACGCGGATTTCAGGAAAAGCTGAGGGGACAGGTTAGTCTAGGAGTAAACACTGCGAGATAAGAGGCATGAATAAACAACATGCGGAATGTCAGTCTCCTCTATTATATTCATTGAGATGGTCAGAGTTCTTGCAAAACGTTGAATTTATTCCATTTTACATTGGAGGGGGATGGATGACGGAAATTACTAAAAGGGGCACTCCACAAGTGTAAACACTTGTCGCTAGCTTGGTATTGCCCTCGCAGTATTGCATACTGCGGGCACGGTAGCAATAGATGCAGAAACATTTGACGACCAGGGCAGAGCCCCCCTCCTCGTATCTGTGTCGATGCAGTGTGTGCAGAAGTTGAAGAGCGATACGAGTGAAGAGGGGGATATGAGAAGATACGGTGGTAGGTTCGGAGGATCCATGGAGGGCTTGGATGCCGCGGACAGCGACAGTGACATTTTTAGTTGAGAATCGGTAGGGATACGGTAGCCTGTTATACTGAGCTTGGGTGGCTGCTTACATAAATCTCAGCTACAAATTTCGTGATAGACATTTCTGATTTGACATCCACTTTAGTTCGGACGATATGGCTACCGTAGGATGTGATTGACGAATTGGTTACGTCAGTAAGCTCATTTCTGCCGCTTCGCTCGCACAACAGAAATAGGAATGAGGCTACTGACTGAACATTATATATTTAGAGTACTGTAGTTTCCATTTGACCATTGAAAACACACCTCTTCACATGTATTAAAATCTAAATAAAGCCACGACACACTTTTCGATGGAACGTAAGATGCATATATGAAGAGGTGAATGAAGCTACTGACGGAACTTTTTTCTCAACCATGGATTCACTCATGTCCCTTTTCCATGTACCCTTCCCTCGACTTTTCGTTCTTATATTTTATCGATAAAGTATTTGTAAAATTACGTACTTCTTGGGAGAACTATTCCATGGAGACATACCATGAGGAGTTAATGGATGTTGCACGGGAGATAATGGTTGTTTAGGGAGGATTAGAGGAAATGGGAGAGAGGGTTTAAAGCGGATTGGGGAAGTCAGGTTCCGGAGAGGTGAGAAGTTGGCCTGCAGGGTGGGAGGTGGAGGACGGATCGGAGACACGGGCTGTTACAGGAAATTAGAGGGAAGACGAAAACATTACTAGGCAATGAAAAAATGAAGGATTAAACTAGTACTCGAGGGAGAAATGGAGGTTGACGGTACATCACAAGGGGGTTTACAGGGGAGGGAATCGGGGAAGAGGAACAAGTGGACGAGGAGGACGCCGGTTAAGATCACGGCACAGACAAGTAAGAGGAGTGAAAACTGAATAGAAATAACGCCAGAAGGCCAGAGTCAAGTAAGGAAAAGAGATCGAACATTCCCCTTGTTCAGCAGGTCGAGACAGCGGAGAGAAGAGGCAAAAGTTTGCAGACAAAATCTAAAAGACGATACAGCGACGACGTTGACTCATAGCTGGATTGATATGCGCGAATGCGCATCATAAAGTGGGGAGGAAGAAAAGAAAAAAAGAAAAAAGGAGTGGTTTTGCTAGAGATTTCGCCATGTTTTAACAGAGCGAGATACCGCTGGAGTTCACAGTTGCGGTCTAGGGAGGAAACGTGTGAAACGTATTAAGGAAATCTATAAAAAACATAAGGCATGGAATGCGTAAAGTCAAAGGAATTGTACTTTGCCAGTGAAGGGAACACTGGAAAGCACAACGATTATATAATGATCGACGTGACAAACGATAAGTCGAAATGGTACTAGAGCAACTTCTACTTCAATGCGACCAATCAGGTGAAAAAAAAACCGGAGAAAGAAAAAAATCGTGGTAAATTTAAAAAAAACCACCATGTAAAAATGTCGCGTATCGCAAACTGAAACTGGTTTGGTGGGCTACCGTATACCCAATATATCAGAATATCTCAAGGAACACCTAAACCCGGTTTCCGGAATGCGTTCCCAGTACGGGGGTTACGGTAGATTTTTGACATATAGTATAATGGAGTTTTTTGGTCCTCTTCCATAATGAATGCGACTGGCAAAGTTTCATTTTTGGCTTCCATGTCCCTTTAAAAATCTGTGAATCAGATTTTTAGTCAATACATGAGGCATTTTCCCGTAAGTCAGGAAAATCTTGAGCGTCTTCATTTTAATTTTTTTCAGGTTGTTCACGTCATACAGGAGTGTCTCCCAAGATATTTTAAATAGTTAAATGCCCTGTGAAAAATCTCAGATTGTTTCCGTAGTTCACAGTTGTAATTTCAAGTTGTGCGCTGCACATGTTTTATATTGTACATAAATACATGAACATGAACAAATATTTCACAATTTGAGACTTTCTGATACTTTGATTGCCATTCGACGATTTATGCCGTTTACATCATTCACACAGAAACAATCGAGTAGCACTTCTCAGTGATTCTCCTCGTCTCAATTATTGGCAGTATGCCTATAGGACGGGGTCGGTTCCATCTGAGACATATTCCCCGTCACACTGCAGGTAGCCCGTGATCGCCTCGATGTGCTGCAAGTATGCAAATTTCTCTAAAATGCGCAAATTTACATGTGATCTTTAAGCCACGAAATCATAGTTTAAACTTATGGATTACGTTGTTGTAGTAGACGGATTGTGAGCGGTTGTTGCACGTCAGCCAGCACAGTCCGTACTTACACGAGGCTCTCGAAATTATAATTTAATTATAATTTAAAATAATTTTGATTTTTTCTTTGTTTAGAAACTATTGCAAATAGAGAAAGTAGATAGTCAAATGCGTATGCAGAGCTTTTCTTCGCCATACAGAGCTAAATTTTATGACCATCACCTCGAATCATCCATTGAGGGGAAAGAGAATCTTTCGCTGACATTTTTTTGCGGTGGATCTCTCGCACGGAAAGCAATTTTGCCCCAAACGGTCGCTGGCCATTTATAGAAAAATGCATTTGGCAATGCATTTAGAATATACCTCCCACAGTGTTCTAAATGTTAAGCTAACGAGCCAAAATGCTTAAGATACGGTGTTTTCCGTGCGAGAGTTCCTACCGAAATCAGGGTAATTTTTCGGCATCTCGTTTGCTTAACATTTTGACTGTTGTCAGAACACCGTGGTCCCATACCACCTTACCTGAGCCCAGAACTGGCCACATTCTCCTCCCCGCCCGCCGCATTCGCCACGCACGTGTCGCCGTCGTGCGCCGAAACTAAACTTTTCCTTATTTAAAAGGAAAATTAATTGTTTTCCTCATAAAACCAACCGTATTTCTGTTGGGGATATTCGCAGTTTCGGCTCTGCCAATGTCCCCAGCATAAATACGATTTGCTTTATGAGGAGGTGATCACTAATTCGCAGTTCATGAGTCACGGAAGATGCTTTTTCGTGCTATAGTTTGAAGAACTGACCACGGCACGACAGACTCGCTATAGCCCGCTCTTCGTACGTAAATTGTCCCACGTTCTTGTTGCAAAACACGCCGCCAATGTACGATTGCTGGTCGTACGATGGGTCCGCGTACTGAAAGAACTATTTTTTTCAAATTCCAAATCCTGTCAGGCTAATCGGATCACGACGTCCTTGAAGCAGAAGCGTAGCCCATTTCCAGTAATACAGTCTCTGTGTAATATTTGCAAAATACAAATAATATGCAAAATTGGTTTGTCTTCTAACAACATGCAAATTAGCAATTATGCAAATGGACCTGGATGATGAGCTGTCCCTTCGTACAGACAGCAAACACGTAGTCGTTCTCGACCACGGGATCATTATACGTGCGAATCAGGGAAAAATCGCAGCCGTCGCATTCTAGATGCGAGATTGGGCAGGCGGGATCGGACTTGTTCAGGGCTTAAGAGAGCGGAGATTGAGATGGACACTTACTCAACCAGTATAATCATAGGATACTGGACCTGCCTAGTATTTGCATCGCAAACGACGAACTAAACCACAAACTAAACTGTGAGC
>LS857428.1:0-14402 GCA_900490955.1 Micoletzkya japonica | reverse complement strand
TGAAACGACTAGGTATGGAATATTAAATGATGCAAGCTTATGGAGTAGCTTTTTGTGAGACACTCTATCAAAAGCCTTGGCAAAGTCAAAATAAACAACATCCACAGGCTTGGAGTCGCTAACAGATTTTGTCCAGTACTCTAATGCATCTAACATTTGTAATTCAGTCGAACGCTTACTTCTAAATCCATGTTGTTCAACAGGAATATGTCAACTTTCGTGGAACTTGTAATATTGTAGTATTATATATATATATATATATATATATATATATATATATATATATATATATATATATATATATATATATATATATATATATATATATATATATATATATATATATATATATATATATATATATATATATATATATATATATATATATATATATATATATATATATATATATATATATATATATATATGATACTACAATAGCTGAGAAGACTCAAAGCGCTTTTAGATGTTACAACAAGGAACAATGCATATTACCGAAGCAATCTACGAAAGCTGTTTTGGGCAAGGGTTTGCATAAATATATAAAGAATATAAGTGAGATAGATGGAAGAAAGACTACGGCTGTAGTCTTTCTTCCATCTATCTCAAAAAACGCATGGGGTAAGGGATCTGAATCAAGAATAGAGATATGTAGCTAGAAAGAGTGATGTGTTTTTTGTAGGGAACTGAGGGTTTACTAACGAGAATATCCGATCAGATTTCCTTGTGATTAGTTATGGAAAAGCTACTGCGAGCTCCGAATATCTATGCTCTCACAAATGGGCTTGCAACAAGATCAGTGCATGGGCTCTGTACCATTTGAGAAAATCCAATCTCAATTTTCGCTCATATATTGAGTTTATTGATCCATTGACGTTTTCTATCTCTCACTAATATGTTTAGTTAAGCCGATTGACAACAGAAAGTCAATGAGATCTTCCACGGAAAAGGAGGTCAAACGAATGTGATACAAGCGGGTGCGAGAAGATGTGACATCGATGTCGGCGAACTTTTCAAAGCATACACCATTTGAGTAATTGTGTATCAGAACACTAATAATGCTGAAATGAAAAAAGATTGTAATAACCAATAGTTTCAACAGCAATGCACACTGATACGCAAGATATGCTACATACTCACATGCTCAAATAGTTAGTATAGAAAGACACGAGATAACAAGTAAGTTAAGTTGTTAGGTATGTACAATGGAAAAATCGCCAAAGAAATGTGAGTATACAGCTGATCTTATTGAATCAATCTTGATTAAGAGCGTAGGCAATGATACACAAGAAGATTATGAGCACTAGAAAAGGGGGC
The DNA here is from genome assembly GCA_900490955.1 of Micoletzkya japonica. Classification (NCBI taxonomy): domain Eukaryota; kingdom Metazoa; phylum Nematoda; class Chromadorea; order Rhabditida; family Diplogasteridae; genus Micoletzkya; species Micoletzkya japonica. Next base: position 13,085 of record LS857428.1, on the reverse strand, counting down.
TAAATGAGTTCCAACGGGATAATACTAAACACGGAGGAGAAGAGTGGGCGACAGGGAAGCGACAATTCTAACCTCTCGCTGGCAGGGGTTGGTTGGCGGGCAGTGGGAGGGGATGGTATTCGGGCTGTTCCTCTTCTCCCCCCTCATTTCCCGCTCCTCCGTTGGTCTGCCGTGCGCGGTCCGCTGCAGTGTTCTGAACACAGACATTTTCGGGAAAACGCATAGGACCGCATTTCTCTTCACTAACGCGTTAGAGCATCTTATTCCACTGTTGTACTGTCTTTCAAACGGTACGGTCAAACCGTAAATGAATAACCAAGCAGTACCTACTGACGAAGCGTTCGCGTCAACGATTGACTTACCCGGTTGTGGACGCGAATGAAGCAGGTGAGCTTGTTGGGCAGCCAGAGCGTCTCCTCCCTCTCCTCCGTCCCCTTGTCCTTCTTACGCTTCAGACTGCGCGCCGTCTTCGACGTCGAAGCTGCAAGATCAAAGGAAAAAAATAGATATGGTTGATGAAAACGGTCCGTAAATTGTCATATTTCCGGCGAGAGAGCAAAGTGGCGGGAATAGACTCCAGACGAAGACATAGAGGAATGGGCTTACTTTTGTCGGAGCCTTTTTGTCAGAAATATTTATCACCATAGACAGATGTAATAGCCTGTCTATGTCTGATCGCCGTGCTGTTCCCTATGTGCAATTATTTTTTCGAAATGATAAACTTCCCCTTTATCTTTCTGTTTACGTAGTTATATATAGTAGAATAAACCGGTCCGTCAGTTGCTTTGATTCCAAAATGAGTCTAATTCTCTCACCTTTGCACACTCTCTCGCCAAATATTCGGAATGATAAACTGACGGATATTTTTATTCAACTATAACTTAGTGTTGCTATAGCCTACCACATTCGCTAGCCATCTCCCGTTCTCGGATCAGCCGGTCGACGAGCTTTCCGAAGTGACCGTGGAGTAGTATCGAGTGGAAGTCCTCCCGTTCTTTGACGTGAACTCTATCGATGTGCGAACCGAAGGCTGTGGTGGCCAGCGAGCGGTTGTCTGCAATACAACTATGTTGAAAGGGGCAACTCGAAATCGATTTTTCTACTTATCGAGAAAAACTTGGGTTCTGCAGCAGCTCATATTCAAAAGTCGCAAAGTTTCCTCTAACAAGATTACCAACGAGAGCGGCGGCTAAATATCGAATGACCCATCGAGAGCACTGGGAAGAATGAAAAGAATGAGTGAGACAGGCATAGGACGCAATCATTCGTTAGTCACACTCTACTACCAATGCTGAGGGTGGTCATACTGACCGGCGAATAGGAAGCAGGCGGCGATCGATTTCCGATTGACGAAGAAGATGCGGCTGCCCATGAGGGAGCCAGCCAGGCCGATGTGAGTCGACCGGGACTTTTGGAACCTGCTGAAGGACGCACTCATCAGCGAAATCTACGTTGCCGATTGGCCTCTCTGTGCTTTATTGAAATAACCCCTTCGCCTTATTGCTAGCACGCTCTTATTCAGAAAATTCATTACTTAAAGGGTAGTGCGGTCCCTGAAGAGCAATGTAACTTTGCATACAACTGTTTTCATTATCTAAAACTGCGGGAAGAAAAAGATGCAAATGTAGGATTTTAGGTTTTCGACAGTGCTATTTCAGAGGAAAGAAAGAAACCAAGGGGCTAGAAAGTTCTCAGAGGGGCCCTTGAATCGCTATTCCAAGATGCTGAAGTAACTAATAATGACTATAAAATGGCTATTATGGACAGTAGTTCCTACTTGTTCCGCGGTTTCCGTATGAAGCCGAGTCCCAAGAGCTGCTGCGTTAACTTCTCGCACGACTGAAACGACAATCGGAATAAAGCAGGATTTCGCCATTTGGTTGATATCTTTAGGGGTTCCGAGTATCTGCTTAGCAAGCCACCTCCTTCCACTACCAAGTTTCAACGTTTTCTCCATATTTAATAAATATCGTAGAATCAAAAGATTCCTGCCCTCTGATAAGTCTCACTTCAGCACTGCAGAATCGCTTGTGCTGCATGTCGTAGATGCGGACGAGAGGCGAGTCGAGCTTGCGGGTTGAGCAGACCAGATAGGGACCGATCGCCAGCATGCACTCTCTGCAATATCGAACTACTGCTCTGCACTCTCTTCATGCCGCTTCGTTCTCTGTTCGGAAGTAGGAATGAGACGACTGACGGAACATCTTCGTGAACCATATCGGTCGCGCATTCAACTTCGGGGATAGCTATTTGTTTTGTAAAATAAGTCCAGATATGTACTTACCCAATGCGCGCAAACAAAGTAATGGACAGACAGCACGGATTTCATAAGGAGCTAGGCACACTCGTTTTCTACTATTCTGCTGATGCTATCGTCTACCTGAGGTGGTTGTCGTCCAGTTGGAATTCGTCGCAAATCGACCAGTCTTTCATGTCGACCACGTCGACCCACGGCGACTCGTTCTGGTCCTCGCATGTCTGCAAATTTATTGTAACTATACGAACGACTTTCAAGATAAAGTAGGAGCGATTTACTACATTTATACAAATGTTGTTTTTAGAATAAATTATCTAACTATATAATTCATTGAAAAAATTTAAATTATCCAACTAATAAATGATATAAATTATCTAACATCTTGAAAAAGCGCACCTGTGCCAGGTAGATCCTCCCGTTGTGGACGCTGATCGAATTGACGTCGCCCGCGTTTATGGCCTACGAGTGAATATTATCGAAGGCCATCGGTGTATCGACCGTGTTTTCCATTATTATTGGCAAAAAAATCCCAGCAGTAAATACATACACTCCTACTTGGTCTGTTCATACCGCTTCTCTCTTCCTATTCTCAACCAACCCTCGTTTTCTGATTATCATAATTCCTTCCCTGTATGCTTAGAGCATCGTGTATGGATAAGGAAGAGGAATATGTCTTCCAGCTACGACCTACAGTACCCCTACAGTATCCCCTCCCGACCAACCATGCTCCCAGCGGCGTAGCTTACTCGGAATCCCCGCTGCCACTGTACTCCGTTCGCCGTGAACGCCATCAGGTCCACTCTGAAATAAGAGAAACTCGCCTATACCTTTCGCTTACCTATGAAAGGCTTCGATTGGAATAAACGATGCCTTTATGAGGCATCTACATGTCTAGATTAAAATTCGAGTTAAGCATCAGGAATCGAAGTTCCGCTCCTGTTCCGGCAATCTAGGCTCCACATTTAGCCATCGTGAGACAAGCTGAATGCCCTACCGCAGAAACTTGGTGCTGCTCAGTAGCTGGTGTTCGACCATAACCGCGACGATTTGCCTGTCATCAGTCACCGTTATCCCGCACACTTCACGGTGAATGTTCCCTAAGGAGCAGGCTTTCTCGTAATGTCTATGCAAGCATAACTGTCTTAGTGGACTCTCTGATCTTGTCCACTAAAATAGTAGGTAACGATAACAGTTAACAGTTATCTGGCCTAGCACAACGGCTTTCACAAGTGCGCTTTAGAAATCGAAATGCAATAAGCAAGCACAGGTAGAGGAAAGAGGAAACTAACGATCGTTGTTGTCGGAAGGGCTCGTGCATGGTGTGCGCATGAGCCTGAAAATTTAATAAGATAAGCAATTTCAATTTTTTTGTAGATTTCAATAAAGTAATACTTAAAAAAGACGAGAATTAATAAAACGATGACGCACACTCTCGGCACGTGGCAGGAGGCATCCTGGAAGGTCCAGATGACGAATTCCGTCCTAGAAGAAAAGCAGTGAAAAAATAATATCATTTCTCTTTTACCAGCTCGCACAGTTAGGCAAGCGCTCTTGATACGGCTGTGTGTACTACCCCTTTCGCGGTAGAATCGCTTGATAGGTAAGCGCTCGTGCAATGAGAAAGCTAATTTTCGCCTCAAAATAAAAAAAAGGTGCGCCGACTCCGAACCCGCTAGGTAAGTGAAAAAAACCAATAAGCTGGCTGCTGATTACTACAGACGCTTTGCTTCCTGAAATCTACAGTGAAGAGAAATCAGACTCTAACCCCATCCCGGCGCACACCGCACGGTAATGGTAATGGTAAGGTAAAGGTAATGGGCAACGGGATGGGATAATGATAAAGGATAGAGCAAAAGGCTCACTCGTGGTCCAGGGCCATGGTCTTCGCATCGAGAAAGACGGGCTTCGCTCCGAAGTGGTTGTACTCGTAGAACGACGAGATGCGGAACTTGCGCGTTAACTCCTGCAATTATTAGAAATATAGAGCTAAATTATTAAACTGTAGCTCAGTATTTCATTCGATTTCGGGCTATGCATGTGCAATCGTCGAACCTTAGTTGATCGATAGACTTACCTAGATGAGATCAATAAATTGCTGGAGAAAGCTCACATATTTAGCGTCTATTGTTCAGGGTGTTTTTGAAAGGGTAAACAAGACGACAGTGACTACTTTTATCGAAAGCCCTAGAAGACACCATAGCACTAGGGTGAAGAAGATTGAGGGATATGCTCAGTATTCCATTCCATTTCGGGCTATTTACGTGCAAAAGTCAAACCATAATGTATCGATAGCCCTAGATCAGATCATAGCAGTAGTGATTTATGTTCGATGACAAAGTAACTGACCCCGCTCTCCATGGAGAAGATCAAGAGGTAGTCGTGGTCCACCAGCAACAGCGCTTCTCCATTGCACGCTACACGAGAATTGAGTGAGACGGTGCGCACGGTCAACTGAAGGGGTCGTTATATAGTAGAGAAAAAGGAAAGATATAATCGTTCCGATTGTAACGCCGATTCCGGTGCATTTGAAAGTGGTCAAATCAACTTCTATCTAAACCGCAAACTTTAGAAGCTACTGATCTCAAAAAGCCATCCATGTTCGTGAAATCTTTTCTTGGAATGAAATGGTATCGTTTCAAAAAAATTCAGTAAACACAGTAGCGGCGGAATTGCGATTTATACGTTCCGATTTTCTCTACTTTAGACTATACAATATTTGCCGTCGTCTAATCGATCGCCATGCATTATTGACGAAAATGTTCCGTCAGTAGCCTCATTCCTATTTTATCTGCGCTCCTTTCATGGCGCTTCGATCTTTCGGAAAAAGGAATGAAGCAACTGATGGGACATTTTCCTCGGCGATAGGATGACTATGGGGCACCATGTGACCTAGTCACGTTCTGCAGAGCTGAAGTTGCAAATATGCAAAAACTAACCACTCGCTTGTGGTTGAAATCGATGAGGTGTGCCCCGTGTAGACTCACGCCTTGCATGATTCCCTGCAAAATGCAGAATAAACTTCGGATATTTATGTGATGGGTAAAATACAACAGAAAGTCACGCATGCAGTAGCAAAATTAGATACATTGCCGCGCTATATTATTGACGTAAACGTTCCGTCAGTAAACTCGTTCCTACGTCGTCTGCTCTCTCTTCATGCCACCCCTCTCTCTCGTCAGAAGTAGGAATGAGACGACGGACGGAACGTTTTCCTCAACCATAGGTAGATTAGAACTGGGGGGGATGAACGAAGGGAATCGAGTGTGGCTGTGCAAAAGTGAAGGGTCTATTCCTTCCCTCGCGGGGAATCAATGGTGGATGCACTCCCCTGGTTTACAGCTCGCCTATTGTATCGATGTTGCCTGTGGCGGTGCCCAACTTTGATCTTTCCCTAATAGCCTCCGTCTTCCCATCTCTAATCCGTACACATACCAGAAACTAATCATCAAGGATCAACGATGAACTTACTCTAGAATGAGAACATTGCAGGTGATTGGAAGTCTCTAGAGCGTTTTGTTACGTTGTGTGTGGCGGAGTTCGCATTTCGTCAGGTCCTGAAAAGTAGCGACTAGAATATGAGAAGAGAGTATGAAGGGAAAGAAGTGGATCGCGATTGCTAAAATTAACACGAACTTCAGTGTCAAATGGCGGGAAAGTTTTGAGCAGCTCGGAACACCGTTTGTAGAAGCGAACCGTGCAGTATATATTTATGTTTTAGAGACGCCCACTCCTCCCCTCTCCTCTTTCTTATTCGCATCCCCCTTCTACCCCCTCGTTCCTCCCTCACCCTACCATCTTCCCAACACCCCTCTCCTTCCTCTTTCTCTGTCCCCTCAACCTCTTTCTCCCTCTCTCACTATAGGTACTCATCTCCACTCTTCTCAGTCACTCCCATACCCTATATTCGCACCTCTTTTCCCTCCCTTATGCATAACCCCTCCCCCATCCATGCCTTCTGGCACTAACCTTCCCTTTCCAACCATCCCACTTTTCCCTAACTGCCTCGAAGTAATCGAAGTAACAGTTCAAATAAAATTATTTAGCCCACTTGGGATGCGAGCATGGTAAGCAGCCTAGTAAGATTGAATTTGTAACTTGCGATAAAGGGCCGAGCAACAGTAAGATAACCTTACAATACTGCACCGGGAGATAGACTTTCTCTTTTTTCCATTCCCTCTCGAATTTCGTCTCTATTTTCCCTCACTTCAGATTTCTCCTTTATGCCATTCTTGACAACAAATACAATGCTCCTATCGGTAACTCCTTAATCATATCCCCTTCCTTCCCTCTCTACCTTATTGTTATAGTCTAGAAAATCGGAACGTATAAATCGCGATTCCGTGGCTACGGTGTTTAACGATTTTTTCACGCTTTGAAGCAATATCATTTCACTCCCTGACAAGATATCAGGAACGTGGATAGCTTTTTGAGACCAGTAGCACATAGGGTTTCTCCTAGTACACACTAGAAGTTGAGTAGATCAATTTGAAAGGCACCGGAATCTGCGCTACAACCGGAACGATTATATCTTCCCCTTTTCTCTACTATAGCTCACTCTCCTCCCACCCTCTTCTCACCAGGCCTCACCATTCTCAGCCCGTATCGTTACACTCCCCCTTTACATCACCGCTCTCTCCACATCTCCACCCTCCCTCGATCCCTCACTCCTGTCCACTTTGCCTTGTATTGTCTAGGTATTAGTGTGGAAAGAGCGGAAGATAATCATCTCCATTTCCATTCAGTTATCTTAATGCCTCTTCGTCATCCTTCGCCCTTTAACGAGTAGAGATGAAAATCTCTCCCAAATTTTGCCAACACTACTGTCTAGCGACTCTAATGCAAAACAACGTTAGTCCGAAAGAAACTCAACAGAAACTGAATAACTCAATCTCTCCATCAAAGCCTATATAATCTTTTGCCTTGAAGTCTCTGTCTCTCATCGTCCCGATTATTTATTTGTACATTATTTACTTTCCCTCGTTATTCTCATGCTCTTCTTCTCCTGTGATGTTAATTCAACTTCATTTCAGGCACCTACATTTCCTCGACTAATCTATAATCACTCACGATATGCTGTATATCAATGACAAGTATCTTTTTTAGCATTTCTTATGGTAAAATGCGAAAGTTTGTGCACATAGAAGAGAAAAAAGGGAAGATACGCTAAACGAAAGTTCACTAGTCCGCTAGTGAATAACTAAATCATAGCTAAATTATTCCCTAGCCGGCTAGCTTAATTTCGCACGGGTAGCGTGTGCGTATTAGTTCCGTTTGTAACTCCGATTCCGGTACCTGTATCCCATGCGATTAGCTTCGCTAGAATTCGCTAGAATTTGAGTGCGCTATGCGTTACTCTAGGTAATACTGTACTCAACAGCTATCCATGTTCTAAGCATTCAGGCAATGCCAACCTCGAGACAAGACGCACCATCACAATGAGTCTCAACCAATCCCTTCCGTATGCTGATATGCCCCTTCTCTCCGAGTCGCCTCACTCGTCTCAGGCCATTCTCCTCGATATAAACGGAGGAGGTACACTCTACGGTCACATTGTAAGTGTAGCTCTCATTATTCTATGTTTTCTTATATCCGAGGAGACCTCCCCTCGTCCGCCTTCTTCTTCATGGACAGGGTATATCATATGTGATCGTTGAGATAAGCTTACATCTATAGGAGCCGCGATGTCCTATACACTGAAGGAAATTACCCCAGCGGGTCGGGGTAACTTACCCTTTTATACGCCTCATGGTGAAACTTACCCCAACCGGCTGGGGTAGATTTACCCCAGGGTCGCGGCTTGTCGGCGCTGGGGTAAATTCATGCCCTGCCCCCCGGCCCGGGTTCGCTCCCCCCCCCCCCTCACACAGCATTCCAAGCGTTCTAATAGCGAATAGCGGTTACCGCGCATAAGATCCGATCTTGAAGGCGAACAGATGAACAAAAATTCATGAATTTGAGAACTAAAGCTGGCCACTGTGAACTCAATAAGCTCTGAAAATTTGGTGCAGATTAGTTTGTCTTTTCATGAGATATTTCAAAAATAGTGTTCAATTCGCTATTAGACACATTCTTCACCGGGCGGAATGCTGTGCTCAATCCCTTTCTCCCATTCCCTTCTTGGTGTGTTGTTGCCAATCACCTGTCCAGGCATTGATGCTTTGCTAGACGGCATGGGGTATCAGTCTTCATACTACAATGTCGAGCGATTGAATAATGAAATACAATCGATAGAACATCAAATAAGAATATCGAACAATGGAAAAGATTAATGGGAAAGGGGAATGGGGGGAGAGCGAAGCGAGAGAGAGGGAGAAGGGGGGGGGGGAGAGCTGCCCCGAACGAAGGAACTCATCGTGTGAACCGTTTGCTCGCTGCAAGTAAAAAAGCTATCGAGTAAAAAGAGTGTAGGCTCACTCTATATGTGACTTGTGAAAAAACATAGCACTCATGTTCTCCATGTAAAGCGCGGATAAACAAAAGTTAGCGAATTATATTAAAATTTTGCGAATTATATCAAAATCTATATAACTTACTGTAGATACAACTAACCTTTGGAGAGCAGTTGGGCCATCAACGTCCATAAAGCGGTAATAAATGAGGATATACAATAGCACCTGAAAATCATGGATACAAATTCAAATCTCACCTCGAAGAAAACCCATATCGACAAAGACTGTAAAGTATATCAATGCTCATTATTCACATGCAGCATAATAAATGAAGTCTCTGAAAATAAAGTTATAAAAATAAACGCTTACCTTGATCGCATGGCATAGTGAAAATATTAAATTATTATCCATAAGACATACGGTAAACATATAAAGAGAATCTTCGACACCTGGAAATTGCTTCCAGCCCATTAATATCACAGATTGTCCAAGATCCGGAAGGACTCCCTCGATGTTTCACTTTTAGCAAGCAAATCACATCTCAATTTGTCCTAAAGTATCTAAGCTCAAAGCGAGAGTATGCCAAATGAGAAAGTGAGAGGCAATGCTCTCGCAGTTTGGAATGATTCGGAGTGGCGAACCGTGGAGAGCCGTCGAGAAAGATAGTTGGACCTTATGTGACATAAATGGACAGAATTAGCGATAATTTTTTTTCGGCTGGGACTACCAAAGCATAGATTAACGTCGTGTTTAGCCCACCAATCAGGTTTCTTGTATAATGGGGTGCCTGCCAAGTTACCCTTCATGCCCCTTTTAAATGGCGGTTGTCCACACAGGCAAGCTTACGAAACATAACCACGAAAGTCCGTTTTCCGCTCACTACTATATAGTAGAGTTCCGCTAAACTATTATTTTTCCCATGTATCATTCTTCTCCTCTCTCCATGACTAGCAAGAATGATAAGACTATGGCTATGGCCTAAAGACCGTTTCCCGTTCATTCAAAGCGAATATCGCATCTGTTTAACGGAACTCTATTCTATAATCTGATAATCTTGACCATATATAAATATTTTTATAATATAATTTAGTCTACATAGATAAAAGGATCTGGCAATCAGTGAAAGCTCATCCAAATTTTCAAAGAACGAAAGGACTGACCACTTGGAAGAGATGAGCTCTTCTAAAACTAAGATGAAGGAGAAAGAGGGAGATCGGGGGTCTCTTGATCGACGGAAGTGGCGTGAGCCAACGAAGCACCGCTTAGAGGTGAAGACGGGGTACCTTAATGTTGCACAAAGTACCACGTATCAGTGAGTGAGAGAATCGCCATGGAGGCCATAGCAACAACTGTTCTTACTGTGCATTACAAAGACCGTGCATTATTTAAGCAGTTATTTTAAGTGCTTGTTTACAATGAGCATTTGGAAAAACTCTGGCCGAAATAACTCAAAAAATTATGAAACAAAGAAAAAAACTTCTCTGATGAAGCAGCGAGATGGTTGATGAAGGAAGGGGTCAATGAAGAAGAATACGTGATCATAAACGAGAAGACTGACTAAGAGTTCACTGTAACTGCAAAAGTTGATGAAACAGGAAAAAAAAAGTTAACTACGGTCATTATGTACAGTAACTTAATTTTCGTTACAGGAGTCGCCTAAATTCATATTTTGGCATTTTGCCAATATTGACTGCAAAGCATTTCTCCTTTTCAAAACCGTCTTGATTGTTTCGTTTTGTTTATGTTTAATTGTCTCCTTATGCTTTGAAAGTTACTTGCGTTCAGCTCTACAAGTGAAAAGCTAGCTGAGGAGCTAGTGAGTCGATGAGCAACGTAAGGTACGATGGTTTTCAAAATGTTTCTTTTCAATATAAGAAAAACTTGCATCTGTCAAGCATGCAAGTTTTTCGCGGCTGTCAAGCATCACGAGGTATCGTATCGTACGGTACATTTATTTGGGCACGAATACCGGACTGTACGGGATTGTACCGTACAACCCCGTACAAGTCAAATTGCGGCCGTATATGGCAATTTCAGCACTTTTCGTTGTTTTATTATTTTTTCTCGTGCCCAATTACACCAGTAAACAAAGAAACATGCCGGAAATCGCTCATTTTTCGAAATCACTACCTTTTGCTGACAGAGTTAGTTCGCGATAGCAGGGGCTGTCGGACGACTCTGAGACTTACAGTATCCTCCGACCCGAGCCTCGTTGTCCGGTGTAGTTACCTTGAAGTGTTTCTCGAGTTTTCAAACACTTCGAGGTAACTACACCGGACAACGAGGCTCGGGTTGGAGGATACTGTAAGTCTCAGAGTCGTCCGACAGCCCCTGCTATCGCGAACTGACTCTTTCAGCAAACGGTAGTGATTTCGAAAAATGAGCGATTTCCGGCATGTTTCTTTGTTTACTGGTGTAATTGGGCACTAGAAAAAAAATAAGAAAAAATAATAAAACAATGAAAAGTGCTGAAATTGCCATATACGGCCGCAATTTGACTTGTACGGGGTTGTACGGTACAATCCCGTACAGTCCGGTATGCGTGCCCAAATAAATGTACCGTACGATATTTTTGCAGTTGCTCAATCGCGGGTCGAGCGGGGCGGAGAGCGGACGGCCGCGTCGGGGAGGAGGATGGCGAGCCGGTCGGTAGTTTTATTAATGCTTACGCATACTAATAACTCGCAAACACTCCTTGACCTTTAATTTCTCAATATTGTAACTACACAAACGAAGATTGTTTCCTTTGTTTTTTACGATGAAGGCCAAGGGATGTATGCGAGAATGTGCGAGGCTGGCTGACGTAATAGGAATAAATTGTTTTCTTGAGTGCTAATGAATATTCAGCCAGTCTTCGTACCAAGACACAAACTGCTTTTATGCATACTAGTAATCAACAAGACTGGTGTCTTCTCTAATTAATTTTCTTTTTGCTTTTGCTATCTAGTCGAAATTAGAGAAGACACTATCGACTCATGGAGCACTAACGAACTAGACCTTTTTCTGTGGACTTTTTGCACATTGTCGTGGACTTGTAGCTTAGACGACAGGCAATAGGTCTGTAGTGGGCATTAGGCCTACTTAGACGCGCATTGTTTACGGCAGGCAGTAGGTCTGCTACGAGCAGTAGGCTCGTATAGGGTTGGATTATTCGAGTTTATAGTACTAAATAAATGTAAGCTGCTTCCTTCTAAAAGAATTGGTCGACCTTGCATACGAGGAGTGTATATTTGCTCACTTTTTTTCTTCTTTTATTTCCATGATGTTTTTGCTGTTGCTGTTGCTGTCCATGATGTTGCGCAAAATGCGTATTTTACTTTTTTTTATGACCGGCATACTTATCAGAATTAAACTCGGGTAGGTATATTTAATAGTTCGAGTCTCACGATTTATCGGATAACTCTTTAGTTGCCTCTTTGTTGTAGTTTGATAGCACATGAAAGGAGAATCGAAACGCTAGTAATGTGAACGAAGATCGACATTTGACTTAACAGGAAAAGGTTGGATAGTTTTAGAGCTTGCTTATAATTGTTATGACATTAGTACACGTAGAGCTCTATTCATCGCCAAAGATTACCCTGTAGAGAGAAGACACAGTGGGACTTGTCTTGCTGGGCTTGAGTTTGACAGAGAGCTCAATGAAGAGGAAAAGATCCGAAAGAGGGGAGGGGTACTGAAGATGAAATGTGTAGTAAATTGCGATGAGAAAGGTGAGAGAACGAGAGAACGGAGTCTTAGGCAACTGAATGGCAACTCCCTCGACTAAGCAGTAGTTGACGTCGACATTTCCGACACTGAACAGACTGGGGAAATCCTTCGCAGTGAGATTGATCATTGCTGCCTCGGGCGAATTCACAGTCTGCAATCAAGTATTTTGCCGGTCAGCATAGATATAGATGGTTACCGGGAAACTTTCGAACAGCTTGCAGATGGTAATGGGAGAAGTCAGAGAAGTTCTCTTAGACTTGGAATTGCTTGAGAGCTCGATGACGAGACACAGAGGGTACAAGAAGTCGTGCGCTAGAACGACAAACTAGTGAGGATCTTTATGTTTTCTAGCGTTGAAAAATGTTTTTGAAATAGTTGATTTCACATAGTGCTATGCTCTAGCATCCGCAAGTGTTCCGTTAAAATACATGTTATTTGCGTCCGTCCTTACCTTTTGATAGTCAGGGGATTTGCAGTTAATGAAATCTACCTTTTTCAAATAACGTATGTTTACAGCTTATGTTTACAGCTTATTTATTAACTGAGCTTTCACACTTATAGCAAGACACTGCCACTTCTATAAGAAATTGCTAGACTCACTCAGCAGCTTCTTCAACTGATCGACTCGGGCTTGACCGAGCATCGTTACTCCTGTTTCACAAATCGACTTTTCCCATTGACTGTAGTTGTTCTCGAATTCCTCGATTTGAGCCTTTGTTCTTCGCATGAAA
>LS853710.1:166226-179497 GCA_900490955.1 Micoletzkya japonica | reverse complement strand
GAAATACTCAAATTGAAAAAAAGAAAACAAGAAATGACACGAAATTACAACAAGAGACCGCTGCAGCCGCTTCAAAAGTTTCGCGAAATTCCCGGGAAGAATAAATCGTTCCGCGCATACATACTTCCGCGTTTTATCTAGAGGGCCTGGCATCGGGGGATCCCTGGACCGATTATATCTTCTTTTTTTCTCTACTATATTATGGGGATTGTCAACATCAATTTCATACAAATTATGCATGCAGGAACCACTGTTTGTGCATTACTCTATCGACCTCGAGCGCTCCTATTCCATCAGTTTGGATCTAGGCGCAAATGGACTATCACAGGTGGATTGTGCTTGCAGTTAGGAAGAATTCTGAATCGTTTGTGAATTTCTCAAATATTTCTGCATAAAACTTATGGAATAACAATTTTCAACTTATTCTTATTCTTCAAGATTCCGAACAACCTCATTATTCATTAATTGTTTTAGCTAGACGGAGAAAAGTTCATTGTTCATATCCTCTTTACTTTCCGGTTTCTCCTCTCTAGATAAAGTTATGCTGCAAAACAAACTCAATTCAAACCACTCTTGATTTTTTATTTTATAATTACTCAAATGTGTTCATAAAAAGGTGCTGTTTATAACGTAGACGTAAAAAGCCCTTACACCGTTCAGAGTACATCAAAATGATTTGATACTTATCAAGGCACGACGTAATATCTACAATGGACGAGATTCCACTGTGGACAGAACGTTTACTAGCTAAACTTTATTTCTTTGCCACGCATGGCCTACGCAACGTTTATTCTATTGACAAAAACGGGAAAGTTGGCACGGACATGTCGTTGATACTAGCTCAATATGCAGGTGTAGTTATTTAAGTACTATTTTCATTACGCTTTCGTTATATAATATTTATTTGAATTTTATGTTCTATCCTAATTTGGATACGCCCAAAGTTATACATATAGACAAACCTGTACCATATTTTATGCAACAGCTTGCATCGAATTTTAAGATTTTTCGATTTTTTTATCGTTGATTTGCTCACCATCATCATATACCTCGATGAAGTCGTATTGGGCATTTGTATTCTTTGCTTACACTTTTATTAAGATGCTTACAATTAGGGACGATAGAAAACATAAAAACTGACGGACCGGTTTATTCCACTACACAGAGCGAAATTTCACTAGCACACGCTACCTCCGCGAAAATTCACTAGCCGGCTAGGGAATAATTCCCTTAAAGCCGTAGGGGGAGACACAATTTTTAGGGAATTTTTGCGGTGGTAGCGTGTGCTAGGGAATTATTCCCTAGCGGACTAGTGAAATTTCGCTGAGTGTATATATCAGCGCATCGTTTTAGCAAAATGAATGAATTTCTTCGTAGAGATGAAATTGAGATATGCTACAGAGTTCGTCGAGCCGATCAGATTCATATCACACATTTCATAATTTGAGTTCATTTTCGCCGAGAAACCGACCGCTAAAGTGTGATCAAAACGACTATATTCGCGTTGTTATTCTACGTAATGATCATCCAGTTCACCTTGTCATGAGTGACTCCATTCCCTTACTCTCTTCTATCTCCTTTCAAGTTCTCACTTACACTACGCCAGCTCAACCACTTGCTACCTCTCAACGTTCTATTTACCATCGTAGTTACTAATCGAGACTTCTTGTTAAACTTCTTCTACAGGTTACACAAATGATCTTGTGTCTGTGATGCTTTCAAAGACTCAGTTTACTGATCTTTTGCTATTTCTTGTTGTTCTTCTCTCTACTTACGCACGCTGTGAACAATTTGACCTTACACCTACTGTTTGCCGCTCTCTATCACATGATTCAAGGGATAACCCGCGTACGTGGAGGGACAATTGACTCTCTGGACTTTACCTGTTCTTTTCCGAACAGTGTAAAGAGTGAATAATGGCAGCATGGTCAGACTCCAAGCTTTTTAAAGTATGACAAGCTTTTTCATCTCATGGTATTCCTTTTTCTGTGCCGTCCTTTAAAATGTTTCATTATTTCTCGCAACGAGAGAAAGGAACCATACTGACTCATCTGCGCAACGATTATTTGTATGCCTGCTTTTGTTTATCAGCTCATCAGGATAGCTAGATATCATCGTAGATGCACTGCGGCCCTCCACCCTTTCGCTATGGAATTCTCCTCATCGGCAGTCTGTGCCTATCAATTCTTGCTTGCAATTACGCCCTGATCAACTTTACCTTCATCTGCATGACGCAAGACGCAAATGACACTATCGAGATCGATGGAGTGAGCTTTGCTATTCATCCTCGATAAGAACACATACTCTTTTTTTCTGTTTTTGAGTAATCATACTATCGTGCGACACATTCCGGGCAAAAAGTGCAGTGGAAATTTCTTAGATTTCTCAGAGCAAGGCAATCCCTGAGAGGTTTAGACCAGAAGGCAGCGATACGATTACACGCCGACGGAGAAGTCGTATATCATCTGGGCGGTGGCCATCGGCACGATCCTCGGCACCTTCCCCATCAACTTCCTGTGCGTGCGATACGGTGCCAGGTAACGCAACTTGCTGCACACACAACAATATGTGTGTTCTATTTCGCACTCTGATGTGCTCGTTTTCGCGCCTGGACATATTATGTGCCCTACGGAGCACATAATGTGCTCGTTGGGGCACATTAGGGCTAATTATATGCCCAGGGGCGAAAAAGAGCACATCTTTTTCACTGTGTGCATCCCGGTCCCCAAGTCCGTCAAACCCGCAAGCCTGCCCGCTTCTGCAACACTGTCCCCAATGCAATTGTAAATGTTGCTCTGCAACAAGTTTTATACCATTGGAGTAGTGTGTTTGAGATGGCCGTTCTTCTTGTGCGGAATGCTGTCTGCAGTGTCCACGGGGCTGTCCCCTCTCGCGGCCCATTCCAATCTCTGGCTCTTCGTGGCTCTTCGTTTCTTGCAGGTATGATCGAACAAAATGTTCAACCAGATATCGATATAAATATATACATCTAAGCTATATATCGATCTAGAACAGTATAAATCCAGATATAAATGTTCAGACAGGTATCAGATATCCAGATATTACGATTTCTGACAAGAGAAAGAAGCGGTATGGAGAGACTTTTTTTACTGACACAACTTTTTCAGCAATAATACCTAATAATATTTGAATGGCAGACTTCTGCCTCCAGCCAAAGCGTGCAGCTGTTTGGCATGAAAACCTGAGCTAACTTTACGCAACACCGCACAATTCAGCGACTCAACACAATCTGGAACAAACCTCTGAAAGTATACCGTCAACTTAGTGTATATCGGGACAGATTCGATATATCTTATACGAGGCCATAACTCCGTTCAAAAAGGGTCTAGAAACTTCTGGTTGGGTTCATTCGATTCATCTCATCAAGATCTACCTGTGTACTAAGTTTGAGCTCAATTGGTCCACGCAGAAAATAGTTATGACGAAAAACATGAAAATCGCATTGGGTAGGGGTCTATTTAGACCGCAAGGCAAATGAGCTGTTTTCAGGCGTTAGAAGTTGCTCAATCGTATTCAAATTTGGTATGCGGGTAGACAGGAGCCTAAGGATTCCAAAAATTCCAACCAGAACTTTCTACGACCATTTCTAATCGAGTTACGGCCTTATTTTGAATATACCGAATATACCGAATTTGTCCCGGTTTGAACTAAGTTGACGGTACCTTGCTCTACGAACTCAAAGGGGAAGCACAGCGTTCTTATTAGCCGAAGAGAGTAATGTGTGGTGTCAATGCGCTCGTGCACATGGCTGTATTATATCGGAACTGTCTAGCCCACGCTCAAAACTACGAATCGTTGCGTATAGGATAGGGTTAGGGAGGTAGGGGGGGTGTGCATGGTAATGCTGATAGCGTAGCACAATAACGCCTTCAGGGTGTCGCCTATGCATCCGATTTCGCGGCTATTGGAGTGCTTGTCGTGCGGTTTGTTGGCTATATTCTTGTAATTATGTGGCTATGATACCAACATCCCTCCACTACGCATTTACTAAGCAAAGAGTAAAAATTTGCAACATTTACCAGGAGTACGACAATGAACATCGCAAAACGTATTCTAGGTGGTCTCCGCTCGCCGAAGTAGCAATCTTTATCAGCGTCCTTACATGCTACTCCTCCATATCGTCCATTGTCACAAATCCTGTTGCAGGAGCGGTAAGCAACCAATCTAATTCCTTATCATTCTTACTAGATTCACAAGTTTGTCGCGTTCTATGTTCAACAGTTACAACACATTTGACCAATGTTAACACATGGACCTTTCATCAAATCTGAATCTCCAACCCATCTCCTTCTTCACCCTCTCCAACCATCTCTTCACTCTCCTTCAGTTTTGTACCTCATCTCTCGGATGGCGATGGTCCTTCTACTGTTTCTCCATCGCTACGGTTGTTCTGTTCACATTATGGCTGGTAGTGTACAGTGATGACCCCCGTAGACATCGGTCGGTGAGGGGAGATGAGTTGAAGAGGATCAATGAAGGGAAGACAAGGGAACACATCGAGAGGGACAAGTTTGTGCCCTACAGGGCAAGTTCCGAAATCAGTTACACATCGGTAGATATGTTATACACAATCGTGGAAACATTTGCCGAGCCTTCCAAGGTAACTAAGATATATACTTTGCAGAAAATATGCACGAGCCGTGTCATAATCGTGGTGTGGTTGAATGCATTTGCGGAGCTAATCGGATACGTGGTTATGCTCACGTACGGACCGATATTCATCAACAAGGTACCTAGGTAGACAACAAGACAACAAGGTACCATCAACAAGGTACCTAGGTAGATGCGACGATTCGTTCTAGCTATTTTTGTAGGTCGAAAGCATTCCTGCTTTGAATAACTTGAGAATCATATTTGCTCTCCCGAAAGTGCAGTTCTCATAAACAATTGCAGATGCTCGGGTTCTCGATCTCGCACACGTCATATCTCTCCGTGATTGGTGCAGTATTGCACGCTGGTCTCAAGCTCACTTGCGGTCTCATTTCCGACAAGCTAACGTAGATGATCGAACTTAAGCAACGAAACTACACTAAATAGTTTGCAGTATTGTAAGCGAACGAACGAAGATGCTCATGTTCAATACTCTAGCTGTTACAGTGTCAGGTGACTGACAAACCATGAAGTCTGGAGAGATGATGATGCTGTTATTTTCAGGAGTCTTTTGTATTCTCGTTGGATTCATGTCCTCTCCAATCATGGCCATTGTCTTCATGACCATATCTGAGCTCCTTTCCGGGCTCAACCCCGGAGGGTTCTATAAATGCGCTTCGCTACATGCCAGGTTTCATTTCTGTTAACGTTATGAGATAACCCATTGTTTTTTCTTGAATGTCTTGACAACAAGGAAAAAAATTTCAGACAGCACGCACATTTTGTATTGTCGATGATACAATTCTCGAAATGCGTCGCGTTGATCGTTGGGCCCCTTACTGTAAGTTCTCATTTCGATATTAGACACTTTAAATTCGGAATGCTGTAAATTGCTTTCTTGAACATATGATATAAATAGATATTCGTGATGAGGCATGCCTATCAAAATTTAAGAAACTAACAGAGGTTAAGGTAGCGATATTCACAAACTCTGACAGTGACAAGCATGGCTGGCAATTAGTCTTCGGTCTCAATGGAGTACTCATGATCATCGTGAGATATCCACCAATTCTATTGTATTGCATATTGTGCACTCTTGGTCCCGTAAGGATTTACATTTTCAACGCAGGATACTTTTCCGTAGTCATATTATGGTCTGGAAAACGCGTTTTGCAGGCTTCGATTCTCTTTTTCTTCACAGCAACAAGTGAACCAGCCGACTTCACGACTCAGAGAAAGGGAGAGAGAAAAGGAGATGAAAATGAAATGGAAGAGAACTCGCAGGCCGAATCGAATACGACATTGAATAGAAATCACTAGAAAAATAGTAACGCTCAATAATTTCAAATCAAATATTTTATTAATTATTATTTGTAGTTTCTGCATTTGATCTCGCGATGTAATCGTTTAATAAGATTTGCTCTCCTAGTCAGTTTTGGCATTATCACAAGATGGTTTTGCTTGAATTTCAGATCTGGTATCCCTTACCCCTGCAAGTGAATGATAAGAAAGAAAATTTACAGAACTTGTATAAGTAAAGTGTAGTGATTCCGTTTAGCATAAATAGTAGTCGACGCATTTAGTCTCGTTAGCCTTGCACGTACAACGCAAGAGTCAAAAGTCAGAATTATTCCCAATCTCAGTTATCTCTGCGTTACCTTTAAAATTCTATACTGTCTCGCTTCCCATGGGAGTGCACACTTCTTATTGCACACTATCTTGGGAAATGCCAGAGAGAGAGTATGCAAAAAAGACTTGCTTTCGTGACGGTCTTTTTGTTAAGGAATAATGCAACCATGAGACAACCGTTGATCGGCGCCATTGTTGACGATGAAATCAGCGGGGACAATGCACCAAATGGTCAACATCCATCGGTCGTAGACGCATAGCAAGTCAAAGTGAGAGTGAACCTTCATTAAAGAGAGAGAGACAGCCTTTATCGGGGTTTCGTAAGGAAGGGAAATCCAGAGAAGGGAAGTGAGGAGTTCTTCGGTAGAAAGAAATCTTCGAAAACCAGACCCGAGGCTCAGAAGTCTTGAAGTAGAATACTCCTTGATCTTCTCTTAGCGATACTTCCCCAAGAACGCTACATCTTGCTAGGGAAAGGAGACAGCCAGACCGTTCTTGGTTGAAAGGCGAAAATAGGAGAGACGAAGGGAGAGCCGACCACGCGCCACGAGAACAGAATGACAGAATGAGGGAGAAGCGATAATAAAATTGGACCAAATTATAACGAAATTTCTTATTCTACCTTTAGAAATAATAACCGTAAGGTGCCCGCTGCGGTCTCTAAATAAGAAACATAAAAATAATTATTTAAAAAATTAAAAAAATCGAAGTATGAAATTTATTTTTTCGTTACGCGGGTCGGGCGTTCAGTATAACGATTCCTTTTGGTTGGGCCCCTGTCTGCTAAATAATACAGTAGCGTCGTCGTTGGGCGAAATTTCAAAAAATCATTTCTCGAATACGACTATTTTTTATAGTTTTTCCTTTTGTTTTTATACTAATTTCGACAAGATCTTTCACATAAGCTTCACTTCAAATTCACTTCCATGTTTCTTTAAAAGAGCCGGCCCACGAGTACTGTAGAATTTTAATTCGCGCGCCACCTTGATATTGCAATTTAGGCTTTTCCGATCATATTTTCTGGTCGTTCTGTTTCTTAAAATGATAAGAAGAACAACGTGAAAAGTCGCTTTGTCAATGGATCAGAGCTGTGGCTCATCTCAGTCAGCGAATATATTCGATTTTGTGAAAAGCTCATTGCCCTCAATACTGCGCGGATAGTGAATGAAATCGCATAAAATTCGGACAGTTTCTAAGTTTCCAAGTTCGTCCAATTATGAATGGAAGCATGAAAATAATAGTTAAGAG
This sequence comes from Micoletzkya japonica, assembly GCA_900490955.1. NCBI lineage: Eukaryota > Metazoa > Nematoda > Chromadorea > Rhabditida > Diplogasteridae > Micoletzkya > Micoletzkya japonica. The sequence continues at coordinate 172,009 of LS853710.1, read as the reverse complement.
TATGGAATTCAATTGGTTCTTTCCGAAAGTAGGATGATAAACTTTACTTGGAAATCTCTTCTATGTCTCTTTAAGAAAACTCTATCCTGTTCCTCGTATCCTGTTCCATTGTCCATGCACCGTATTGTGCCTTGACACAGCCTGCAGAAAATTTGCCAATCTTTTTTGAGCATTATAACAACATTTTCGAAAAAAATAACATTGTAAGTACAGGGTTTCAAAATGTGAGGAAAGACATAGTGACAATAAAAAAATCGAAGAAAAATCTCGAAAATCGCATGTTTTATTTTTTCGTTCCGGGCTTCCGTCGTTGAGAAGAATGTCGCTTTTGGCTTAATTCCTTTCGCTAAACACAGTAGCGTCGTTTTAATTTTCATAATTTTTCCTTTTGTTTTTATACTTATTACGACAAAATCTTTCATATAAGCTTCACTTAAAAATCACTTCCGTGTCCCTTGAATATATTTAATCGTTTTGTTTGTACCTATCTCAGCCTGAGCAAAATAACTCAATAAAAAAGTGAGATCCGCCCTCCTCCATATCCTGCTTTACGATTCAATTCTATTGCTTTCAAGAGCGTTGCTAAATTGAATTACATATTCCAAGTCGTACCATTGATCTGCTCCCTTGTTCACGAGCATAATGCCGCCATCAATGCACGATAGTGTTATGCAACCGCCGGAAGTAACGTCATGAATTTGCCAGACCTTCTAAAAGTACACGTGCACATATAATTTATGAATAATATATATTATTTTATTCATTACGCCTGGGAGGGCTTACGGACGGGTATAGGGGATGCGGGATAGGAAAATCAGTAACAATAATTTATGATGTTGGTTCTTGCAGGACTCCCCCTTCTCCTCATTCAATACATTTTTATTCACAACGAACCTCGCATTGTATGTAATCGAGAGGACATGAATCGATGTAGTCAATCTGAAGGGGTGCACACGTAGCGCAGTTCGTTCCTTAATTGTAAAAAAGATGATTGTAGATATTAGACTTCACTGTTTGTTTATAGTAGAGAAAAAGGGAAGATATAATCGTTCCGGTTGTAGCGCTGATTCCGGTGCCTTTCAAAGCAATCTAAGCAACCTCTAGTGTGTATCATGCAAAAGCCTAGATGTTACTGATCTCAAAAACAGATCCATATTTCTGATATCTTTTCTCAGAATGGAATGGCACCGTCTCAAAGCGCGAAAAATTCGCTAAACACCGTAGCGGCGGAATCACGAATTCTACGTTCCGCTTTTCGCGACTATACCACTCTGTCCTATATAGTATCTGGTTTGAACCGGTTACCTTTTCCTAATTAGTCTGAATCTCTATTTCACACTCTCTATTTCTGAAACAACTACCAAGTCTTTTGAATCTCCGAAAAATCTAGAGGGAAGTTTAAATTATTAAAACATTCTTATTACGCTTCATTTGCCGATTGGTTTGACACACGAACCTTGTACCTGTAAAACGGGATGCCACCTGACATAAATATATCATTTCTATTAGTTGATACATAGCTATTTATAAATATTTAAACTTCTTGCGTCGCAATGGAAAATTGAGAAAATGTACAGTGATGTAATTGTTTATTACTTAGATAACGACATACCGGTGCGATGTAGCTAGTGAGAGCCATTCCACATACGATTGATGATTCTGCCATAAATGTGTCGCTATTTCCTGAAAGGATCAGGAAACGCACGTGTAGGAAAATTGTGGTTCAGATTGGTTCGCTCTCTGCACTCTCCTCACTTATTTATCACGGTTGCTCGATCGAAGAATGGTTTCTATAAGCGCGATGGTAAAGCTCGTACGCAAGGATTTAAAATGGGAACGTCTGAGTCTAGTCACATATTGAGTTTTAGTATAACTGGAAACATCATGGATACGTTTCATGTTGTGTAATAGTCGAGTCTGGGAAAGGACAGTGAAAAGCCTTCGCCCCATTCCCAATAGAGACCACGCACCGAAGTCGGTAGCCGATAAGTCGGGAGGAAGGTCTAACGGGCTTGGAACGGAACATGCCTGGCATCCGACGTAGACGATGTCGGTACACAGACTGCCGTCGGTAGTGAACCATTCATTCGACGTTGAGTTGCACTCGACGACGGTTGTGATAGCCTCAACACAGTGCCGGTATAGGGAAATGAGAATGAAGGGCAGCCATGGCAGAAGAGGGATGGTTTTGTCCGTGATGCCAAACATTTACCCGGTAGAACATCTGAGAGGCGATGTCGCCGTTGACAACCTCCCCGTAGAGAAAGGTGCCCTCGGGGCAGATGGGCGCGCAGTCTACGAAAGACGCTCGCTGACAGATCATCATAAGCACTTTAAGCGCAGTCTCCACCACAAGCTATAATACGAATGCCGTTTCTTGCTCATACATTCTTGTTGCAAGATGAAAACGAAGTGTTCTGGGTATTGCGCATAGTTGGATAAACAGGTGCCAATAGAGTAGTTTAAATACCAAGCAAGGGCAAACGTGATAGAATTAGACGCTTTAGTAATGAACTTGACGGACGTCACATCGTATTTGACGATACCTGCAACTCCGGGGGCAAGGATACGGGACAAGTGCAGTCGCACGGAACCTCGGTTGTTGCCGTATAAGGAGAAGTGCACGTGCCCATCGGAGGCTCGAATTCGCTGCCGAGAAGAAGACACGTCGAGTTCTCTAACAGAGACACGACGCACTGAATCGACGTGAACGCTGAGAACGCGACCTTCCATATTACAATAATCCGCTACCCGGTAAACGAATACCCGCTATAGTGAAGTGGATAAGGGAGTTACTAAGGCATTGTTGGAGCAGGCGAAGACACAGTACGCTTGAGTCATATTGCCCAATCTGTCGAGAAACTTGCGTGGCGTTCTTGTCTTTGATGTCTTTGATGAGAAGCATGTACTTCTTACCTGAAACGGCTCTACAAACCGTGAAGCTGAGATAAAAAATCACGTTAGGAAATGCTTGTTTAAAAGTTCATCGAGTTAGTGGTAACGTTTGTGGCAACGCTACCAATAAATCGCCGAACTCATGATGTCAGCCAATTTGGTTCTGCGAATTATATATCTCCACTTGCGACTATGTCTGAATCTTCTTGATTTCCTGTCTCTCATGATTTTGTTTCTACACTCTGTAGCGCGTTTGATCTATGTATATGAAGAAAGCGGATGATTTAGCGGATGATTTAGATCATTCCAAAGTCATTCCTTCGTCCTGAGTGGTCGGGTCTCTCTTCGCTCTCTCCAGTTCTTCCCCGTCGCATGCGGTGATCATTATCCAGGATACGTGAGCTATTATCGGTTGACTAATGTCGCTTGACACGGTATCTGGTCTATTGGATAGTATCAGTAAATTCGTTTCGTCTACTCGCAGTAACTTTGTCCCTCTTACTGCAACTGAAAATGGTCTCTGCCTTTTTCTCGAGGCTACTTCCAAATTCCTATCTAATCTTGCCTCGCCCCAAACTTCCTTCCCTGACATTGAAGAAGAACGAAGGCTTCGTTCTGTAGTGCTTGAGTTAGTTCCCGAGTCTACCAGTCCTGTCCCATCCTCTCGTGTAGCGCATGATAGCGCATTGATATATTCTATGTTGGACGTGACGAGAATTGAAGTGGGAGGGCTCACGCACTACAGAATGGGAGTGTTTCCTAAGGAGGGGGGTGAACCTCGGAAAATCAAAATTGAGTTTCCGGGAAAGACGATAGCGGAAATGTTCCTGGAGATGGATTGCGGAAGGGAGAGATGGTGTGGTGTTCCGTGGGAGTGTCATGCTTCGGAGTAAGAGAGCCGCCATACTGGCGGAAGAAAGAAAGAATGGAAGAGAGTGGACACAGACTGCACGAAAGACACGACAGACGAATGCCAATGGACAGACTATCAACAAGGACAAAGCACAGACAAAGACTGAAGACAGCAGGCACACTCAAAGACCTACAGACAACAATCAAAGTACGGTCATTCTCACGCCCCCCACTCTCTCAACTAGTACCACTTTCGCTAGCGTGACTGCTTCCCCTCCGAGTACTGTCAATGTGACAACTCGAAGTCGTTCGAAGAATATGCAGTCAAACTAGTACATGGAACGGGTAACTTGAGAATGTTATATTTCAACACTTGATCTATTAATAATTCGCAAAAATCTGTAGTTCTTCTTGACTTCTGATAAACCCGATCTATTAGTTTTGTGTGAGACATGGCTGAATAAGAATGTTAAAGATTCGGAATTGGTTGGAGACCTGCCTTATAATGTAATTCGTAATGATCGATGTTTGCGGGGTGGAGGCGTTGCGCTTTTCATTCGCAGCCATCTATCCTATTCATCAATCTCTCTTAATACCGATCTTGAAATTATTTGTTTAGACTTGTTTCTATCCAATTCGTCTATTAGATTGTGCTGTGTTTATAGACCCCCCTCCTATTCCCTTGCAGACACTGAGCGTCTTTGTTCTCTTCTCTCTGACCTCTACTCTTCAACAAATGCTAACATAGCATTGGTTGGTGATATCAACAGTGATTCACTAGTTGCACCTGCAACACCTGTAGACATTGTTCTGAATGGTATGTTAGTAGATAACAATCTTGTCCATATGGTTGATAAGCCAACAAGACTAAACCAAGGTATAGATTGGTTATGTACTGGCTGACCCCTGACTGTCTACAATGTTTCCACTATCCCCGCATTCCCCGGTAGCGATCATGAAGGTATTGCTTGTAATATTAAATGTGACATACCTTCCCATAATACATCGATTCAAATACTTGATTATAAAAAAGCAAATTTCACGTTAATGAATGCATTTCTGAACGATTTTGAGTGGGATGCCTACTTCAACAATTTTTCAACAGTAGATGATTTGTATGATAGATTTATAAGTGTAATGCAGTGTTGCATAGACAATTATGTTCCATACAAGCAAGTCACAGATCGGTCTAAGCGACTTCCCGTCCACATACAACGTTTGGCTGCCTATAGAGATCAGCTCTTTCAAAAGATTGACGACCCTTCTGTTCGGTTAAGGTACACAAAGGCAAGCGCTGATCTAAAATACCAACTAAATAAGCATGAACGTAATCTACAGAACAGAAAGTTTAGAAATATGAGTGATGTATACAAACATGTAAAAAAATTCTTGAAATCCAAGAGTACCAGCCCAGTAAGCCTACTTGACAAAAACGGATCAACTGTATATGAACGGGATAAAAAAGTAGAACTACTGGCAAATGAACTAGCAACGTATTACACCACTGATAACGGAACTTTTCCTGAATTAGTTGGATTCACAAGAATCACTTCGATCAAATATTTCACCATATTACCACATGAGGTATACAAGAGCTTACACAATCTTGAGAAAAGTCTAACAACCGGAGCAGATGGTATTCCGCAAATCTTATTTGCGGAGTGCGCGTCACCATTGTCTTTGCCTCTCGCTCATATTTTCAACTTTTGCCTTCTACTCGGTTCGACTCCTAAGATTTGGAAGCATGCCCTAGTCACAGTTATCCCAAAGCCTGGAAAAGATCCTGCCCTTCCTTCCTCATATCGGCCTATTTCCATTCTCTCTCCTGCATCCAAATCAATGGAGCGATTGGTCCACCCCAAACTCATGCACCACTTAAACAGAAGTAATGTGATTCCTAAATCACAGCACGGTTTTCGCACGGGTGCCTCCGTTACTACCAATTTGTTGCTTTGCGAGGAAGCGTGGACTAAGGCCATTTCAATGAATGAGTGTGTGGATGTAATCTACCTCGATTTTAGTCGCGCTTTTGATTC
>LS853710.1:141870-162517 GCA_900490955.1 Micoletzkya japonica | reverse complement strand
TACTGACTATTGGCGTTTGCACAGTACTGTTATTCTAATAGAACACATACTTCTGCTGCGCTTTCCTATAATTATTGAAACCAAGCATTCTGACAGAGGACATAGCCAAAGGGAATCCGCTCCCATTGATGTGCATCGTCTATCTCGATCACAATGGTGGTAGCAATACCGAGCTAGCAAGGAGCCTGTCGTAAAGACTTTTTCTTCTAATGATGTGTGTCTTGGTTTCATTTCGAATTTACTCACGCAGCGGCAGTGTGTTGCATGTTATCACCACAAATATGTGCACTCGACCTCTACTCGGTACTCACTTGTTTACTTGTATTGCGTGGCTCCCACTCACTCTGGCAGCTTGCTTATTTCTTTCTCGGGCGGGTTATTTGCAGTACCCTAATCCCCACACAAGAAATTTGTTTTCCCTTGGTGCATGGTATGCTTATGCGCTAGTTCATTCTTAATCTCCGGGCTAGTCACCTATATCCTTCAACCCCAAACCCCTTTACGCGTACCGCGTAGATAAATTAAATTAAAATTAAATTAAATTTACGGGCACGTTTATCTCACCGTCGAGATACGACGAAATCTCCCATTGGTTGTTACGATCCTATAGTTAAAGGGCCCCTCTGAGCACATTGCGATCCCTCAAGAGCGTATTTTAGATATTCCCTCAGTTTTGTACTTTTCGGAAGATATATGTCTCCATTCCTTCAATGAACTATGCCTACGAATAAGACCGCTCGCGCCCTACAGTATTCACGAAATGACATTCGTATTCGCGCGGTCCCTGAAGAGCAATGTAACTTTGCATACAACTTCTCGCCTAATTTAAACAGCGAGGAATGGCGGGAAAAAGATGCAAATGTAGGATTGTAGGTTTTCGACATTGCCCTTTCAGATGAGAGGAAGAAACCAGGGGGTTAAAAAGTGCTCAGAGGGGCCCTTTAATCGGTTCACCTCGCCGACAACAACCAGTAGAGAAACGAGCGAGAGCTGAAGGAGCATATATGAGTAGATGCGGTCGATGCGGAACTATGGTCACGGCTTGACTACATACGGAGGGAAGAGGCCGCCTCTCCCCGTCTATTGTCCTTCTATTTTTAAAGCGCTCAGTGTATCTCAATAATAGGGATAAGACGTAGCATTTTGTTCTTAGTGCGTAAGTTCCATCACTTCGCTTCTTGAATTCAGCTATCTCTAACTGTGGTACTATTTCAACATTGAACACTATCTATGTCTTCACAGTAGGACAGCGAAATTGAACTCTAGAATGTATAATTTAGTATGCGTATCTCTGGCCCGTGAACAAGGGAAACAAATTTCAACATAATGGGATATCCAACTAAAGAGAAGGAACCGTAGCGTCCGAAACCGCCTACATAAATCTTTAGTCATGGGAGTTAGAAGTAGTGTTTTGAAGCATCTGATGAACCCTAGTTCTCACATGAGAGTCTTGGAGTTGTTCATTCTCGTATTTCCTTACGCTAAATATCAGCTGTACTATTTTGCGCTTTTGAGCGTTACTTTTAGCTTGATCAAACTGTTAAAACTTTATTAAACTTTTCCGTTGCCTCATGCATCTCTATACCTAGATCAACGAAAACAATAAGTAGCTTTACTTGGACAGGGGCTTGTGCATAGTGGTAAAAATGAATGAACGAATAATCAGTAATTGGATTGTCCAGCTGTACTAGTGGCTACTGTAGCTATCGACTTTCGAGCCCTTGTAAGACGATAAAATCGATTTCGGACGGCCTTTCGGTAGTCGGATGTTGTGCTGATGAGCACAATGGAGTGAAGTATGTAGTGACACGAACCCAGCATACTTGCGAGAAGGGACAGTTCTTAGAAAAGATTTGATTCTTGTAAGATGATAAGTTTGAAATGGGTAACAACTGTAAGATCTATTCAAGTTTTCTTTGAAAGAGTTAAATTAAAGCATCAGAACAATTATAATGATTTCGTGCAAAGATAAAATGAAATAGGAATGGCGACAACTGGGCCGAACATTCTTCCCAACCATATTGTTGTGATCAACGGGCACTTTCCATCGGCAATTATGCACAAAAACGGGAAATTCACAAGAAAATAGGATCAACTAACAGACGGACTGAAACCTATACCTTGGTGAGGGTCCTCGAACCAAAATTGATAAGCGAGAAAGACAACGGTTACCGTAATCATCATTACCGGGACTGATGCCTGAAAAGTGATTTTGTTCAGTCCTGGAGACGATATCATGGCATGTCAGTGGACGAGGCTGTAACAAGGTTGCTGACTAATCGATAAATGTTCACCAATATTATTAAAATTGTCTAACATTTTGCAGTAGCAAGAAAACATCATTTTGCAATTTAGAAAAAAATTGGCGTATGATAACAAAATGCTAAGATAGCTAGAAGTAAAATTGTGAAAATGTTATGTCAGTAAGCTCATTCCCACTTAAACTCTGTTTATACCGCTTCGCTCTGTCGTCCGAAATAGGAATTAGACAACTGACGGAACAATTTTCTATAAGATTGTATCAGCTATCTCTCTTTTAAAAGAAAAGTAAAGAAAACAAATACCTGTAGTACTAGCGCCATCACGATTTTAGTCTGTTGTCTCTTTCGCTTTATTGTCATAGTAGTGTGATTTTTAATGGTGTAAATAATCAGCAGAGTTAGCTAAGAAAACATTATCATTGTAAATTTGAAATAACTTGACAATATTTTCGTAAAATTGACCACGAATCAATGGCGACCACCTCATTACTTTTTTACAGGCTCTCTCAACCGAAGTCACCATTTAAAAATCTTACTTATCTCACAAGCTGGAAACGTACGAACCGCTATGATTATTAAGGCCGCAGCTCCTATTGAAGCCATAAATCCGGCGATGAATAACTTGACGCAGAATGTTGAAAAGCACGCTGTTGTTTGCCGAGTGGAAACGGGGAAAGGAGCGTAGTTCTGGAGGAGGAAATGACATTGACATGTCAGAATGGGTCAATGGAAACTGACGTGGGGCCAGTACGTTTTACAAAAATCACAGCTAAAGAAAGACGGTATGTTGCACCTATTGATAGCCTCCTCATCTTTTTTTCTCTCTTTTCAGACAAATTTTCTCTCGCAAATTCGTTAGCCTTTCTCGACAGACGGAAACCAAACTTTGAAGCCGAGGAGAATGGGCGAAACATTGTACTAGAGTTTATTTACCTGTTCGATAAAAGTGTATTCTTCTTCAGGTATCATGCGGCAAAACTGAAATAACCCTTTTTCATATTTGTGACTAGATACTCTTTATTCTCCCAGAACGAAAAAAAATGTAAAAAAAAGTTTGTTATAAAGTTGTATTCGTACGTGTATGTGAGCGGTGATTCCAGTAATGATTTAGAGTACAACCATTCTTCCGGCAGTAAGAAGCCAGTTCGGTACTTTCAATATAGAGTTTGGAGGTAATGCACTCTGAATGTTTTTTCGTCAATATGGAACTCGAATCTTCATGTACTGCGTGCTCCTATATTTAAATATTAATCCTAAATTTCAATAAACATAGTTTTGAAAGTTTGGTAAAGGAACGAAATCCAACATGGGCTCGAAGGAGAAAACAATTGAGGTAGAAGTAAAAGTGCATTGCAATGAGAAATATCATGACTACCTGAAACAAACTCTTATACAAGATTAAGCAGTGCTGCTTACAAACTGTAATTCGCTCCCAACATTCATCTGGGTAAGAATTCCATCACCATGAACACATTTGTATGGGACAAGAGGGAAAGGGTGAAAACCAAAACTCATGAAGAGATCGAATACTTCTGTCAGAATCTGAACAATTATCGATTTTCTTCGAATTGATATTTTTTATGTTTAAAATAAAGAAACACAACTCACAACAATGCATAGTAGCGTTCGCGTGTAGTCACTGGAAAAAGAATGAGAACAAAAATAAACTAGGAAAAACGAGAAAAGATTGGGTCCGATAGAGACGACTCCTAGAGTGCGATGAATTAAAGAGTAGGTTTCTTGGAAAGACGCAGGAACTGGGTAGACTAGCATACGTGCGATCAATCCTGATAATAGGTAAACAGTAGCGATGTTTGAGCACCATGTATATTTTAACTAGCGTGAACATTTTTATAAGCCATAGTTTTTTTAAAAATTATTTTTATATTCCTAATGTAAGAGACGAGATTTCGATAGCTCGCTGTAAAGTTGGCAGGTGAGTTTGTTATACTATCTAGCCTTCGAGTCTATGCTCAGACCACGACTGTTTCACCTGCTCTGCGCCCTTCGCTACTTGTTGGAGTACCTACGTAGATAATTACGACAAAAAGGTTTTCGAAGAATGAATTTCTAAACAACGTCTTGCTTTTTGTATTGTATGAAATCTGTAAAAGATGCCTAGAATGGTACGAACTTCATATATATAATTTATATCGCACCGTATCCGTGATCATACAAGACGAAACTTATCGTGGACGGAGGGGAATAGACTAAGTACAGGGATCGCTAAGTGTACACAGCATGCTAGTGATCATGTAGACACTACGGAAGGTTGTCTTGTTCACCGCTGCGAACCACCATCCAGCACGACAGTACACTGACACACCACAGGCAGACATCGTTCCAAAATCGTCCCCGATCACGTACTGAAAGCTGAAAAGAAGAGTATAGTCTAGAAAATCGGAACGTATAATTCGTGATTCCGCCGCTACGGTGTTTAGCGATTTTTTCACGCTTTGAAACGATGCCATTCTGATCCAAGACAAGATATCAGGAACATGGATAGCTTTTTGATATCAGTATTTCCTAGAGTTTCGCATAGTACAAATTAGAATTTGATAAGATCAGTTTGAAAGGCACCGGAATCGGCGCTACGACCGGAACGATTATATCTTCCATTTTTCTCTACTATACTACTGCTTGCTGAGATTGAACTAGGCAGAGGAAAGTATTTAACGCAGTTCTACTATGCAATATTACTGAAGAAGATTAGGGGTAATATATGACTAGCGTAGCCTTACGTAGCCTTCACTCCACTGCACGCGTCGTCTTGATTGGTCAAAGCCGGTATGATGGCACCAGTTCCGTTGAGCAAGGGTACACCCGCACAGGTACCATTTCAATTCTTAGGTATGCCATCCAATTCACATTGAAACCTGTCATCTCATGACCCCCGCCTCAAAAGTGGCATCGCTTTTCGGCAACCAAACGTTTTTATCACCCAACGGCTCTATGGCTGGTGAAACGCGGAAAAGCTGCTTGACACTCACGTATCTAGAGCAGGCATACCCTCATAAATGCCACTCTACAGTATATCTACTCACTCTCGGCGGCGTATACACAAGCAGCGCCGGTGACATTGGCCACGGCCACTCCACTGTGCAGCACCGTAAACACTTCATCCGAACTCGTTCGCGAACATCGCATTGCTCCCGTTGGCGAGATTCGCACTGCAAAAGGAGGGGTGCGAATGGGGAAAAGGCCACAATATTCTTGACCTTTGGAAAGCGAATATCATAAGTCTCTAGATAACATTCTTATTCTTCTAATATAAGTATTCAATCGAGGCTAGCATTTGTATTCATTGCATAGCCCTTCCTCTCCTCTTCCTAATTTATAGTTGGTGGCGCACACCGATCTATCGTATTAGGAAAGAGAAGAATGTTTTTTTCGCTTTCCGAAGGTTTTCCATTCCGGCAGAATGCCTAACCTGATAATGGGTACTCGGTCGTTATCCGGTCCGAGTAATGGCATATCTCTGCTCTCCGATGGACCCCTGAGGGACCATCGTAATCGGTTCGGCATCGGACCAGGCAAAGGCGCTATCGATGGCATAGGAACGAGAGATGTTTGAGACGGCGGCAACTGGAAAAGGCGAGTAATTGCTAGGGAGCGGAGGTGACTGAAGGAAGCCACGTGTAGCTTCAGAACTGTCTTTCAAAGAAATTCACTGATTCCTTTAACACACGCTACCACCGTGAAAATTCACTAGCCGACTGGGGCAACATTCCCTAAAACGAGTAGGGGAGACTCAATTCTTGGGGATTTTTTGCGGTGGTAGCGCGTTCTAGGCATTAATTCAGCGTGCTATTGAAATTTCGCTAAGTGTGGGAACCTTGATTTTTGGGGGAATTTAACCAAATATGTACCGTTACTCTTCGCATAGCTTGTAAAGTTGGAGGCGCATTTTTGGCCCGCTATGGGACTTACCAGCAGAACGCATACTCCGGAAGTTTGGTTGATGAACGAGTTGCACTGGAATTCCGACGGATAGATTCTTGAATGGCCTGAGAGCGCTACCTCTTCGAAGGCTTCGCACACAAAACGACATTGGTCAGAAGAGGCATCGAAGGGCGGCCGGACTCTGGCTAGCGGAACGTCACTCGTGCTTGGCAGGAATGTCGTCGCATTCGTCTTGTAAGACATATCAATATTTTACTCTAATCCGTAGAAAAAAATGTTAATTCTCACATAGTTCAGCAGAAAATTAGCACAGATTCTTCCGAAAAGAAATGCCTACCTCAAGTATTACGAATCCTAAGCCTATAGCAGGATTGTCATATGCATGCAGAGATAGGTAGATGGCTAACTGGTGGGCCGCTTCGCTTGCCCCAGTGACAAGTCGTCCCTATGATCTCGTGAGCTCATATGTTATGAAGAGAAACGACGCGGCGAGCTAACTGTATTAACGAGAAGAATGGCTGGTGGCTATGCCTCTGAGTTTTGGTGTATGACTTGAAATGGAAACCATGATGGTCACTTGCTTTATGAACGTTCTGGTTAAGTATGGTTGAGTAAAGTGATCGATCAGTTGCCACATTCATATTTCGAACAAAAGATGGGAGAGAGTGTGTACGGACGTCGGAAGGACGAGTCCGTCAATGATATACATATCATATCGATTATTTCAATGAATGATGCACCGCAATAGAAGAAATCTTTCTATTAGTTTATTAAGTCGGGAGACTCTTTTCATAGGTCGCGAACTTTACTGATCGTGTACTGTTCGCAGTTCTCCCACGGCTTCTCCCACAAAGTTATCTTGTAGACAGCTTCGGATCCATTGGCTTCAGGTTGGCATGTACTCTGAAACATGAGTGTACTACAGCATCTATATCTCTCTATTCTTTGTATCATCATATTATGTAATATTCTTAAATATAAAAAATAAATACCTTTGAAACAACGCCATTCGCACAATTGGCTGTTGTCATCATGACGTTGCATACAGTTTCCAACCCTTCTACTACCTGAGTTGAGGATGACAGCACCTGGAAATCTTTTTTCGACTTGGTATAGATAGATAGTTATAGTGGTTAAAAAGATACGTCGGAAAAGCATTCCGAATATAAGGCGAGAGAGTGTGCAAAAGTGAGAGAACTAGACTCATTTTGGAAAGAAACTGACGGATCGGTTTATTCCACTATAGCCATATTCATATTCATATTCAGATAGATAGTTAAAGCCATATTCAAGGCTGAATTTGATTTTGCAGCGTATTCGTCCTTTCTTTATAAATAACCTTCTTCTGAAAGAGCTTACCTTTACAGGAATTAAAATTTCATTTCCTGCATATGCGGAATTGATTGACGCAATGCCCCTCCATATCTGATCCTGACGAAATCCTCATGATATGTTTCCATAAAAGCTTGCAACTAACCATGTTCGCGGGATCAGATGGATCCTGTGTTACCGGAGCACCCGGCATCGATTGAGACACTACGGCACTGATCATTGAGCAAACGAAAACTAAACGCATCTGAATGATTGTGATGATATAAAAGAAGCGTAAAATACACATAATGAATTATAGAAAATACAAGCTCCGAAATTGGAAATATCAAAAGAACCAGGATCAGGTGAACGGCTGATTGTTGAATGGCATTGGAGGGTGAAAAGAGCGCGCGTGTTTGCCCATTCGATGAGTAAACTCGGAACGCACAAACATACAAACACACAAACACATTGACGCATACCCCCAATTATCTCGAACCTTTGTGCCTACCCCTACTGAACTGACTGGAAAGGGATGCTACTTCCAGAAACAAGAGAATGAGAATATTCAAGCAGATGCTTGATAAGAGGCAATGAGAGACCTACGGGTTGTCTGAGCTGCTGTGCTCAAGGTTGCACGAGTGCTTATATCGCGTATCTCTTTCACCTGTCAGCGTATCGAGCCAGAGGAAGGCGCGTGTCGCTGAGTCTCGGATGGAAGAGATTCCGTTGCCGATCGAGAACCTCCTCACGAACTACATGATGGGCAAGACCTTCCTGTCCCTTCCCTTGTCCCTCTACGCCTCCTTCATGTTGCTCAAACGAACGGGAAAGGCCAGCAAGACGTACCGGTGGTATCTGCTCAATGTTCAGGTAAGCTTGTCTCCTGAGTGGTTGCTAGTAGACATGTAGTTTGGAATACTGTGTTCTCGCAGTTCTGGACCTCGTACATCGACGTTCTCTTCGGTCTTCTCTTCGTTCCGATTCCTCTGTTTCCCGTCGCCGGAGGCTATTGCAAGGGACCACTATGCGTTATCGGGGTCAACCCACACTACTGCATCGTAAGTGACAGTTATTATTGAGCATGGTCTGGAGATAGTTATTTATTGTGCGATGAAAGTGCAATAATGCTTCAGATGTTGATGAATATCGGGTTGTCGCAAATGCTGGCGAGTCTGATAATGTGCGTGTTATACAGGCATCAGACCGTACATCATGCGGGGTCGATGTACAAGTTCAGCAAGGTCAGAGTGGCATTTCCAGTTTTCTTATTCTTAGTGATTGTTGCCTTTTAGAACAGCTGTTGTTTTGGCTTTGTTGCAAAATAATAGAATACCGTAGGGTCCGTACGTCGCAGTTCACGTCGTTCTTGTCTGTTGGCCTCTTGCATCCGTGGTCTTCGAACTGATGGCTACCGATGAAATGATCAAGGACGTGGCCGAACTGCAACTGGTGAGACAACCGCTCAGATTCCGTTTTGAATGGATTTCTGTACACCAGAAGAGTTCATATATTGCAATATTCACAGAGTTTGTCACAGATGCATTTGATAGACACACGTCGAATAGAATAAAAATAGGTTCTAGGAGAGTAGAAAGTGGAGATATGCGTTTAGCGGGTAACCCTGTTCGCTTACGTTTCAAAATTTACATAAATTCCCCACTAAGTCGTCATCAAAGCAGAGCATCTAATGATAAACGTTTTGAATCTTGTAATGCCGTGTGCTCAGGAACAAAATTCACCAGAATCACAGTGATAAATACACTCAGTTGTCTTTCGTTCAATTCGTCGATTGTAGAAGTATCCGTACCTGATGTGGATCGCAACGCGCGGTAGCTGGTTCATCTTCGACCTTGATGACGGCGCTCCCTTCATAACGGCTACCGTAGCCAACGCAGCCGTCGTGAGATTATTACTCAACTCACAATATATAACTCACAATATTGTCTGAAAATGCAACCCTGTATTGAAAATGAGCGTAGATAGAGTGATCAGCTTCAGCCATAATATACGTCAAAAAGTTAGAATGGCATTTGTCCACATGGCACGATGACAGGTGTACAGAAAACCTGGCAGGTTGAAGTTGTCTATTTACAAGGTCCGTTTACTATAGCGTAGAGCTTTAGCTGACAGCTGTTACTACGCCCGTCTCCATCTTCTGGGGCTTCAACATCTTTCGCACGCTCAAGATGCAGGTGAAAGTTTGCAATTTCATAGTTCGTTTTTCCGGTTTTGTTAAATTTTTCTAGTACGGTAAGAGCAAGATTCCATTCCCGCAGGCCGAATTTATGAGCGCTCGGACAAGAGAGTTCCACCGGCAGATGACCGTATCACTTATCATGCAGGTCATCTTATATTTTTTACTTACTTTGTTAACTGCAAGACACAGATCAGTTTTTAAATTTTAAATGAAAAAAAATGTCTTGATAACACTTAGGAAAGCTGTAATACTGGTTGTTGAGAACTAATACGAAATTATTCTATTGTAGGCTACAATTCCGACTGCCCTACTGGCTGCTCCCGTTATGGTCTACTCGTATGCGATGCTTGCCCAGGGATTGTCATATCGTCAGTTTCTCTCAATGTTTCACCCGTTCTGTAGAAGTTCTCTAAAAAAGGGACCAATCAACGTGAAACCAAGCTATCTAAAACATGAAATACCAGGAAATACTGATAAGTTGATCCGAATATAAGAGGATATGCTTAGGAATAGTCCTCTCGGTGTTCGCCTTCCAACTTCTGCACCCGATCGTACACACAGTGGTTCTGCTCCTGTCCACTCCTTCGTTCCGCCAAGCGTTGATAGGCAAGCCGGAGAGGAGCAGTACTGTAGCATCTGTAGCACGGTCGAAGGACTTCTCGACGAGACTATCATCGAAGCGGAACAATAGCACGTTATGAGGACTTTTGTTATTTTGGTTTTTTGCGATAAACATAATTGTCATCTTTAGAAAAAGACTTCAAGGCTAGAAAAAGGCGAGTAAAACCGGGAATAGTTTTAAACCGTGAGAATTTAATACAAAAGAAACTTATAGTGGATTAAAAAGATCCGTCGGAAAATCATTCCGAATATAAGGCAAAAGAGTGTGCAAAAGTGAGAGAATTAGACTCATTCTGGAACGGAAGAAACTGACGGATCGGTTTATTCCACTATATATGGTTGTGAAGAATCATTTACTCGGGGGATAAGTTCTACGGAATTCTAGAAAAGCAGCTCAAAGTACGGGAAACTCTTTGAAGCATTTTACATATGTACCAAGCAAATAATGTGATAGCAAGCAATAATAATGCAGGAAAGCGAAACTGGCAAAAAAACATAGTTGGAGATTCCATAACGTTGATGCCATGATAGGCCTTGTTTCCGAATTCCTCGATTCGTTTCCGACAAACTATGAAAGAAATTTCAATGCCGAATTGTTCATAAATTAGAAGTGATTTGAGTCTTCACCCGAACACTGATATCTTGAATAGACTGTTTGGGGCGAAGTCTGCAAAGAACACATAATTATAGAAATGAAAAAAGTTACACCTTCGAAGACAAGGCAGGCGGAAACAGGAAGAAGCTCGCAGAAACTGAAGTTAAAAGTAGGTTCATCTAACAAGAATTGTGCTATTCTAGATGAAAGTTTAATAAAATATGGTGGCGATTTTCGAACTTTATTGAGAGCTGGAGATCGAAGAATTGTTATCAGCGACTGCACAAGTGTGGCAAATGATGTGCCTTCCTGCAGAAATTACTTGAGTTCACTCGAAACAGTAGTCCGATTAATCCTCGTCGCATATTTAAAAAAGAGCAAAAAAGCATTAAGCTTTGAAAAGATGAGATCTTCATCTTCATTAGCTCGGTTAGGATTGAGGAGAAGTAAAATATACATAACAGAACACTATTTTCTGGGGAATATTTCCCCACGATTTGCACTTCGGGAATAATTCACCAGCCGACTGGGGAAATTTCAACTTTTTGGGGAATTATTCCCTAGCGGGCTGGAGAATTTATTCCCGAAGTGCATTTCGTGGTGATATTTGTGGTGAATTTTCGCTCAGTGAACTTACAATGTACAAAAAGCGACAGACGAGAAAGACGGCGGAAGGAATTCGATCGGCGATTGATAGCGGAATGGTGAAGGTTGTGAAGAAGATGTAGAATGGCACGAAGATTTGGAAGAACGCAAAAGTCAACTGCAAAGCCATTAATGTAAGGTGATAGTTGTCAGCAATATATTAGGGTTTGACGTTTTGTACTTTCTAACTTCCTTGGTTACTATTTACCACGTTCTGATCAAAATGATGATTATATTTGAGAGCACTGAGAAAATGGGTACCTACGTGGAATGAAAGTGCTACAGCAGAGTTTCGCGAGGCTTGCTTCGTAGAACTGGTGACCAGCTTCCTCTTAGATCAAGATATCGCTTTATTAATTGTTACTGGATATTGGATTCAAAGAATCGAATGTCCAATTAGAGTGCGTTCATACCGAGTTCTTCAAGAGTTCATTGACACAGACGCTGACGATCGCGACGAGAATCGGACCCATCAACACGGAGAGCACGAAGACGAAGTAGTACATGGCTGCAACGCTAAACTTTCAATCTAATTCCTTATTTATTCTGAAATTTACATAATGAGAGATAACTTAGACAGAGCCGAGGGCAGGGAAAGGCAATTACCATATCTGAACCCCGGGTTCTCCGCCACACCGCCGACCACACAAAAGCGTCGCGGTTCGCGTACGCGAAGCCACGCGAATTCCGGACGCTGCAACTTATCGGGTTGTCCTTGTAGTAAGCACAGGCCACATCTTCGATGCTTGACCAGTCCTGAGCAAGTGACCCACGAGAGTTGTTGTTTGGGCTAGCGCGGACTGTCGAATCGTGATAAAGACGAAGACGACGATGCTCGAGATAGCCGAGGCCATGAAGGCGTGAACGAGTAATTGTTGACTGCAAACGAGCGAAGGAAACACACGATCTACACGATGGCCTTTCAAGATATGTGTCTGTGTCTGCGCAACCAGAACAATTCTAAGCATATTTGCATCATACTGACCAAGTCGATGAATTGAATTCAAATTAAGTACATTTGAAAACGTGTGAATTGTGAGAATTACGCGGAAATAGAAGCAGATAACTGAAGAGATCAACTTACGATCGCGTAAGCCTGAGCACACTGACAGGCATGACAATCTGTTGCATAATGTGAAACAGCAACGAGCAGAAGGGAATCGCGATCAGTGCGAAGAAGGCAAATGCTAAGGCCTAAATGTCATTTTTTGTTATTCAATTTCCCTTTGGATTCTCTTTGTTTTCTTTGTTCGAGATTCGTTCAATAGCCTCACCAAAACTAGGTCTTCTTTGAGGTAGTCGCACAGAAATCCCGAGCAAAGCATGACCGGATAAGGCATGAATATGTACGTGCGAAAGAGTAAGCCCCAGAAAACATCGAAAATAAGGAAAGCAGCCTTAAAATATCCATGTGTATATCTTGTTTTCTGGAAGTATATGGCATCGCGCGAGGTATTTGATGCAAACTAATAAAATTGCCTTTTCTAAGAAGTGGAAATCTTTCGATTTCAGAAAATTGATATAATTGAAAGCCGCGACTTACGTTCATAACAAGCTGAATGCGGCGAAACAACGAGTCGCCATTGCTTCTGTAGAACAATGTGAGGTAGATGGAGAAGGGTTGTATGAGAAGACTGGCAATTAACTCGAAGGTCATACTACTGAAATGTAATGATCATGCGACTGAAATCCTCAAATGCTTTCTTCAAATTCAATTTTTAATGTTTTTTAAATTCTAAGCTATTGACAAACCGTTAAAGGTCCCCTCTGACCATCTCATTCATTTCTAGGTACATCCAAATAACGCGCGGCTGACTGATTGTGAGAGACAAGAGAGGAATGAAGAGAAGAGACAACGAGAGAAATCTTTGCATAGCTTTTTCTCAGCAATGGCGAAGTTTCATGTTTTCTACATTTTGGTCGAAACTCAGGACACTGAGAGCAATCCAGTGATGTTGAAAAAGCATATGGTCAAAAAGTGGTCGGAGGGGCCTTTAAATTACCCTAAATGATTAACAAGAAACTAAAGCAGAAAAGAAACATAATTTTTACCTTCCAGAAATGTAGTCGAACGCGAGTCTTTTGTCAATATCGAATCCATAGCGAAGCGTTTCGTTAATCATTTCAACTAATCCAAAATTTCAACATAAAATTTTTTAACGGGACATGGAACCGATTTTCAAGTAAAGTAAAGCTTATATAGTGAAATAAAAAGATAGATCAGTAAACCATTCCCAATAGCGAGAGAGTGGCAAAAGTGGGAGAATTAGAAGCATTTTGGAATCAATTATTTTTATGTTTCTTATTATTCGTATAGGTAAAATAGAAAGCAATTGCAATTGGACGAAATTTATTTATCGCGCCCTAGTTCCTTTAAAGGGACACGGAAGTGA
Organism: Micoletzkya japonica; assembly: GCA_900490955.1. Classification (NCBI taxonomy): domain Eukaryota; kingdom Metazoa; phylum Nematoda; class Chromadorea; order Rhabditida; family Diplogasteridae; genus Micoletzkya; species Micoletzkya japonica. Next base: position 148,588 of record LS853710.1, on the reverse strand, counting down.
TTTTCAAGTGATGCTTAAATGAAAGATCTTGTCGAAATTAGTATAAAAGCAAAAGGAAAAATGATAAAAATTAATAGTATTCGAAAAATGATTTTTTGAAATTTCGCCCAACGACGACGCTACTGTGTTTAGCGGACAGGGGCCCAGCCAAACGGAATCATTATACTGAACGACCGACCCGCGGAACGAAAAAATAAATTTCATACTTGGAAATTTTTTGAAATGTTCTAATAATTATTTTTATGTTTCTTATTATTTCTAAAGGTAAAATAGGAAATTTCATTATAATTTGGTCGAATTTTATTATCGCTTCGAGATAATTTGCATTTTCAACGGATTGTAGTGAAGGGTGAAAATTTTAGAACTAGACAAAACAGAACTGAAGATGAGTCCCGTAAACAATGTAGGTGAAATTGTTTTCGACATTGATGTAATAAACGTTCTCTTTTTTTCTGAAGATGACTGGTGAAGTATGGGTAATAAAAGAGTTTAATTCCGCAAATTTGACGGAAATCGATTATAAGATAAACAGTTGATGGATTTTTTTACCTTTTCCTGCGCACTCCGAATAATCAGGTCGATTTAGGTACCCTAGACGGAATTGCAGATAATTTTCTTGAAATTGCGCAGACAAGTGACATAGAAGTAAATAAGTACTGCATGCGAAAAAGAGGAAGCTCTCGCACACTATGCTAGCTCCCTCCTACCGCTTTTCATTCACCCATTCATTCATTCATTAATAGGCCCGTAAATATCCCATTGCTTCCGTTGTATCCGTGTTCACAAACCATGTGATAAGATGATACATCACTTCCCTCTCAGACTCATTCATTTCGCTAAGACGACATAATACAACTAGGAGAGAGACTTAAGTATATACCATACATCGGTACATATAATGAAGTAGTATGATAAAATAATTTATTTTTGCTTGTGAAGTTCAGATTCCCTCATCGTTCTCGTCAACGGGCTTTGACAAGTCGACATCGTCGAAGGGGTAGAAACGGTGACCGGAAGCGCTGAATTAACAAATTAAGATTTCACCTGGATATAGCTAAAGAAATCTAATTGAAGATCATTCTAATTTAGATTCATTATTGTATACTCACAATCGGAACTCGAACAGTCTCTTCCTCTTCTTGATGTCGAGTAGCTTCTGTTGATCGTCGGCACTCAGACTGTAAACAAAGAGTGCATGGCTAATTGAGCGTATTGACTTGCTCAAGACGCGAAATGAGAGGTAATTGAGTGAAAGGCGTACGTGAAGTCGAAGAGCCCGATGTTCTCCACGACTCGCTTCGGGTTTGTACTCTTCGGGATGACCGAGATCTCACGTTGGATCAGGTGGCGGAGCAGGATCTAATAATAAGCATATAATTGACAGGGCAAGGACATTCGTAATAAGCTTGTCCTATAAGAATCAGCTTGTTTTCAAGTGATACAAATACAGGATAATACGCCTGACTTGTGCCGGGGTCTTCTTGTACTTCTCGGCCAGTTCCTTAACAACAGGATCAGCCATCGGATTCGCCTTAGGCCAGGGATCGGTAGGACGGAAGGCCTGCGATGGTAAAACATTATAGGATTTTTTTAAAAGGTCTCACATCCGTACAAAGGTTTTAATACTATGGTTGACGAAAATGTTTAGTCAGTCGTCCAATTCCTACTACCGACGAGAGAGCGGAGCGGTGTGAAGAGAGTCCAGACAAAGTAGGAATGAGTTTACTGACGGAACTTTTTCGTCAATAATAACTTGTGCTGTAAAAAGTATTCAGCATGTTTTTTTTTTAAATTTTACATTGGAGATACGAAGAGTACAGACAAGGTTGCGGCTTACAATTCGTCCCGGAGATCCGATGGGAGCGTAGGCCGTTAGGGTCATGCCCAGCTTCTTGCAAAGAGCGTGCAGCTCATGCTGAGGCCAGTAGATGTGGCATTCGACCTGAAAAAAAACGTCAAGTTCGTGTTACTGACGCGTTTTCAACATGACTTTGCGTAGAAAACTATCTATCATGGCATCGGAATCGCAATCTCAACCGGTTCTAGAATCGACAATACCTGTAGATTCGCTGGCTTGACCTCAGCCTTGTCGTACAGATCTTGGATTTGTTTTGCGTTGAAGTTCGAAACGCCGAGCGCCTGAAATGTTGTAGTGTTCACGTGGTCCAGAATGGGCCTTCACTTTGACAGTGAGCAGAATATTATACTGACCCTGAGTTTTCCCGTCTTGTGGTACTTCTCCATTACTCGCCACGGCTCGATCAGTTCAAGGTCATCGATGTTCACAAGCTTTCCGACGCCAATTTTCTGCAAAAACTTGCTGGCTCCAAGAAGTTCTTGGCGTTTGATGACAGAAGCTGATAGAGCGATTGGAAGTGCGTACAATGCCCAAGTAATTGTCTGCTGTCTGCTTATCTTGATCCCTTCACGAAGATATCTGACCTGTTCTCCCTCGAACTTCATGGGCAGCGGGGTGTGGACGAGGTAGAGGTCGATGTAGTTAACGCGGAGATCCTTCAGCTGCGATTCGATCGTCTCCTCGGCCGCCTTCGTGTCCATCTTGTGGAACGGAAGCTGCAAATTTCATTTGCACTTCCTCAAAGGTACGAATTCTTGTAGTAATCCTGACCAACCTTAGTCGTGATGAAGATCTCCTCTCGCTTCAGCTTGCCGGCCTTGAAGTACTCATCGAGCACCTGTGAAGTGTTTTTTGATATTCGCTCAAAAAGGCTAGTTTTACAGAAAAAAATGTGAAATGGCTGTCCTTTTGATTCAGTTTGCATAAAATCTATAATCCTACCTCTCCGATAACGTGTTCGTTTCCGTACATCTTCGCCGTGTCGATCAGTCGATATCCATGGTCAAGAGCCACTCGCAAGGCCACGCGCAGCTCGTCTTCGTTTGTAGCCTGAAGAGAGCAAACCAAAAAATCAGCGTTATTTGTCCTGAACTATGATAATATTCCCACCAATAATAAGTGTCTAGCGAAAATATGCTTTTAAAGGAAATGTCCCACGAAAAAAATCGTTATTGAGTTAGTCGTTGGAAACATAGCAGTATGGTCTAGACAACAAGATGTGCAAAAATCCCGATTCGAAACGGCTCTCTAGGCCTCAGTACGGCCATCTGAATGCGTGGGATACGGTAAATCTTGTGTTGTAGTTTGTAGTTTAGCCAAGCACTCTCCCACAAATATACCCAGTGGCATCGCCTGATCTCCGCCGCTCTTACATCTACACACCTTCGCCCCTTCCCTAGCTCTTCCCTTCCTACTCCACGGAGAGCGAGAGCAAGCAGGCATTGCCAGGGGCTATATAGATATACAGTCTAGACTACAAACTACCCCACAAGATTTACCGTATCTCGCACATTCAGATGGCCGTACGGAGGCCTAGAGAGCAGTTTCGAATCGGGATTTTTGCTCATCTTGTTGTCTAGCCCATTTTAGAGTATCCCCAATGAATAACTCAACAACAATTTTTTTCGTGGGACAGTTCCTTTAAAGGGCCCCTCCAGGCAATATCTACCATATGCATTTTTCTACATCATTGGATAGCCCTCAATGCCCTGAATCTCATCCTCTCTCCTTTTTGGCTGAAACTTCGCCGTTGCTGAGAAAAAATATCTCTTGGAATGAATGAGATGGGTGGAGGGACCCTTTAAGCTTTTTTCTTAAAAGGGCATGAAAGACTTACGGTCCACGTGCCCAGTCCAAACAGCGGAAGTCGATATCCATTGTTCAACGGGGTTGAGGGAATCTGTGCGGCCATTCTGAAATACGGAGCTTGTTATCGGGTAGTGATGGCAGCGGAATGGGTTAGACACACGGTCGATAGCGAGTAGAAGTGAATGGAGAAATGATGGGTGAACGAGATCTATTTGACGCATTGCAGAAATGGAATGGAATTCCGCGAGACGTTATGCCATGGGAGCAGGCCTTATATACATCGTGCGTGTCATTGTTGTTCGGGTGAAGGGCAAAAGATGCAGGAGATAGGGTGCAAAACAGAGTTCAGACAGCATTCAGCGGCGAGAGAGTACGGGGTGGCGAGAGACGGCAGACGATGAGAGCGAGCGCGCGAGTTCAACAGCACACACATCAACAGCATTTCAGCAGCGCGCTAAGATAGGCGTAGTTTCTGCTTGATGTGTCTTATTTTCAGGATAGACAATATACCGTTAAGCTAGTAAATTGTGGGCCGTGTTTGAAACACTTGAAACAAGGCCATATCTCGGCTGGGAAAGGTCGTACAGAGTTCTGGTTGGAATTTTTGGAATCCTCAGGACGAGATCTATTTGTATATCAAGTTTGGTAACGATTCCTCAAGTTTAAAGACCTTTAAAACGTAAAAATGTGGCATTGGAGAGGTTCGAACTGGGATAGCGAGAATTTATCGGGATTTCTAAGATAAAAGCCGTTTTAACCGGTTTAAAGTTGTCTAATCGTCACCAAACTTGATACACAAGTAGATCTCGTCCTGAGAATTCCAAAAATTCCAACCAGAACTCTGTATGACCTTTCCCAGCCGAGATATGGCCTTGTTTCAAGTGTTTCAAACACGGCCCACAATTTACTAGCTTGACGGTAGAGCTATGAGATAGTACGGTTTGCTGAAAACTACTTGAACGTTAGTCTCCACACAGGAACAAATGCCGACGCGGCTGGATTATGTCAATACTATTATATAATTCGCTAAACGTCTGTTCGTGGACATGACCAAACAACACTCAAATAAATGTTTTGCAAAAGCTCCTCCACCTTATGGGTTTGAACACGCACCCCTCCGCTCAATAGTCAGGTAGCTTCCCAATTGAGCTAAACTGACACAGCTGTGAATGGTGCGGGGATTATACATGACTGCAATTGACGCCGTGCGGCTTATTCACGACTGTTTCTTCGCATTGATTGCGAAGCTTATCGTTGAGAAAAGAGATATTGGTAGAATAAACGTAGATAAAATCGCTCTGGGAGGTGTTTTATATGGAGTGGAGGGGTCTTGCACAGCGAAAGGTTAGAGGAGCGAAATTTTGAAGAATTTCGAGGGTTTCTAAGACGTAATGCTCAACTAATTCAAGAATGTGGTGCATAGGAAGGGTTATGAAAGGCTAGCTAAAGGGAAGGGAAAAAACCTTTTCTCTGATGCAGTGGACCGTTTTGGCAACACTACACAGCCGGATGACCCCTCGCTTGGAATGGACTTTTGCCATAGCAACTTGCCAGATTTTAAATTAAGGGTAACAATAAACCAAAAATGCTACAGTATCCAGCAAAATTTGCTTTCCATTCAAGACAATAATCGGATAGGTCCTACTGTTTTCATCCCGCTGTTACCGGCAAATAAATAAAAATAAATAAAACATCGAGCTAGCCGAGAATTTTGGGACACGCCAGTCGGGCGAAGCGCCGCGAAGCGGCGCATAGCCCGGCTGGTAATGTAATAAATACGAGGAATCGGAAGAGATTATCGCAGTGTTAAACCACTCCAGTATACTTACTAGAGATCCGAAAGGGAACATTGTTCGAACATCGGAGAAGGAAAGAATGAATGAGAGAGGCGAATGTTCGAACATTTAAATTGGGTTGTTCGAACATTTCACTTAGAATGTTCGAACATTGTTCCCACTCTTCATTCCTTTCTTATCCTCTCACGTAGGACGGCTGTGAAATTTGAGATAATTAAGTTAGATTGCGAGGAGAGAAAGATGTTCCTTTCAATGTTCGAACATTCAAAGACTAGGGAACATCGATGTTCGAACAACGCCAATGTTCGAACATCGGATGCAAAATGATGTTTGAAAGAGAACATGTTCCCTCTCGGATCTGTAATACTTACGCTGCCGAAACTTTTCGCAAGGAAAAGGGAATGTTGGAGGATGAAGCAAATCGGGAAGGAAAGTTTGTTGGAGGTCTTAGAAGTAGCTTGGACGAAGAGAGGGGATGCCCGAAAGGAATACGGCGGAGCACGCAAGTCGCCACTTTCTGATAGACAAAACATGATTAAGAAAACTGTACAGAATAACAATGCTACCAGAGTATGTCCTGGTTAGAAGTCCACACAAACGTTTGAAAGATACCGTAGGAAGTGTAGCGCTGGAGCAGATGACCGGTCAGATTCATGTTCGATTGGTTGAGGGTGCGCTGTCCGATGTCAATGATATAGTGGAATAAACCGATCCGTCAGTTTCTTCCGTTCCAAAATGAGTTTAATTCTCTCACTTTTGCACGCTCTATCGCTTTATATTCGGAATGATTTTCCGACGGATCTTTTTAATCCACTATACTTCTGCAAAAGTTGTTACTAGACAAGAAACTTATAACTAATACAGTATATAATAAAATTAAGATAAAAATAAGGAAACAAAAATAAGGAATAGTTGCCACAAACGCTTTCATGATTAGTAATGGTTGAATGATTCAGCTATTTCATTAAAGGGAGGAAGCAGCCTCTAACCAAAAGTTTTATAATTCAATGAAAATTCTTCTAAGGTTTCAAAATGTAAGAAAAACATAGTGACAATAAAAAATTGAAGAAAAAACTCGAAAATCGCATGTTTTATTTTTTCGTTCCGGGCTTCCGTCGTTAAGGGGAATGTCGCTTTTGGCTTAATTCCTTTCGCTAAACACAGTAACGTCGTCGTTGGACGAAATTTCAAAAAATCGTTTCTCGAATACTATTAATTTTTATTATTTTTCCTTTTGGTTTTATACTAATTACGA
>LS853710.1:115745-128271 GCA_900490955.1 Micoletzkya japonica | reverse complement strand
GTTTAACACCAACTTTACAGTTGAAGTCACCCAGAACAAACTTATAGACTCTCTGATAGGAACTCACGTGTGGCACAGGAGACTGGAATGCCAGATCCATGCTGAGCATGAAGTCGTCGTACTCGATGTCCGGACGAGACGAAGCTGGTGCGTAGACTGAGAACAATCTGACGAGCGTCCTTCCGCACTTGAGATCTAAATAGCAGATGCGTGGACTAACAGGGACAAAGCGGACTACCCGATCCGATACCGTACCACCTATTATGAACCCGCATCCGGCCGTGTGATTATCTTTTCTATGATATCTTATCTAAAGAACTGCAGGTTAATCAATTTTTTTTATACTTAAATGTGTTGCATATCAAAAGAAACCATCATTCGTTGATTGTTGATAGGTAAAACAGACTGAAACAACATTGGGAGTTTCTGGTCTTCACTGTATGTCTCGCTCAAATTGATCTCTCTCCTTTCCCTCCTCTCCCTCCTCTATCGTTTCCTCTCGCCTCTTTTGTGCGACTATTCTCTCGTCTGTGCCACTTCAAACAGTCGCCACATTACCCTGTGCTTAGCGTTATTGGTCCTTTCGATATGCTAGAATAAAATGAAAACTTATGTCTGTTTTTTTATGTCAACAGCTGTTGTCATTAACCTTCTTGCATGTTCAATATGTAAATTACAATGTTCCGATTATGGCCGAAAAAAATAATGTTCTATCAGCATGTCTCCCGTTATTCTTTCTGTTCTCCTCAACAACGGCAAACAACTCCCTCTCCTCGGTTTAGGAACGTGGAATGTGAGTTTCTCCTTTATGACTGATTTTTTTAAAGGGCGAATCAACTTTTTGGGGGAAATGAATTCGTTTCGCGTGGAATGTCAGATAGGCAGCCATATACGATTAGTTCACGATCAGGCTACGAATCCTGATGAGTTGTGCGTTGCGCTTCGTGTGGCTCTTGACAATGGATACCGACTAATCGACACTGCATGCGTCTACAAGAACGAAGCAGTCATCGGAGAAGTAGGTTCACACATTTGTCCTCTAAAATCATATCTTGACAGATAAAGATGTGGATGTCGACTGAACTTACTTGCCGCTCAACAGTCAAGAGAGAATGAGACAGTGAAGCGGACTGAAGAGACGAAGGATGAAGGAAGGAAGGAAACGGTACTGACCACTTCTTCGCCAGAATCTCTTCAGCACACCGTTCGACAGATGCGAAGCTCATCAGATAACATTGTGGATGAACTCGACCAGAGCATCGGGCTGCAAGTTTTCCTTAATCATCTAAGTAGATTCGCGATTCTCAATCAATGGAAATCGCATTCGTACCTTCTCCGCTCTCAAAACCGCTATTTCCTCCTCCGAGGCGGCCTTGTTCCTGTTGAGGATCAGGACACGCGCTCCGGCCAGAACGAGACAGCGAGTGGTTAGTGTTCGGATGCCTGTACGGAAGAGATAGATTCCCCTACTTCTATTGCACAAAACTATTACCCATCCACTTGTATTACTTTAGAGCGTACAAAGGAAAAGGTACAAAGGCAAAAAAAAACTAACCACTCGTAGTTCCAGTAATGGCGAAGACTCGGCTACGGAGGTCCGCTCACGCCATTACCTCAAAAAATTAAAAAAAATACAGATCATCAGATTTCCGTGTACCTCTCAGATCACACTCAGAGAAATTTGTGGGGAATATTTCCCCACGATTTGCACTTCGGGAATAATTCACCAGCCGGCCGGGGAAATTTCGGCTTTTTGGGGGGAATTATTCCCTAGCGGGCTGGGGAATTTATTCCCGAAGTGCATTTAGTGGTGATATTTGTGGTGAATTTTCGCTCAGTGCAGGATGAATAACTTTATGTGAAATACAGAGGTAGTGCAAAACTACCTCTTCAGCTGTCGAGCTGCTTCCGAACCTCATCAGAATTCCATTCTTAGTCGTGCTGCAGAACATCTAAATGATAAACCTCAAATAACATATATAGGGAATTGTAACACAAAGATAGTTAGCTAATTGTAAGTGACAGATTCCCACTGAAATACAATAAAGAAGGGAAGCAGACAACGAGAGAGTGGTTGAAGAGAGTGTGACGAGAGTGTGACGGCTTTACTTCAGATTGATCATAAAGATCGGTGATCTGTTTCACATTGAAGTTGGAGACTCCAATAGCCTAAAGCGGAAACAGTTACAATAACGGAAGCATTTATGTACTAAGTATTTTTTGCAATCGACAGACCATCAAAGTATTTAATACGGTTAGCAATCCTTGAGTATTCCTGTCTTCTGCAGTTTCTACCTATAAGGCTCGCCATGTGTCAATATTATATAGGGTCTCATTGAAGATCATTTCCTTGACATCCGGGTTCTGAACAGGGAGAATGTTAGGATAGCTGAGCGATTCCTGCTCACCGCGGGATTCTTGACGGTCATAGGTGTCGGGATGTGAACAAGGTAGGTCGATGTATTCGATGCGCAGAGCTTCCAGTTGGCTCTTGACCATGGGTTCCACCGCTTCAGGAGTCATGGCCATCGGAGGCAACTGCAGAAAGTTTGTTAAACTTAGTCTAGAATGAGAAGAACAAAAGCTCACCATAATAGAACAAGAGTAGATAGCTTCAGTACCTTAGTGGTGATGAACAGTTCCTCCCTCTTGAGCTTTCCGCTTTTGATGTATTCATCGATTATCTGTCAAGAGATGATTTTAGAGGACAAATTTGTGAACCTACTTCTCCGATGACTGCTTCGTTCTTGTAGACGAATGCAGTGTCGATTAGTCGGTATCCACTGTCAAGAGCCGCACAAAGCGCAACGCACAACTCATCAGGATTCGTAGCCTGATCGCAAACGATACCTGCAACACAAAACAATAGTTTTCCATTATTCTTGTTTGTTCACTCTTGAGATGCCCAAAGTTGTACATTTACCTAGATAACAACTAAATCTTTGTTAAAGTAAACTTAATAGATCTGCTGCAGAGAAATAGATAGATGAAATTTCGCCCCATACTCTCCCAACATACACACAACTTTCGTGTCATAAGTTCAACCATTTATTGCAAGGAAAATGAATCCCTACGTTCGTTCAACCATTCGCTTCTTGTAACTTTTCTGTATCACTCAAGAGCTCGGCCTTTGCCTTCGTCCGGAAAGCGACGGGGATCCAGGAAATGGAATGAGAAAGCCGATCAGCCAGCATCTTCTGGTTCTGGTTAGTGAGGAAGCGGAATTCCGAGCACGCGATAAGTGGATAAGGATATTGTAGGAACATGGGCACGAATAGTGAGAAAAATCTTTGATGCCATGCTCGTTGATACCTGAAAGCGAACAACGCGAAGGTTGTTTTTAAATTAATTGGACTGTTAGTTCTAGACTTATGTATTTCACAGTGTTCTGACAACAGCGAAAATGTTAAGCGAACGGGATGCCGAAAAATAACCCTGATTTCGGTAGGAAGTCTCGCACGGAAAACACCGTATCCTAAGCATTTTGGCTCGTTCGCTGAACATTTAGAACACTGTGATTTTACCAGTTTGAAGATTTGATTTTCGAAAACTGTGATATTGTCAAAAATTACAATTATAATATATCCAAAAGCATAATGGTAGGTATGTATCTAGGTTTGCAAAAGTTGATTAATCAGCAAGTAATCTTTTCGAAAGGACGCTACTTATTGTTAATATTTCTTCGTATTATAATATCTTATGATAATATCGTATGATAGCGACATGTTTTTGCAATATTTACTTCTGAACTTATATAATAAGATTGAGTAAGGTGAAGTAAACAAAAAAGGTGAAGTGACAATAAACGTAATTAAAAAGGCCTTTTAAGCCTTTAATGCTAAGGTAAGATTAGGGATTATAGAGGCCGTCGCAATCTGCCAATATAGCACATTTGCATGTCCCTTATGATAGGTAGGCCGCTTTTTTCACAAAAAAAAATTTTTGTCTCTATTAGCATCCTCAAATTATCTTTCCCGCCCTGCAAATAGATTCCTCAAAAGCGTGCACTCCGGTGCACATAGTGATCGACCACAGGTTAGCTCCTATACCAACAACCGCCTTGTCGCAATGCAATTTGCCGCCAGTTAGCGGAACACTAATGGCTAAGGAGAAGCGAGAGCAGTTCATCTGGTGACAGATTCTTTCTCTCCAGTCGTAGGGCATGTGCATACCGCATGCGGCCGGCCTTCCTCTAGCGTTGAGTAGTGGATACAAGGACTTGAGTTGCTGCAATTCAAGTATTGTATCCACTCTTGAATGTTGTGCCCTGCAGCTTCCTATTAATTGTTCATCTTTAGTTCTTAACTCAATATCCCATTCATGCTAGTCGTGACTAAAGTTTTACATAAAATCGATGAGCATGACCACCAAAGTTGTCTCTTCCCGTTCTGTACTCATTCGTTGAACCCTGGTCATGTCATCACTAAATCCAATTCCTTGTCATTACTAGTCCTGCAAGTTCTGGATACTCCTCACAATACTTCTTGTCAGTGATGTCGTCGACGGTATCGACGGTGGTGGATTCCTCGACAGGGTCGTATGCCGACGACGTCGCCATCACAGCCCTCACGTACTTCTTCGTTGTCTTCGGCATCTACGGCAACGTCTCCTTCCTGGCTGCCATCTACTTCCACCCCAAGCTCAGGTCCAAGCGAGGTCAGCACTCTTGATTAACCCTAGTATAAGAAATGTATAGTTCTTCTCCATTATCCTGTTATGCGAGGTGAAAAGGCCCATCTACGGATATAAGGTTGCAGCGTATCTTCTGTGCGTACTCGTTTCCATGCACACTATCATCCTCCTCTTCTATGGAATCTACGGCCATCGCAATCTTCATCCCTATGACATACCGAAAGCGGTTAGTTCGATACATGTATGCATTCGATACACTACGATTACAATACTTGTAATGGATACTCAGTTAATCATAATTATCTGTAATCCTATTTCTATTATCCGTCCTTGCAGCAATGCTTCCGTGAGACTCTTCTGCCACCTATGCTGTACGGCGTGAGCCACCAAGCGATGCTGTACCTACCCATAGCAGTGGACATCCTCCTTCTCATACTCAAGCCTTCCAAGTACCAAGACACCTCTAATTATGCGTCGAGCTAACTTTCTCAAAGAAACTTCAGAAAAGGATTACTCGCAATCGCAAACTGACTCGTTCAGATACGGTGCCTACCACGACCTGCAGTACATACTGGCCATGCAGATTCCTTCCGTCATCTATGCCCTCTTCTTCATCATTCCAGCCTTCTTCATCGACATCACCGGCCTTGTGCCGATGTGTGACCAGCGTTATTCTATTCCTGAGGTTGGGACCGAACAATAGTCTTACTATTGTACCCGCTTCACTCACTTCCAGTACTCCAATGCCATCTCCCATTTGTACTACCAGTTTAGTGCTCACTACTTTTGCCAGATATGTATGGTGTTGTCTAATAGGAGAAGATGTTTAGCGTAGAGAGTGAAAAAATGAATGAAAATCGCGATTTACAGCCTCTGGCGAGTATCCGAATAGTAGCCAACGCTGCGCTGGGTGTCGTCGAATTCTTCATGTATATTATCGTCTTCGCGGTTCTGTATACGGTAGGTTCCTAATAAGCATAGGAATCAGTTTATGTAAAACTATGATGAATCACTATTCAAGCTTAACATTCTGTCAACACGAAATGTAAGCCGGGCGACCACCGAAAGCGTCGCTGTCTAAATATCTCGAAAGTGTGTTATCCTTTTTCCCAACTCTCTAGTTACGGTGCCGCTTAACGAAGTTCACTCGTGTTTTCACCTACGGAGAATAACAACAAAAGCGTTCCCGAGTACACGGCCAAAAAGATTTCGTAGCTGGAAAGGAAACTCTACATTAGCGCAAAGTTTACGGCAAAGTAATCTGAGAAGACTACTACGTGAAGCATTGCTATTAGGAACTTCAGAAGAGTGGTTCGATGCGCGGACCAAGCAGGAAGGCAACCATCACCACACTTGTCATTGCGGTCGTATTCGTCCTATCGTGGTTAGTGGTCGAAAAGTCTTGGTATTCATTATTACTTCAAATCAAATAAAGTAAACTATGTCAGGGTCAACTTCACCTTCTTCTCCGTTGTCTACAAGTACTGTACAACATGCAACCTCGTGTATATGAGATATGCGGTAATTATTCAACAATTATAAGCACGAGAGTTTTGCATCGGAAAAACACTCTTGCTCAAACCTAGCTGACTGTTTACGTGATTGCGTTGTTTCAGTTCATGCCTGCTCTACTCTCATACAGCTGTACTTACTACATCCACTTTGCAATGTCGAATGAGTACAACCGGGTTTTCCGCCAATCGGGCATTTTCTACTTCTCACGCAGAAGAATGCGAACTGTTTCTAGTGAGTTTCTGTTCTTTATAATCCATTATCAATTTCGGAGTAGTCACCGAAAAAGATATGTTCATATATATTTTCAGTGTCTACATCGGGAAAGACTACCGTGTTCTAACAAATATGAGGAAATTTTTCATATAACAAACATCATGTACAGCCCGAAAAGTGTCATAAGAATGCGTAACTAACCTTCATACGAGGATATCGGTCTTGTTTATCATAACGGAAAAATCTACAAGTCCAGTTTCTTAAAGGGAGCAGGAAGCGAAAAATAATGTATGACTATTTTCCACCAAAATAATCATTCCTACCAATATCGGCCTTTCGAATCCAAGCACAATCATAAAATTACATAAAAATAGCTACAATAACCGGTTTCGGAGTACCAGGTTACGGTATCGCTAAACGGAGTAAGACCGTCATTGGGAGCCCACACCCAAGCCAAGCTGCCGGAAATTTGACATTCCGCGGATGGCTCTCCGGCTCCTTCGGGGATTTGTCATTAAAACCTTAATCTTTTCTATTTTACTATTTCTTATATTTTATAGCTTTATATCATTATAATGGTCTTATGCGTGTGTTCTTAGGAGAACGAATGATTAAGGCCATTAGACTGGAATCGTGAAACTGTAGAGCTTTTATCTTTTATTTCACCTTCGTTTTTGCTTTTCTTCTCTTTTCAGTTACCACGTGCATATTTTATTATCTCTTATCGTTTTAGACATCGTTTCACCGCGTTTGTAAACGATTGGGTTTAGATGCGTCCTTGTCGGACTGGAGTCTCCTGGCCGTCTTTCGCGAGGATGAGCGACTGGAGAGTAATGGTTGGTGCAGCTAGCTTGCAACAAATAGGTTTTATTATTGTCTCTCTGAACACCCTTATTGTAGCTTTGAAGCCCTTTTACATTAGAATTATATGCAGCACACAGCGCAATTTCGGGTTTTCCTGTTTTCTTTTCAAATTGGCGTAAGACTAGGCAGGCGCATGATATTAACCTCGACTTTATTACTTCTTAATCAAAGCTTTTGCTTTGTCTTGACAAAACTGTGTGAAACCTAGTGTCCGTGTTCAGGGTATGGTGTGCTGGCCACGAACTACTCGAGTGGCGCAACGACGAGTTGAAGAGATACATCAGGAGACGGTTGACTACATCGAGACCACGAGGAGAGGCCATGCACAAGGACTTCGTGAGTGACAGGCCTAGTTTATGGCGCCGCTTTCCTCAGTATTAGACATTCGTACTACGAAACTTGATAATTATGCGTATGCACTGGTACTTGGGGTCTAGCTCCGATTGAGTGGGTTTTAACGTTGATTTTCCCGACATTCGAATACCACTTTTTTAATTCTATCAAAACTTTTGCAAATGTGGGGCGGTAGATGATGTACAATCAAACTGTGCTCTTCCCCCACATCCTATCAGCTAATTGTACTCCCCCTAATAGTCCCTTTTGAAGGGCTCGTGATCTGTTCTCTCAAATGTGTTCCACATACAGCATCGAACAGTGCATTCAGCTGAAGTTGGACTCTCCCTCCGCTGCTGGAAACACTCCTGAAGAGGAACCGTGAGTATCCCCATCCTTTCTAATAAGTGGAAAAACTATACTTTCTTTTTATCCAGCCAGTGCTGCAAAATCAATTATAACCGTTCTACCACATCGATAGGGTCCTTCACCAAGAATTTCCTTCCCCTACTGTAATCCTCAGCTTTCCCTTCAGGAGCCCTTCTGATCTGTGGGTCTCGGCGATGGGATGGCGTTGCATTGTGGAAGTGGCCATTCCTCATCCTACTCGATCTCCTCAGCCGCCTAAGCCCCTCCCCCTCCCCGGGTCGACAAACCCAACGCGTCGCGCGCCGACCGCGACGCGTGCACCCGACTCGTGGAGGAGCACGAGAGGAACAACGTGGTTAGTGGCTGGGAGTAATCGTGATAATCGGAGATTCAATGATCAAAAACCGGCAGAGATTCCACATCAGGGAATAGTTTGCAGAATACAGTCATTTGAAGGTGCCGGATGCGGAGAGACTAGTTCGCACATTGAATGGCCAACTGGCGAATCGGAGGGGAATCTCACGGTCGTTGACATCGGGAATGAAAGTGGTTTAGAGGAACGGGAGAAGCGGATTAGGTGAGTTGAGGGAAGGTGGGACTAGAGTGGAGTTTTGACAGGAGTAATAGTATACCGCTTTCATAGGATTGAAGCTATTTCATTTTCAAGGCTTTGAAACGATATACAAACGGACAACGGGGTCGGGGAATCACCTTACCGTATTCCTCTCGTACCGTACTACCCCCTCTGTTCCAGGATATACTTTTTGCTTTTTGCGCCTTTATTGCATCCTGCGTCATGCGCTAAGTTCATATTGGTATCTGTAGGGTTACGACATGGTATACTGCAGGGAATACGGTAGGGTTACGGCAGGGTATACTGTAGGGATACGGCAGGGTATACGGTAGGGGTAGGGAGTACTGTAGGGGTAGAGCATGGAGTACGGTAGGGAGTACGGTAGCAGAGCGTATTTTACAATTTAAATATGCCAGAAAATTACCGATGCAGTGGATCGGACTAGGTTATCGACTTGGTTTCGGTTCCTTTTGTAGATTTCATCTACAGCCGGGACAACCACGTCGGAGGCGATCGAACGGAAGGTTTTCTCGGAGGGAACCGCCAAGCCGAGGTGAGACGACGCTTCCAGAAAGCGCTAAAGGGGGTGCTTTACTAGTTACTTTAACTGATATCCGAAATATGTCAATACTTTTTGACACAGAAGATTTCATAACAAAGTATTGTTAGTCACTCTTTCGACAAGGTACTGTAGTAATGCATGCTCTTCGAAAACTTTAATTTTCGTCTAAAACAAATCATGTATTCATGTATTTCGTAGCGAATGGTGTCCGATACCGGACAGTAAAAAAAGGAAAAAAAGAACGGTAGAATAAACCGTTCCGAAGGTTTCTTTTGTTCTCTATTCACACTCTCGATTTTAATATGGAATGACCTAGGTATATTTTTATTCCACTTTTTTGAATATTTTTACATATTATGTAAAAACTGAACGTAATTAGTGATAGAAACTGAGACATTTCTATTGAAACGGTCGCTTACTAGAAGGGGGGTTCCTGAGGTGTAGACGCTTGATGCCAACTTGACATTCCCCTCGTAGTACTGCGATCCCTCCTGTAGTTTGGGTTGTGAGGCCCAGGTTCTCTCCCGATTGCAGTGAATGCAGAACCACTTGACCACTAGGGTAGATCCAATGACAGAGAATGTGCGAGTGTCCATGTCGATCGAAGACGTTTTGCAGTGCGTGCAGTGAGTGAAGAGCGTGTAGAGGGAAGACGATGAGACGAGAAGATATGGAGGGAGAGGAGGAGGGACGTCTTGGGAAGGCTGCGACGTCGTGGACAGGGACAGCGGGACCTGTGGTGTGGGGTTAGGGTTACTGTAGTCATAGTAATTTGTTTTGTTTATCACGAAATGTCATGTATTCTTTCATTATTATACATGATCACAGTCACCGTGGTTGGGTAGCTTACTGCCAACGCTCCATCTCTTCGGCATTTTTATGTGTTTATGCTCACTTCTAGCTTTCAGCATTCTCCATTCTTTCTGTATATTGTGTTGTAGTGTATCCTTGTTCTTTCATATATTGACCACTCACATATTCCTCTGTGTTACTCGCCCTCTCAATTGTAGTATTCCCATCACTCTCTTCTTCTTCCTCTTGTTCGTGTTGCACCTGTGGCAACACTTGTTTATTGGTGCTTTCAGTGCGCATCGATAAACTCTTTGTATTCAAAATGCGTACTTTTGATCTCTTCTTCACTTTCTTCGGTGGACTGTTGGATGGTGATCGTTGAAGGGGTGGAGGAGGAGGGAGGGGAGATGGAGGCTGTTAGAGGAATGTTATAAAGAAAAGAGATAATAATAAAAAGGCCTCATAGGCAAGCAATAGATAAAAGAAAGGAGTACTTGGGGTGTCGTCTGACGAGATAGACGAGATGGTTGACGAGGGAGCAAGGGGATCAGATCGTTGACGGCGGGAAGTCGACGAGGACGAACCGGGGAAGGTGGCTGGTAGAAGAGGATTACGGTAGGTGGGAGATGGAGAAAAGGGGAATAAAAGGTGAGGAAGTAAGAATTGAAGGAAAATAAGATAAAAATAGTACTCGATGGAGGATAGGAGGTGGTTGACGGAGGGCACGCGGAAGAGGAGCAGGACCGGGAAGGTACACTCGAGGAGGAGGAACCGGACGAGGGGGAGAACGCAGGTCGGGGGGACGACGCTGATTTGAGAGGGGATAGAACAAGGGTAAGGGAGGATAGATATCGAGCATAATGAAGAGGAAATGGAAGAATAGGAGGAAGAAAATGTAGAATAAGCTGGAAAAAGGGACCAACATCGATCGGAGCGTCATCAGTGAGAGCACTGAAGTGCCGCTCACACCAGTAGATCCTCCTATTGTTCCTCTGCCCTTCTCTCACATCAGCCAACAGTCTCGTTGCCTCTTCTGGCAGCAGGTTCAAGTGCCTAATCCACCGCTCTTGTTGCACCGAACGGGAATGAGGAGGGAACAGGCGAACGGTTGCGGACAAAGAGAAGCAAACGGCACAACGGTGCCGCTGTGCCATGTTCTGCAAAGCATAGAACGGTGAATGTGGTAATCACCAACAGATAAATACTTCGTAAAATAATGCTTTTAAGCTGCGAGAATAAGGCAAATCAAGAGCCATAGAGCTTGAGCACGTTGAGAATAAAGTGTACTTCGGGCATCGCGGGCTGAGAAGCTGACAAGAAGGAAGCTTAGTTTTAATTGTTTCCAACGGATGCCAGATCTAATTGGAAGCAACGTGAAGAGTATGTTGAATACTTAGCGCTTAGCTTAAGAGTTCTAAGCAAACTAATCGCCTGACAGATGAAGCTGTAAAACGGTTCAAGCGTACTTCTAGGGCCTGCAATCAATATGACAAACCGCGGTAGCAACAAAACGAAAGTAGATAGCAAAATAAATTAAAAATACACGCAGAAAAACGAAAATAACGTGAAATTGCAAGGAGCACGACCGACAGTTGCCTGAAACTACGGTGTATCGCGAACTGAAAAAATCGGTTGTGCAGTCTACAGTACGACACGTGTTACCAGTAGCGAAAAACGTGTTACCAGTACGGGTATTAGGGAGTAATTTTGAAAAGTGGCAATATTCTTTCTTGGGGTATCTCACATGATGATTCCGACTGGCGAAGTTTCATTTTTGGCTTCATGCTTCCTTTAATTTAACATACACGGCAATAATCATCAGAATCTTGTGCAAATCAGTTTCATACTGGTGCATGCTCGTTCAATATTCGCTCGTTGTATGTGTTGCATGGACCGCACTGGCATTATTAGATAGCTATTTTTTTCGTTTCGGGATTGTTATTGAGCATTGCTCTGATTCACTTATAGTGCAATAAATCGATCCGTCATTTTCTTTCGTTCCAAAATGAGTGTACTTCTCTCATTTTTGCACACTCTCTCGCCTTATATTTTTTAATCCACTTTATTACGCACACTAAATTAAATTAAATTAACTCGGCGATAAATTAAATTAAATTAAATCAGTTCGGAGTTCAGTCATTAATGTCTTTTACTCCACATTAATGCGTCTCATTGTATTTATTGTAAAGCCTTTCGCATGATCTCGGTTTCTTCTAATCACGCAGTTGCGCGGTGCAATCTAATAAATTGTAATCCATTCGCAACGCCGTGCAATTAAGAAGTTCTTGTGATCTCGTTTTGCAACGGAAATGCTTCATGATTTTGGAGTGGGGTGATTTAGGGCATTTATTTCTTGGTTTGTCCGGGATATTGGATGTTTAAAGAAGCCGCTTATCTTTTTCCATCGTTCTTTTTGTTAAAATTGTTATTCTTTTGTTTGTTATTGTTTGTTATTGTTTGTTTTTTGTTATTCTCATTCTCCCTCATTCTCTCATCGCGGACGGTCGGCTCCCCCTTTCGTCTCGTCCTTCGTCCCGCGCCCATTCCACCAAGAGGATAAGGTGATGAATCCCCTCTGACCTTAGGCAAGTGAGAGGTGTCCCCTAGCCTAAGTCGACTTCGTCTACCCCTTTTTTTCTTCTGCTTCTCTCCCGCGGCTGCCCATCCCCATA
>LS853710.1:96364-115645 GCA_900490955.1 Micoletzkya japonica | reverse complement strand
TAAATAAATAAAATAATTGGAACAACGTGAAAAATCGATTTGACAATGAATCAGAGATGTATCTCATGACAGTCTAGTATATCCAATTTTGTGAAAAGCGCGTTGCTCTTTGCACCTCAGCGGAGAGTGAATGAAAACCGCAAAAGATTCAGAATATCCGATCAGGATGATTAGATCTAAAGAATGACGTAAAGAGCGCATAGCCTCAGAAACTCGTGGTAATGTGACTGTTTTAATGTTACTGTTTAAAGGGACATGGAGGCGAGAAATTTTTTGAAACCGAAAATGGTTGTACTTGTAAAATATATTTCTTAGACGATAATAAACATAATAGCCTTTGAAAAATATTTTTACAAAATTTCTGGAGTGAGAAATATTTATTTATTCCGGGAATGGCTCGATGCCATTTGCCTCGTTACTATGCGCTAAACGCAGTAAGACTGCGCCTTGGCTGGGAAACGATTTTTAGGATATCTCGAGAAGTAGAAATTTTTGTGCACTCTGATTTTGGTTTTTATATTATTTAGGCGATAAACTTTCATATGAAAGCCAATCTTTTTTGGCTTCCATGTCCCTTTAAGGTGACCTAAATAGTAGTTAAAAAGTAAAGATCATTGTTCCATACAAAGAAGCCTGTGAATATTAGAATTAATACAGACACAAGCGATTAATCGTCTGTGCATCTAAATGGAAAGAATTATGACTTTTGTTTGTCTAACGTACTTCACTCATGGATCGAGTATCTTTTCGAGTGTATAACAGCTCGGGCAAAGTTCATGATATAGTCATATAGTTAAACAAGCTTTCTTCTGCGTGCAATTACCATGTGCACTCGCGAAATCCAGCAATCCCGTAAAGCGATTACCCGCATGGATGCCGATCTTCCGCTTCCACAGAAAACAGCCATCCAATGCACGCACCGCATACATTATTCAGCGGCAAAGTTGATATATTCGAACTCCTTTTCTCGACGTTCCCATACGCAAGACACGTAAACAACGTTTTATGCTTGAAATGCAGAAATTCATAACAATATGTCTTTTGATAACAGATATACAGTGGAAAGATGTTCAGCTAGACGCGCCGACCCATGAGTCTTTTCGATTGCTGAAATATCCTCATTAGTGGTAAATAGAAAGAATTGTAGTTAATTGAAGATGTCTACCTCAGTCGCAGAATTCTCAGAATGGCCCTTCTGTAGCTGTCCATGAATAGTCCAACAATGGCAGCATCAAAGATAGGGAAAAACGAATCGAGGAGGGAACAGAGATCACAGAGGAAGGGGGTGGGAATGCCGATGAGGGGAAAGGTAAGTGAGATGGAACAGGGACAGAAGATACAGATGAACGGCACTACCGTCTGCAAGGTCGTTGTCTCTTGAGTACTCAATTAGTCAAGGATTAGTCAATCATTACTTAAGCTCCTTCTGAACTAACAATTCGGATCTGTTTGACAATAAAAGAGGCATCGAAAACATTTCATTTCAAACGTCTTACTTGCAAAGTGAGCACACGGAGCAGTTGCATCTGTAGTCGTTTCGTGTTATGTGATAGATGTGAAGTATGCTTCAGATACAAAAGGATGTCAACGCCACAGAAGGTCATGAAGATGAAGCAAGACATGAGGATGAGAACGAAGCAGAAGAGGCCCGCTGTGGGAAGCCAGTAAACACTGCCATTGCGCTGAAAGGAGATTATCTCGTTCAGGAAGAAATCCGTCCTCTTTTAGGAGTTAAAAATTGTGAGGCTCATAGCGTGTTAGTGTTTAAATTTTGCTCGATGAAGATTTTCTATATCATTCTTCCGAAATACGTCTATTTTATAAATAAAAAAAACAGATAAGATTTTTATGTGAATGAATTTGTATGCCTGATTGCCACTTTAGCTGAAAACAGCGCAATTGCGAGAGCCATGAAAAATCTTCAAAATGAAATTACATTATGCCTTTTCCAGATATACATGTAGATTGCGAGATGACGTAATTCATGGTAGCTCACTATATATTGGCCGATGATAATTCCTCTATCCGTGACGTCGATACCATACTTTTCCATGATAACCGGTGCCATCTCAGCCCGACCATCCGATGTTGGCGCGAACGAGAACCAACACAAGCAGAACCTCAAAATATTCCCAGTTTATTGAATACTTTTGTTTCGCAAGATCAGAGAACGTAAATACAATTATATGATATTTGTACCAAGCAATACTTAAAAAAACTTTTTCGTTATTATTATTTATATATATATATATATATATATATATATATATATATATATATATATATATATATATATATATATATATATATATATATATATATATATATATATATATATATATATATATATATATATATATATATATATATATATATATATACCTACCAAGCAGAAAAATCGGATACGTAGATGAATACAAGAAATAGAATGAACCGCGCGTTGGAGAATAATTCAACTTTTGTAGGGCTGCAAAAATAATTTGAGTAAACTGTTTGATTTTCATGTTCATAGACAGTTCAGTCATGAAGATTTTCTAATAATTCATATTGTAAGAAAATACCTTTTCACAGCCCATCGACGGTACAGAAAATGGAAATCAATGAGAACAAAATTCATGTTGAACCATGCTCCGAACAGGCAAACGGAGAACTGATGCAGGATTATGAAGAACGAAGTCTGAGTCTTACTAAATTCGTGGCAAATTCGCCTGCTGTTATCATTGCGAACGATCGATCGTGAGTTACAATCTTCTGAATCCGTAATGTCATGAAAGTTATATACAAGAAAATCATACCTCAAGCAAGAACATTTTTCCTATGGAGAACGAGATATTGTTGAATGCGAAAATTACGAGCAATGAACGGTACTGTCCCAGGTCCTTTCGGGAGTACTTGATTATGAGAAGAAGCAGAAGGATATTGAGCAAACAACCGATATCTGAACAGGTATATTATTTATAAGCGTCACTGTGTACTTGCAACGTGATTCAAGCAAATATTCATATAAGTCACAGACATTCATTAGTTTAAAAAACATCATAATTCTGTCCAAGAGGCCCGAAACATGTGATAAGTGCCTTTTCATCTAAGTGGAGGAAGCGCCAAAGGTAGACATTGAGAACACAAAGAACGGAAAAATGTCGAACTTTTCTTCGCGTGTAATAGCGGATTCGACGATCGATCTATTACAGTATAATCGACATCTTTTGGACCTTTTGTAATTGTAATTAGGAAGTGAACGGCCAAATAGATGAGCCGATAGGTCTATCGGCATATTCTCACCAAGGTCTTTCCGTAATCAACACTATGGCATAAAAGAAGGAAAGCATGACGACTCACAATTGTTCGTTGTCTGAATAGTATGGAGGATCTGCAGGTAGGGTAGCATCTGTAATGCAAAAGGTATACCGAAAAGAACATAATATGAAGCCAATCTATATGAATCTGAATGACGCGAACTCAATCGACCCGTAATTGGCGCTTGGAAATTGCAGAGCGAGACTGTTTACAAGACGAGCGAATTATGCCTCGAAACCGGGTATATGAGTTGAACGTGGTGTCAAGCAAGAGGGAAAAGTGAATTATTCATAGTCGATTCACGCAAACGAATGGAGAAGGCTAAGAATGGAATGGACATCATCATCAAGCGAGACGAGACATAGATGTAATTGGCCGTCGCTGGGGAATTAATGAGTGTAGAAGTTGATGGAAATTCCTTGATGGGTACTTCCTCGAGTAAACAACGCACTTTGATGGGAAACTTCAACAATGTTTTCAAAGATTGCCAAAGATATGATAATGAACGAACGTACCGGTTTTCAAAGAACGTATTCAAAGAACGTATCGGTCAGATCTTCTAGATTTTATACTTTCGACAGGATAAAGTTATTGGTTGATCAACAGTTGATCTTGAAAGACATACTCTAAATCAAAAAGAAAAGGACATACTGAAGAACAAGAAATCCGTGCAAGAAATGGAGCTACTTTCTCTTGCCGTGTGCGTGTGTTCATAATCAGAAATTTAGCCACCTAATCAGTCTCTGATTCTGACGGTCGCGTCTCACACGCTCTAGTTTGAGCTTTCTATTGAAATCAAGAGCGCATTATAAGCTGAAGTGTGGCGTTTGCAAAAACATGCTGCAATTAGGCTTGAAAAGATATAAGTCGAAGCTTTTCGAACAGTTTGTCGTGGAACATGTGGCTTGTTGCGATTGTGAAGCGACTCTAGTGGAAATCATTCATTACTTGACTTCAAAAACATCTTTAGAATTCAAACGAGGAAGAAGATAGAGATATCTAGACCGCACTACCAACTAAAAGACATTATTTCTAGAAGCAATGAAATCGAAAGATTGTGGTTGTGTCGCCTGCCGCAAATTACATGGACAATTAATATAGCAATCACAACATTCCGCCCAGTGAAGAATGCGTCTAATAGCGAATTGACCACTATTTCTGAATTTTCTCGAGAGTGAATGAACCAACTTAAACCAAATTTTCGGAGCTTGTTGACTTCATAGAAGTGAACTTAAGTTTTTAAATTCATAGATATTCGATCATTGGTTCGCCAACAAGATCGGATCCTTTGCGCGAAAACCGCCATTCGCTATTATTACGCTTGGAATGCTGTGCAATACTTGATGATCGTATTTCACCATTAGTGTCATAGCAAGAACATCATTATGTTGAGAACCTCATTATTCTGTATTTGAGATGAATGTAGAAGAAGCGAGAGAGTGCAGGAAGTTCAGAACTGCTCCAACTGACTGCAATTTCACAAAGACTTCGTCTTACAGGAAATATTCTCGCAGTGCAAGCATCAAACATCTCACAGAAATAATCTTTTTGCAGATTTTTTTTATTTATATGCAGTGTGAGGGACGATTAGCGATTTAATCTTTGTCTGCTAATGGAGACAATTGGATATAATGCGAAGAAGGATTTCAATCTGCACAGCTTTTAAGCTTAAGATTCAAAAATATACGCTATAGTTTGCGTAGTTTTATCTTATACGCAATGCAGTGGTGCTTGTTTGACCTCTTTTTAATCGAAATAAAGACAGATTAAGTGAACTTTATTTGCACTCAAGCAACTCTACTTGCTTGAGTGCAAATAAAGTTCACCTTTGTTTGCACTCAAGCAGCTATGTTCGACAACTTGTCAAATATTACTGAGAAAAGACTGGAGGAGAGCAAGAGAGTGAAGTGCGTTAGGCATCATTTCTACTTCAAGACGTTCACGCATATATGCTTTTCCTCGTCGAGGTTATCCCCTTCAGGGATGCTGCTAAGATCTCCCTAATAGTGTTTTCAAGTACTTTCGAGAGATCTTCAGCTTGCGACTGCTGAAAAGCGCTTTTGTTCGTCTTCTGATAATGATTAACTCGTATTCCGGAATAGAAAAGCATTGAGTCTCTTAGATCTTGTTATAATAATAATAGTTTATCACCGCAAGTGTGTAACAACAAATAAAGGTGAACGAATGCAAAAAGTATACACATGAATTTCGTTAGAGTTCGAAATATACCGTAAATGGTTTGGGATTCTCGACGTATTTTCATGTGTGGAATGATTGCTCAAAGTTACAAATACTCTTCTCTGTGTAGATACCTCAACCGTAGAATCCTGAGAATAACGAATCTGTAAGAGTCCATGAAGAGACCGATAATAGCCGAATCGATTACGGGAAAGATGACGAAAGAAAAGGCACTGAGAAGTACTGTGAGAATGCCGAGGAGAGGGAAGATGAGAGTGGGATTAAGGTCTGGTGAAATAATAAGGGGAGAAAAAGAACAAGACCCTTTGTAAGAGAAGGTGTAAAAGGAAAAAGAAAGGAAAGGAGCGAATTATTCATTGCCGTCTAGAGTTGAGAGAGATAACACGAAATAAGATGTCATAATTATATTATTTCTATCACAATGTTCTAGACCTTTGAAAGGCGAAAATTACAAGGATGTCATCTTTTAAGAGTTCTAGGAAGCTCTAGGTGGGTGATAGAAGGTGTCTATCGCCATACCCTGTCTCTCTCCTTCGTTATAATGTATTCGTGGTGCGCGGCACACCGATCTACCGTATTAGAAAATGACAGAGTGATTTTTCGCTTTCCAAAGGTTTTGCATTGGGCAGAATATCGTGCTATGTTATAAAATATAAGGGGTATGTAAGCGACAACATGCGTGAACGTCTCGTTGCAAGACAAAGAATCCTAAAAGATACTAGATGTTAGTATGCACAACTTGCAACACAACTTGTCTAGAAAATCGGAACGTATAATTCGTGATTCCCCCGCTACGATGTTTAGGGATTTTTCCATTCCGATCCAAGACAAGATATCAGGAACATGGATAGCTTTTTGAGATCAGTATTACCTAGAGCTTCGCATAGTGCACATTAGAATTTGGTAAGATCAGTTTGAAAAGTACCGGAATCGGCGCTACGACCGGAACGATAATATCTTTCATTTTTCTCTACTATACAAGTAATACATAGTTTTATCACAGACATGTAACAACGGTGATTTGTTTGATCTCTACATCTTTGATTTATATCATAATATACAGTTCTTCTGCCTATTCCGCAATATATCTAGGCCGAGAATATTTCCGAAAGAAGGGGACAGTCGAAACGCTTTGAGTGTGGAAATTGGAATGTTCGGAGGAGTACAAGAAGATCCTGAAAGAATATAAGTATAATATTTCACATTATAGATGTATGTGTGCCGCAGATATTATTGAAGGAAAATGAACGTTGAGAGGGCTGTATAGTTCTTTCCGCTAACCACCGTAAAACTTCAACCGGAGCCGGTCATTAGCCTAAGATGGCATTTTGCCAAGAGAGTTTCACTGTATTTTGCTGAATGAGCTGCAACAGATTCCCAGCATTCGTTTTACTCCAAAAAGTGCATAAATCTGCACCGAAAATTTCTGGTTACTGATACGTACCTTTTGCCTCATGATGAGATGCGAGAGTGAGTCAACTATGGAGAGTATGGCAGCGAAGGAGGCGGGACCCTCAAGTGAGAAGTTAAGAACTTTACATCGATTCTATATTCGCTAGTCATGTACACAGCAGTTCTCACTATCCTTTAATATGTAAAAAAGTACATTAGACTGTCTCTATCAAGTGCTGTCTGACCTGCATCATTCCTCGTCTAGCCATCGCATAAGAACAGAGAGTCTTCGCGTACTTCTCCCTCTCGACAGTCAACAACTGCCGCCCTTCAGGCGAAAGATCTGCCGGCGCTAAAATCATCCATTATTATAAGGTTTCCCACTCATCCATAACAATCTTTGACTGCAGACGAGTCGATCGTTATTTTTCGATATATATATATATATATTTTATAATATTATTTCACTTCACTTGAAACAAAACATAGCGACTCGTCCGCAATATTCTGTTATCTAATAAGCAATGAGAAGTTGGCTGACCGGGGTTGCAAGTGATGATGGCCTTGAGGAGCACGTACTCCTGCTTGTCGATGTTCATCGTACGCAACTGACTGATCGTCTTCGTGTTCAGATCCCTCTCGAGGATTGCATCACTTTAAAGGATGCATGAGAACTAACAACAAACAGATCGTAAGGATATAAACAAATAAATAAATAGATCGTAACTTGGTCGTAATATTCTCGGTTTGGCATAAAATCAAAACAAATGATCAGCAAAAGACAAGCACTAATATTATCTGAAAAAATGCGATGCCTTACGGATGAAAAACGCCGTTGTGCGGCTTGAGTCCGTCCGGGTATAATGTCATGTCGCTCTTGTTTTCGTACGAGAAAAAGGCAACGGTGAGATTGGAGCAGAGGAGAGACATGTGCTGCACGAGAACTTTCTGCAAATTTCATCTTCACTTAATTCGAACACCTCAGATCAGGCACCGGATTGCTTGCATAAGGCTGCTTTGCATGAGGAGAGAGAACTCTTCTCTCAATTTGACTATACCGGAATGCTCCTCCGGCGTTCGAGAAAGATTATGCCAGAACTGTCCCACCTTGTCGAGAAAGGAGAGCCTCGCGAAGAAGGGGAAGGTCTTCATGTACTCGATGGCATAGATGACGTCGGCGAAGAGCCAGAACTTCCTATTCTTCGGCCGACGATGGTCGACGTTGCGAGGCGGTTCGGGAAAGGAAGGCAACGGAATGCCCTTGCGAAGGTACACCTGCAGGGGGCACACAGTGCAAGTACTATGCAATTCCTTTCCGTCTGGCACGAAGAGAATGAGTGAATTTCGGCAATACTACATAGACAGTTGGCAGAAAGATCCATTTCAAACTCGCAAAACACGTTTCTTTTTGACTCGATCAAATATCATGCCGCAAATAGCCGTATGAAAGGAGGCGAAACAGCTATACACCTACACTATGTTGCTTAAGATCTCCTACATTTTGGCATTATTGGAAACGATTTCGTGTTTGTTCACCTTTTATTTATGTGTGATAATTGTACTAACTCTAATCTAATAGCCTCCTAATTTTCAGCTAGAAAGGCAAAGGCCATAAAAGCTTACTTCAAGAGGCATGGGAGGCCCTCGGAAGCACTGCAGGGGCCAGCCCTCCATCTCCCCGTAGTCCACTCCCATCTTCGAATTGCCGGTGAGCAGACTGTCCAGGGTGCAGTAACTGTCGTGGGGATGCGGAGTGAACTTGGAACGGCTGAAATCAAGCATTCATTTAGTACGATCACTGGTAAAATCTTTCGTTGCCACAGAGCTTACCGTAGTTTGTCGTGAGCAATTTCTAGGTTGAGAAGGGAGTCGATCAGTCGCTCCATCGAAGACTCCACCAGTGTCGGCTGAGCGATGATCTGGAGTATAACCTGGAGATCTGGAGTAAGTGGAGTAAGAAATCATTAAAAGTTGACGGAAAGCCTAAAAATCATCGTATGATACTTAACTTTCTTTACCTAACATAGGACTTTATAACGCTTTTGGCATAAACAAGAAAAGGCTCACC
Source organism: Micoletzkya japonica (assembly GCA_900490955.1). NCBI lineage: Eukaryota > Metazoa > Nematoda > Chromadorea > Rhabditida > Diplogasteridae > Micoletzkya > Micoletzkya japonica. Next base: position 106,689 of record LS853710.1, on the reverse strand, counting down.
TCGGGAGTAGTTGAAGCACGAACGACTTGCAGTCGCTCTTCCTCTCTTCCTTGTATCATGAGAATTTCCTGAAATATCCCATTCTAGATCTCAGAGCTCCTTATATTACCTATTTTCATAGATGCGCTATAGAATTATTTGCATAGCAGCAAAAAGTCTGACTAACCCGTAGAAGGGCATTATTCGACAAATCTTGGTCGGTGACGATCAACAAGGGATTCATGCCAGCCCGCACACACAAGTCCAATCGGCATTTACGGCACTTCATCCGGGTTTCTGAAAAAGATATCTGTATAAAAATGAATGAATATGCAGAAGACGAATGAATGAGCTTACTTTTATTGGGCGACCTCTTGCATGCTCCCTTCTGCGTGCAGTTGTACTTTCTGTCCGAGAGGATGGCCCGTCGGAAGAAGGTTTTGCAGCTATTACACGAGGGAACCTGTATATAGTAATAATTTAATTAAAAGCTGAATCAAGAAATAGATAAAAAGCCAAACACCTACTTCATAATGGTATCCGGTCGAGGGATCGCCGCAGACGGCACAAATCTTGGGAAAGATTGTGTGGGGAACGTACTCCTCATCGTCCTGTAATTTACATTATAAATGTAAATGATCCTTTGATATTACATTCAAAAACCATTAGAACACATCAGACAGCTAACGAAAAGACTCACGGGTGCTTGGAGTGAGTCACCGTTGTTGTAGCTACTTTCATAACTAAAAGCAGGGATTTCGGTGCAATAAAAGCCAAGCGAACCTCTCCATATCCTCGTCGTCGTCGCTCAGAAGAATCACATCGTCCATTGCGAGACCGCAAACACCCGCAATTTCGAAAATACACGAAAGCGCGACAGCGTTTATCGCACGCCCTGTAGTTTGTAGTGAGAGCACGCGCGCTCTCGCATTTCTCTCTTTCTCCGCGTCTCTCACCCTATTGCGCGCTCTCTCGTACCCTCACGTTGGTCTCGTCGCTTTTGCGGAAATGATCTCTGGTGCTTCCTAGTGTTCCTAGTGGTCGATTGCAAAGTAAGCAAGCGCAATAATGATATAATTACCTACTTGTGTCAGAAAGGCAAGGTCTATTTGCTTTAGAGACAAGGCACTTACGTCATAGCTCTGCTTTGAGAGAACAAGACCGCAAAAATGTTATCAACTTTGATCGTAGTGCAGATAATCTATGATTACAATATCAAAAAATGTCCATTCTGAGAACACGTCCACAAAAATTTTACTGACGGCCAAAATTATTTGGTTGTTGGACTGCATAACATGCAAAATATTTTATCGCCACCGGCTTTTTATACGATAAAAAAATGTAATATGTATTCAGATTGATAATTCGATACTGTTGTGCAACACTATCTTGTTCTTTTCTGCTGTAGAAGAATGCCTTTATACGAAAAGCGAAAAGGCCATGAGCAGTTGATTAAATGCCCGCGACGTCGCTTATCAGTTCGGCTTCACTTCCTGAATGAACAAAGGTTTTATAAGCTTTTTAAGGGAAATTTTTACAAATGATGTGAATACGAGCGTAATCGAGAATATTTTTACCGATGGCCCGTCAGCAACCTTCTCCACATCCTTAGTCGTCGACAAATCGGGCTTCACTAAAAGATACACAATAAATTGATCAGAAGTCCTTAACTGAACCTTCAGGCTGTGATGGTGAAGTGATTTGCGCACAGAAAGCAATAGGAAAACTTACGAGGGTCAACCTGGATCGAACTGTGGGGGGTCGGAGCGTTGGGAATGGACGGATGAAGCGGAGTAGTCGGGGCGTCGGTGTTGCTCGGAAACAATGACCTTTTTCCTTTTTTTACAATGCATTCGGCTTTGAGAATCCGTTTCTTTCATCTTAATCGCAAAATTTTCGTTTATCAGTTTCGAATCCAAGTGCAAAGCCTTTCATTCTCGAATTTGAATTCTACATTACACGCACTGCCTTCCTGACAACTCGACCTAGTATACATTAAAAAGCGTGCTTCCGACTCTCTCTTCCCCTAATCTAATGAATACCTTGATGCTGTCTGCAGTCAGCACACTCGGGTTGCTCTCGGTAGATGTTGACTTCTCTGCCATTTCTGCTAAAACTCCGACAATCGTAAGATACTCGTGAAATATCCATACCAAGTTCTTGAAAATGTGGCATATGCCACACAAAAAACTTAATTCTAAAAAATCTGAATTTTTCTAAAAAAGGTGTATTTGAGGATTCAGATTTGGAGGAGCTCCACAAATCGTATGATTTGATATGTTATAACCATGTTGTTGTATTCATAATATTTACCATTTGCTGCCTTATCGCCCTCTTTCTTCATTTCAACTACGTCCGCTGCTCCCTTCGATGGAACCTCCGTCGGCACTTCCTTCACATCCTTCGTTTCCTGCATGATACTTTTGGGAACTAGTGTTGTAAAGAGATCGAAGAATAAGATGAGGTACGAACCGGAGTGCTGACAGCTGCAGAAGCGACAATGTTATTGTCGTTCGAAGAGGGCACAACAGGATTATCTAAACAACACCTAATATGTACAATTTGGCATATCATGGCCATGTACATAGTTGTATTATATCTTTTTGAACTAAATGTTGAAGTAGGTAATACATTCAGAAACAATGTAGAATATCATTCTACTGTGTTTTCGCAAAGTTTGTAAATGATTATATTTAGCTACAGATAATTAATGAGATTATTTGATTCAGATTTGCACATCTCGATCCCGTATTATTCCGTTCGCCCACTATCATCTTTTTCTCTGGATATTTCAAGCTTGCCCTTCAGACTGCACACATGATCACCGGAAATTTCATTTTGACTGCGCTTGGACCTCTTAAATTCCTTAGTTATTCCATAACTGATCCGCTGTTTGGAATTTATATGATGAATCTCGTCATGGTATTTATCAGCTCCATCCATCATACAATACATTACAATCTGTCGGTCAGCAGCATTTGAGAAACCAAATATTTGCTATTAACTTATTGGTTGTGAAACTTTTTGCAGGCTTCATGAACAAATTATGATTTAAAACTGCTTTCAATTTTTTGATACGATTATTATCCAGAGGCAGTATCATAAATTGAGAAAGTTCTATCAAAGCGTAATGTTTTTCAAGACCAAATGTTTCCCTTGTGATCCGATTTGCAATTGCCTACGGTTTCTGCCACAGTATTCTGGCCTAAGCCAGGACTTTTGAAAGCCAAAAAGCCGACGATCATTACCAATTCTGTAGGTTTGGTGCGCCTCGCACTAACAATAAGCATACTGTAGGCGACGTTTCCTAAGTTGGTCAAGCATTCAGTTTCACATTGTGATTTTGAAATTTTTCCCTTCATATTCGTTTGTTATTTTATATGTTTTGTGTTGTTTGCCATTTCACAATGCTTTCTAGGCAGGGGGGCAAAGAAGCTGCCGGAGGTCTCAGAGACTATCCTGAGGAAGAGGAAGCAGGTGGCGTAACAGCGTGCCAAGGTTGTACAGAAAAGGTCATGCTCGCTCACGTAAGTTACTTCGATTGTTGGGTCGTTTCTAAGTTCTATTATAGAAACACTGCGTGAGCGGGTTGCTTGCACAAGCAGAAGGAGAAACAGCAGAAGACCTTTAAGCGCGCCGAGAAGAACCTTCTAGAGCACGGACAGAAGAAACGTGCTCTCTGTCGTGAGGCCTCCAAAGTGCGAATTAGTAATTTTTATTGTGCTTGAAGTACTGTTTTATGTTTCGAGCTTCGAGATAAACGAACGAAAAAGTGTGTTCAAGAAGGAAAGATCAACGCCCTCCTCGCCGAAATGATATAAGGCGCTGGCTCACTCTGATTGTTATTGTTATGCCGGACGGAGTAAAACATTACTATATACGCGCATTGGAAAGTTTCTAACACTTCATTGTTGTTTGCATAAACATCTGGAGCATGTGCTTGGTCATAGTTCATGTTGGGAAAGGGGGGGGGGGTCAGAGGGGGACAAAACCAATTCAAGAGGTGCCTATTTAGCTCTATGAACGTATACGACTTTCCCACTTCAGGTGTGCTGCGCTGAATTAAATTGGAAGAAGGACGTGTATACTGTAGGCGAATATTGTTGATCTTATTGCTTTACGCTGGAAAGTAATGTCTAAGGCGTTTGCATTCGTCAACGCATCACACCCCTACCATAACAACCTCGAGATCTTAGGCGCGCTCCGGAGAGATCCGAACAGGATAGCGCTGTTGCCTAGTGGCAACACGTTCGCCCCGCATGCACGCCCCGACGTGTTCGACCCCCGGCGCCGCCCAAGCGGCAAAAGCGATTCCCATATTCCCCCCCTCCCCGGGTCGCTTTTCAAAGGTCGAGAACACTGTGCTGCGGGGTGCTCTGCTTATTTGTCGTGGTGCGTTTATTCCCTTGCAAATGTTTTCCTCGTTTATTATTTACAGGAGAGCTCTGCACATGATCCTTTTTAAACCTGATTAGGAAATTCACTATATAGTAATAGATACGTTTTGGAGACTGATGACTAACTGTACCTTCGCTCTTCTTCTCGGTCTCCACTGGAGCGTGTTCTGCTTCCTTTCCAACCTGTAGCAAAACAAAACAGCTACAAATAGAGAATTTAAAACTAAGGTTCTCTTTTTGATGCTTTTTCTCGGTTACATTTCTATAAATACCGGTATATGCCTACAGAGCATGAACGTTGAAACATAGCCGAGAAAAAGCGTCAAAAAGAGAACCCTGGTTCAAACGTAAAGATAAAAAACGATAATACATAGATGGATATATATATATATATATATATATATATATATATATATATATATATATATATATATATATATATATATATATATATATATATATATATATATATATATATATATATATATATATATATATATATATATATATATATATATATATATATATATATATATATATATATATATATATATATAACCTTCAAGCAAAACGCTGACCGGGTTAGCCGTTGCAATAGGTGAATTGCCTTCAGTTACAGACGAAGTCACTGGATTTTCTGAAGTGCTTTGGAAATTATTTTTAATAAATGATTTCAAGATAGTTTTAACTAAAAGAGATTTTGTTTGCAGTCCGATATAGGTACATCTGTCCAGCACGAACCTTTCAAACCCTCACCGTCCTTTGCCTTTTCTGCCTCTGCTGTTGTGGGCATTCCCCTAGTCGGATCGGCAGTCTGAATTAATCTCTTATTCTAGCATATTTCAAAACGTGCAAGTTGACCAGTGTGTTTGCAAAGATAGAGTGCAAACTATCCATGTACATAGGAAATCACTCTGCATCACAGAATACGTTCATACAATGAGTTCGTCCAGACAATAGATACCCACCTGAAGGGTGACGATTTGAGCGCTGACGCTATTCTCGTTTGTAGACGGAACTACGGGCTGGGCTAAACATTACTTATTTTAAAGGTGGTGTAATTAGAGTGATCTAAATAATTGCTCGCGCCTTTATTTTTGAATTTCCTTACATGAAGCAGCTTTCCAATCACGGTTTCTCAGTAATTTCACCCGTCGAAAGAAATCGAACACTCAACATTTCCACATTATCTTACTGAAGAAAGGTTCGAGATCTCAAAATAGCATACAAACTCATGTTTGGTGCTATGAACTACGGCATCGATACATCCTCTATGTATCGCTTTCATCCAAGTAATACTAGAGGTGCTCCTTTTCGAATTGACGTGCCCATTCGAAAGACAAAGTTACGGCAGCACTCATTTGCTGTTAGAACATCGCATGATATGAATAAGATTAGTAAGAAAGGGAATTTCACCAAGTACTCTGAATTTTGTCGCTTCATCAAGCAAACGTTCTATTTAATTTCACCGCGTTCTCCTCTATTCTCTCTCTTCGTCATCATATTTCCTTTTAATTCGCTCGACCGCACGGACACTCCGTAAACGATAAATAAATGAATAAAATTTGAGAAAATTTTTTTTATTTTTACTATGCTTTTGTCTGGAATTAGTGCCCAAAATCACAAAAAGCAGGCCTTATGAGTGCCACAAAAGTTTACACCACCTTTATGCATTGGTATGATGAAAATGTTGGCGCATTACTACCATTAGTGCACATTTGTTGCATTTCAGGGCTGATCAGTTCTGTGTGTTCTCTGTCCACTCATATACCATACCATCATTCGCCTTCTCCGGTTCTGCAATCGCGGGCTTCTCAATGATCGCTTCGGCTGCCTTCAAAACATTCAAATTTCCGGAGGGGTAAAACTTTATACTGTGTCATTCAAAATATACATACTGGAATGCTATTTGCCGTGCTAATGTTGCTCTCATTCGACGACGAAACAACGGGCTTGTCTGAAAGAGTATTTAATTTGGCTTCATCTATATTTTCTACCTTAATTTTTACATTCAGAGGTAGGCGAATTTCATCATTCGGATATCAGTCTTACCGTCCTTTGCCTTCTCCGTTACTGGAGGCTTGTCCGGGGACGGTTCGGTAGCCTAAATTGAAGAATTTATACTCTGAAGAATAAACTCATAATTACGTTTCATAATACACTACGTACTTCAAAACGTTCGTTTTACTGAAATAAGTTACCGGAATGCTAGCAGCCGTGCTGACGTTGCTTTCATTCGAAGAAGATACCACCGGCTTATCTGGTAATAAGAATTTGTCCTTAGATTTCTTTAAAGGCTCCCACCGACCACTTTCCCTACAGTAATCCATTTTGAATGTAGAAACTCTCGCAGCGAATGATTGAACTTCACGTAATGAGTATGCAATATTCGATTGCTTTCCCAAAGCTCATGCCAGGTCCCATTAGCATATTCAAAGTTATCTAACAAGCTACAAACTAATTATCAGATATATGCCAGAGGCTTCACCATCCTTAGCCGTCTCTGCCTCTACCACTACAGGCTTGTCCGGAGTTGATTCGGTCGCCTTAATGAGTCCATCTCATTCAATTTATGAGAGAACCAATTAGCGAGCGGTTAATTGATTGTGAGAGACAAGATAGGAAAGAGTAGACGCAGACAACGAGAGGAATATTTGAAAAAAATTTTTGTCAGTAACAGCGAAGCTTCAAGTAGAAGGGGGAGACTATTTATGAGACTCAGGATCCTGCGAGCTCTCCAATGATCTCAAAAAATCATATGGTAGATATAGAGTGAAGGGGACCTTCAACAGAATCTTTCGTGGTCGGAATAAGAGAATGCATTTTTAAAAATATATTACTGTTGTGAATTGTACTCCACCCTACCGGAATACTGGCTGCCGTGCTGACGTTGCTCTCATTCGACGAAGAGACCACTGGCTGGTCTAAAAACTTCCATTAGTATTGGCTACCTGGTAAACTTTTCTCTGCAAGATAAATATAATATTAATACAGGGGTTACTTTTATCTTCCCTGTCAGCATTACAGTATCTACACATTCAGCAGTTATTTAACTATGTAACGTTTTCAGACGTCTGATGAGGAAACGAAATGCCGTACCCTCCATCTTGCTTTCCGAATCGGTTTCCTTCGCTCGCTGTTCAATGCGAGCCTGCTTTATATCCTGCAATACGTTCCTTCCCATAAGCCATATTCAATAAGCTCACCGAAACGCTGATCTCCGCCTCTCTTCCCGTGCTGCCATCGTTTGCCGGAGAATTTACGGAATTCTCTGGAAAGAAAAGCGAAAATTCTGATATTCACATTTATACCAGAGTTGTCAGAACGGTGTAACGGTCCCCGGTATGAGAGGTGAAAGTGAAGAATGATGTTATCGACATCGATAACGGTGAAAAAAGGAAAATTAGCTTATCGACACCGTTATGCTTACCGATACCGTTATTCTTTCGTCATCCTAGTTGTGTAGCGGTCGTCTAATTTCACAAAACTCTTATTGGAGTAATTCAAGAAGAAGTTCATCATATTATAGTAATTTCTCTGGTAATTTCCACCAGTCTGTTTCCAGACGGACACACAGTAAAAGTGAACCCAACTATATTTCCAGTCTGTTTCCATGCGGTTGAAATGTCCCAGACTGTTTCCAGACATCAGTTTGTGATAAATCAGGTCTGGTGTGCCCCATGGTGTGCCTACCGTAAGTCAAAAACCAGACTGTTCCCAGATGAGAAAATGGCGGGAAGTTGCCGTTTTCATTTCTTTATTTTTGTTTTCCTTAGTTTCTTATTGTATTGTTAATTTTGATTGTTTTGTTTGTTGGATTGTTAATTTTGGTGTGCATTCTTGCTAGTGTACATTTTTTAGATCAGACTCTTTGCATGCTAACCTATCGACATGAAAACAAGTCTCCCGGCTTTTTACAGCCGGGAGACTTGTGGAGAGCTCAGAATCACAGTCATTTTAGCCAAGATGGGGACGTAGGCGATTTCGGTAATGGATGGAAGATCTGTGATGGAAGAAGAATGCACTCAACTCCTCTGTTTACTGCACGATGGTATGTAGTCTTGTGTTTTTTCATCAATTACACACTCTGTTTGATTAGTATGAACTACCTGCGTTAACAATCGATAAATTTTCATGCAAGCTGCAATTGCAGCCTAAGCCTGCGCCGGGAAGGGGCTTGCTGTGAGGAGAGGTGGAGCTGGAGCTGCACTCGCACTCAACTTCTCTGTCTTCTACCACGTGGTGAGTAAGTAAACTTATGACGTTGTGTATTGCTTATTGCCAAAGTATTTTTACCATAGTTGTGCTCATAAATCAAACAGTGACGTCGTTAAAAAGTACCCTGATTTAGTACAGCGAAACGGACAAAAGTATTGAGTATTGATCTGGATTCACACTACAGGACTTAGTATTTAGGGAGGGCAGCATCCGAAACGAAGCTTATTTTTGGTAAATAATATGCATCCTAGGTTACAGAACTGAGAGCTGGGATTCAAAAAAGCATAATGACAGTAAGTAAAACCTTACGTCAGCCAAGATAGAGAGCTGAACAACCGAATCGCCTTTCTGAAATCCGGATCCGGCCGGATCTAGCAATTTTCGAGTAGTTGTGTCAGAATCATGCCAGAAAATACGGTAGTTGCCATTGAAAAAGTTTCAAAGTGGCAAATTTGGGGTTTTCCGGGTCGATTATTTATGCTTTTACTGAGTTCTTTAGCTCGAAAAGTGTTGAAAAAAGTGAGAATCAGAGCGCCCCGAATCGCTCCATTATCGCTGTGCGACTTTTAAACTTTCAGTGGTAATTTATCACTAATAGGATAGAGATACTAAGTGTTTGCATGATTCATGTGTAACCCGAGCTTTTTAGAATAACCCTACGACAATAAAAATAAAGAAATAAGGTAATATCATTGCGAAATTAATTTCCAAACAGCCTTCATTTCGCCGCTCTTAACTACAGTAACGCCAGACCGACCGTTCATAGCGAAAACGGAACGATTTATTCCTAGGGCTGCCCTCCTTAGTAGTATTTTACCAAATTCCCCACGTAGTATTTTATCAATGGTTATGCTTAGGAAAACAGCGCGCTTGTGAAATCGGTGACCGGATAAAAGCGCCGTTTTCTATGGTATTGTTATTTTTATTTTCAGGCATCCGGTTCGTCATGGACGAAAGGCTGTCGGATGATCTACTCTCTCTCAACGACAAGGGCCTATGTTCACCAGGTCTTTTTGCTGTTTTGCTTTTGCTGCAATCTTGTTTTGTTAATTCTATTGAATGCTAGTTACGTTTTAAATCTTCATATGACGGCCTACACTGAAACAGCCAATTTTTTGAAAATTTGGACGTGTTTAGACTTATATTATTGAAATTCTGGTCGATTTGAAGCGAACTCTTCCCTTATTTCTACGCTCACAATCACATCATTGTCCATGTATATTGTCATAGATAAAATAGATATCCGTTACGTATGACAGACACAATGATCGATGGAGCGTAGTGGGGGGAGGAGGAGGAGGGGGAGGGGCATAGTGGATCACCGATCTGTTTCCAGATCGTATGAAACCCAGGCTGTTTACAGTTCATACCAGCCTGTTTCCATAAAAACACCGAACTGGTTACAGACGATTATCAGATCGTGCCCAGGCAAAAAAAACAGATTGGTAAACCATCTGGGAACAGACCGGTGGAAATTACCAGAGTTTTTGTTGTTTTGCGCAGAATGGCCAGGATTATTATTCCTGTCCACCGTTAAAGGTGGTGTAAACAGAATGACATTGAAAACTCCCACCACGAAGAGCCTGTGCAGACTTAAAAGATTACGGTAATGAAAGTCAAGCTAAACATTCGACCAAACGTAATTTTCCGCAAACTATTCTGCGGATATCTTACTGTATTGGGTCTAAATAATTGTTCGCGCCTTTATTTTTTGAATTCCCTGTACATCAA
>LS853710.1:81499-96264 GCA_900490955.1 Micoletzkya japonica | reverse complement strand
GAAACTGATAAGAAAAACACCGCTTACCGGTGCACCGTTAACAAAGAATGAGAAGAAAGAAAAGGCTATCGGGGCCGTTAACCGATATCGTTATGAAATCTCTATTTTATACTTTCCTTAGATATAGTCGAATAAACCGATCCGTCAGTTTCTTTCGTTCAAAAAGTTGTCTAATTCTCTCAACTTTTCACACCCTGGATTCGGAATGATTTTCCGACGGATATTTTTAATTCACTATATGTCACTACACAACATAGATGATGAGACAAACCTACCATTCTTATTCATTTCCTTATCATGCTGACTTTCGGTCGGGGTAGGCTTGGTATTCTCCTGAGTTGTCTAAAAGACTATAAATTAAATGATAAACACAAAAGTTCTAGTGAGCAACTTAAGGCGAATTAGTATTTTTGGCGATTTTTGAAGAACGGGTACCTCCTCTCCTTCATTTGGTACTCGGTAGATCTGCATCATGGAACGGGTATTACTCAGAAGATCCGTTCCGGCACAACGTTCCTCTCGATCGAGCATCGGGACTTAAAGGGAACAAGTAGTCCAGTTTGTTATTGCTACTGCTCTGAAGCAGATGTTTATTCAATTTTTAGTGCACGCCTCGACTATTCAATATTTCACTCATAAATAGAAAATTGACTGTATTATGACTAACTGAGCTTGGGTAGATCATAGTCCAATCTCTTCATCGCGTTGTTCATCTCCTTGCATAGATTGCGGTCGATGGGAGGAAGTTCCTCAGGCCGAATAGTGCGCATCTCGAGATCCCCCAGCTAAACGAACATCAGCCGTTACCGCCTATTTAGGCCAATGTTTAAATATGCATTCTTCCTCTCTGTTCCCCTCGCGTGCGGTTCGCTCCTTCATTCGTCTCTCAACCAGGAGTCATTCCACGCAATTTCAACCAAGGATCAGAAAGAAGAATCCTCCCCTCTGAAGATTTGGCGTACGAGGAGAGTATGCGCCAATCGAGGATCAAGAGGCAACTCAAGATTCGTCGTAACCTCGGACCGAGTGGGTTTTTGAAGAAGATTTGAAGTCTCTGACCCCTCCTATCTATATCAAAGCCCCCTCCTTTGGACCCAAATCCACTGATAGTCCAGATAAATAAAGTTGTAAAACTGGAAACTTTAAATATTAACTTTAAGGGGATTCGAAATCCGAATAATTGATCCAACAGTATACTACGTGAGAGGTTGACCTTCCGCTTCATGGTCTCAAACTCCTTCAAATGACCGCCCATCTTGTCCATCAGGGGAATCCTTCTCTCGATCATCTCCAACCGCGATTCAGCCATTGACATTCGACGCGCTACGTCATCCACCTCGAATCCATGTCATCAACTTTATGAAACTCTGCGATTGCACTGGTATGATACTCATAAATCATTCCTAATAACTTTTTCCTATTACTTGTTGTTTTCAAGATACATTTCCTTGTGAGATAGAAATAAAGTTATTATTTTATTGGAGGAACAGGAACGTTGGGAAATCTTTGCAGCGCACTCCGCTAACCACCGTAAAACTTCGGCCGGAGCGGGCTTTTAGCCTAAGCTGGCATTTTGCCAAGATAGTTTCACTGTATTTAGCAGAGTGCGCTGCAAAGATTTCTTAACGTTCCTTATCTGTCAATAATTCTCACAGCATTCCTAGTGTTCTACTAGCGGATAGCAGTTTCCGAAAAAGTAGGCAAAAATTATGAATTTAAAAATTGAACCTCGTCACTACATTATAAGAGCTGCGAAATGTTGGTATGGATTGGTTCAGCCACTTTTGAGAAAATAAAAAAGTGGTAAATTCGCTTCTAAACATATTCTTCATCTGGCGGAATGATCAGTACTATTATCATTATTTACTCAGTATCAGCTTGCTCACCATCTCCAGCTTCTTCTTCTTGTCGTCGTTGTACTTGTCGAGGATGCGTCGCGCGGCCGCGTCCGCGTTGGGGTCCGCGCCCTCGCGTTCGTCTGCGTCACGTACCTTCAAAAGATGAACGGTTACCTTGCTTGAACTATTAAACTTTACTTTTTTATAAATTATTTCAAAAATTATCGTAAATTCATTTCAAAAACTGTCCAATTTTCGAATGATAAATATAATATCAGGGCGAATTCGCTCCATTTCACGTTGTATGTCCTTCAAAAGCGGCCATCCCGCAATATCTATTATTGGAGGAAAACGAACGTTGGGAAATCTTTGAAGCGCACTTCGCTAAATACAGTGAAACTCTCTTGGCAAAATGCCAGCTTAGGCTAATCTCCGGCTCCGGCTGAAGTTTTACGGTGGTAAGCGGGAAGAACTGTGCAGCTCTCTCAACTTTCATTTTCTTTCAATAATAATTCATTCATTACCGTATTCGTCGATGTCTTCGATTTTTCTGTCCCTTTGGACTTCGTGGTAACATCAGATCCCGTCAACGATGAACTGGAGGTCCTTAATATTGGTATGAGTTCAAAGATCAATTGTCACAAACTGAAGATCAAAGATCAAAGATTAGAGATTAATTGCCATAGTCTTAGGTGAAAAATTAGCGGACTGAGATCCGAAGGTCAGCCGACCGCAGCGCAAGGGCGATGAGACGTTCAACTCTTCTCCCTGAATAGTAAATTAGATATTGATCCCTATTCAAGGTCCATTGTTATCCCAACCGTATGCATGTTTTTATAGAGGAATGAGTTTACTGACGGAACTGCTTTTGCCAACAATACCTGGGACATTGAGTCTGTGAAGCGAGCGGAGCGAGAAGAGGACCGCATCGCAGAAGAGCACGAGACTTGAATGAGGGGAGGGAAGAGGTGGGAGTTGGAGGGGCACGCTATGTTAGGATTATTCTGTCACGGCAGTCGAACTGCAAGATGGCATTCAAATCCCGCTGCGCGCGAAGATTTTGGTTCAAACGATTTGGATTTGCGGTGTGATAGGCGTATGCGCTGCGGTCGCTTTGCGGTCACTACTTTTGTTATGGGTGTGATCACGCAGAAGTGGGCGCCAATTGTAATCAATTTCCAATTCTAATCATTTGTTTTGCTTTTTTCACGTTTTCATTATGATTTTCCTTTCAGAATTCATGCATCTGCTTAGACCGACAGCAGTAATGACTCCGTCCACGTGTTAGGCTCAAATAACTTCGTAGGAACATCGAAAAAGGTAGGTTTTTTTGCTTACTATTTCCTTTGCAGGAATACATTCTTCTAGCGTGTTTTCTTCGTTTTCCAAGATGGTAATGGAATGGATAGCCCTTTATCGCTGGAAGATTTGCGCAAGACTATAATTCGAGGACCATGCTTTTTACGAGGTTAGTTCCAACCGCAAGTGGTTGTTTGCTAGGGTTTAAAAGCTTCCATCAAGTTACGATGTAGGTTCAGAATGTTCAGATAACTCAAACCAGAGATACAATCAAGTGCGCGAGCCGTCGTCTTTATCGGCAGCCGGCAGGGATTTCCTCGCTCTTTTCAAAATGAAGTTCACTGTGTTCATCTGATAAACGTTTTCAAGAATATTCCGATAAAGTGTTTTCGCAGCTATTTGCTATGACTCAAGCGTTATACAATCGGTAGTGAAGGAAATATGCACGATCAACGGCCAAGGCGCACCATATTTTGGTGTGGCTACAGTAATCGTCGACGAATGTAAATAACAGAAAGTGGTGCACGGAGGTCACTACACCAAAGTGGGCGGGACTGGGCGCTTGACATAGCGTGGAGGGGGAGGGGGGAGCAAAGGGAAATGAGCTGATTGATTAAATTAACTCCGTATTGTAATAAGCAAATCTCTCAATCAATACTCGGTAGGGTGCGCGAACCAAGGGCGATTAGCGTATTTATCGTCTGAGACCTGTACATCAACAATCCGGATATCTAGATCGATACACCTGATGTCTGAATCGATGCTCGTGATCTCTGGTTTGAACAGTGCCTGAAGAGACTCCGGTCTTGAAGAAAATTATGGGATCAATAAAAATAGGGTGCGCGAACCAAGGGCGATTAGCGTATTTATCGTCTGAGACCTGTACATCAACAATCCGGATATCTAGATCGATACACCTGATGTCTGAATCGATGCTCGTGATCTCTGGTTTGAACAGTGCCTGAAGAGACTCCGGTCTTGAAGAAAATTATGGGATCAATAAAAAAAATCGGAAACATTAGTTGAACAAAATTGCATTCCTAATTTTCGAGTTATATTGGTAATTTATTTGTATTGCAGAATATTGCTCTCTATAGTCGCTTTTTGTTTGTGTCATCCATCTTGTTCTGGGGGCATTTCCCTGAAATGGGTGCGATATCGGGGGTGGCAGGATAATGAGTAAATGAAGGAAGAAGAGATTGAGAGAGAAATGAGAAAGAGAAAAAGGGAACGAGAGGGGATAGAAGAGGAATGAAGAGAGGAACCCAAGTGGATGCATCCGAGAGGGAATACATGGACGAGGGAGTAGATGCTAGGTGAGATATGGACATCCTGAGGGATCGAGGGAGGGAAGGAGGGAGAGGGGGAAGAGAGGGAAAGAGGGAGGTAAGAGAGGTAAGAGAGAGGGGAGCCCGAAGGGTAAAGCCACGCTGAGGAGACTTCGATCGGCCTTCGATTAGTCGGCACTTTCCCTCACTTCACTTTCGTTCCGAACTCACTCTATGCAGTGAAGGGCAAGAGGTGCAGCACGGCACGGCATGTACTTCTATCTGTGGAGGTCAGTTTCCATCCGCGTTCATCTTTGATCTTTGATCTTTGACCTTTGCGACTCTTTGGCCGGTCCTCTGATGCTCGATGCCGCGTTTGACAACAGATTTCATACTGCGTCTAGGATATTTCGGAGCTAAAGTGCGCTGGTGAGAAGATCTGAGCTGAAATAATGGCCGCCGCAGCTCTATATCTTGCACTGAATGGCACAGACTTTGTTCGAACGATTTCGTCATGCTCGTTCTACCGAAGTGGGACGATCATGTCATCCTCACATGGTCTTGCACGAGGTCGTTTGCGTATAATCTGCTCCTTTTCTGTAGTCTTCCTGCTTTAAACTTTCTCCAGTAGAATATTATTACCTCGGTGGTTTAAAAGCACTAATCTAAAAAAAAGGAATTCATCCTTCCCGGTACCTTCCCCATCAGTTCAAGCGTCAGTGATTTCCTATGCTTCAAAGATAGATACACATATGCCGAAATATATCCGATATAATCAATATGTATTAGGAAATCGCGTTTTATTACAGTTTAAAAAAGTGTTCAGATTCTTCTACATTGCGTTTTTCCTCATCCTGATCGGTGTATGTTACGAAAAGATGCGAATTCGTCGATTGTCCCCACCCATCGTCGGAATTTTCATGATCGGAGCCCTTGGTATGTTTATAAACTTCTTCTCATCTTTAGAAATAATTCGTATAGTTTTTATTTTATCTTGCTTTTCTTCCTTAGAACTTTAGTTTTTCATCGTTCGAACAATCTTACACTTTGTAAATTATTACTTAACATATGTATGAAAATAAAAAAATATGAAAATTATTAAGGAATTTAAAGATCGAAAACTCTCACTTTATCTGCGCCTTCACGTTTCAAAAAAATTGCATTGGGAGTTATGTTTAGCAGAAGGAAACAACCCCACTTATTAAAGCTTTGCTTTTCTTTAAAAAATACTTTACAGCCATGAATTGGATTATCCTGTGATTACGAATCTTTTTCGTAACTTCAGGATGAATCTGCAGCGAAAATGTATACAGTTTGACTATACGACATTCCTAGATTTTGTTTTGCTCCAAAGATGACCTAGGATGACGAATTGCACCGTTTTCCCTCGGTTGATTCTATCTTCGTCGTTCTCAGAGAATGCTATGGACGTCTTTTCGCCTTGCCCAGACTCAAAGTGCCTCGAGGCGGAAAGTGAAAGTGAAAATGCCGTAGTTGGATAGTATCTGTCGTCTGCATCTCTGCATTCCTCCATTTCCCGCTTTTTGCGCACTTTCCGCGCGCATCGATTCACTGAAGGCGTGAACGCACAATTGAGATCTTTATCCTGTACGTCGTATATCACTGGATGGTTGACTAAGAGGAAAAGCAAATCCAATAAACAGCGTAGACGTTATATCAGCATCTCTACTGGAAGCATACTGCCATTTTTTACAAATTACATCCCAAGACAATGAAGCATAGCATATTCACGGTCTCCGTCATAAATACACTCTTTTTCAGTTATCACGATGCGTTCGGAGTTTCACTCTTTGTTCTCCTTTCAAGGTATACCATTTCTTAATATTCGTGTAAACTATACGTCAGATAATTATGTATTTATAGCAGAAAGAGAGCGAAAGGTCGTCTTTACATAACCGTCCTAACTCTTTCCATACACTTCAGCATTTCTCCCGAGAAATGCTCTTTCTGTGCACTTTGATTCATCCATTAATCGTTCAAATTTAATCGTTCTTCGCTGACTATCCCGAGCAAGCGATGCTTATTAACTTTTTCCTGAACCGTTTAATGATTGTCTCTTCCACTTTCCCCTTCGGCGCACAATCTAGTCTTAGGCGTTCCATTTTATCGATTTGTCCTTCGCTTTGGTGCCGAACACATTTGCCTATAGTCCTATCTATTATCTCATCTGATCTTGATAATTTGGTACGGGAAAGAGAGAAGCACAAGCACCTTATAAACCATATTATACTGCTTCCAAGAAAAACTTCCGGAATGTGATTTATTCACTACCCGTTCTACAGACAGTTTTCCATAGCTTAATCAGTAAGCCAGTTGTCCTTTTCAGATCCAACTGCCTTACTTGGAATGTACGTGGGACAAGCCTATCGAACGGATGATGATGAAATTCGCTTCTATTTCTTCCAGGAAATGGAGAACACGTAGGTTTCTATACTCGAAAGGAGGCTCTTTCTAGCTATTTTGCAGGCAGTAGGTTATGTCTGACGGAAAGAGGCTTGTAGATGAAACGTAGATTTTGAACACTTTAACGTTTCTGCATTGTGTTTTAGTATCCTTCAATAATCAAGGGAGTTTCTGATATTTAGAAATGAACTTCTGTTCGATGATGGAGGAACGTGGAGACCGATTCTCATGAGGTGTATTTGCCCGATGACAACCATCCTCTCCCAATGCACCGTTGAGGTATTATCGAGGCAAATATCCCTCAGTTACTTAGTTATTTCGCAGGGTCACCTCGGAGTCGCGTCGTTCAGTCGGACGCGTCACGTAATGCCGACTCTTCGCCTTCGTACTCGATTCACCGTCACCCCCTATGATATTCCCGTGGTGTACGGTATTATTGAAAAAAAAGTTACATGAGCAATGTCATTCCCACATCGTCTGAACTCTCTTCATACCACTTCGTTCTCTTATCGAAAATAGGAATGAAACGACGGAACATTTCCCCAACCATGTTCCACTGGGTCTCTAAGCTATCCAAATACCAATATCCATCCGATATTCTTGTAGCCCGATAAGCGCTTGTTTAAGGGACGTCCGAATCCGAGCGGACTATCCCCACCAGTTGGGAGTGTGCCTTCAGCCGGTCTACTTCCACGCCGATTGGCCGGCCTACGCTCAGTACATTGAGTTCTGGCTGGCCACCGGTGCTACGAAGTTCTATCTCTACGTCCATTCGGCTACTCCAAAGGTCAGGGGAAAAGTCATCGATGACGAAATCATTGGCATATTTCTAAGACGGAGTTCTCCGTCAGGTCCGCTGGTTGCTTTCTCGCTACGAAGCAGTGCTGGGCGATTCACTAGAGATCATCGAGTGGTCGGATCTGCCAGTGCAGGAAAGGTAACTGAACCGCCGTGCATTCCATGAAACAACATTGTGGCTCAACAAGGCGACTCTATGAATCATGGAGTTGCAGATATCGCGGAAACTTCTACGCCGATCCGAATACGAGGATATTTTCCGCTGGAGGACACACGGCCCTGAATGATTGTATCCTACGAGCGAGGTATGTTTTTGCAGTAAGTGTCCGATTTGGGCTAGACGTAACACGCTGATGTACAGCTATGTAGACTTTCACAAGTAAAACGTAACAGAAAATAAAGCCACTGCCAGGTCGCACGTCAAATTCCTCGCTATAGTAGACCTGGATGAGCTGCTTCACGTACCCTCTGGAAGAAAGGTTTGCTTTCCTTATTTATTCGAAGTTTGCAACTTCTGGGAATCGGCTTCCGTAGTAGGACAACATAAGCAGCAAAATATAATACACACAGAAAAATATGTGCTCTATTTCGCACCTTGATGTGCTCGTTTTCACCCCTGGACATATATGTGCCCCATGGAGCACGTAATGTGCTCGATTGGGCACATTGGGTGCTCCGTAGGGCACATTATATGTCCAGGGGCGAAAAAGAGCACATATTTTTCTCTGTGTATCTTTCCCACAGGCGTTAGATGTGCTAAACCAGCTGACTCTTCGCTATCCCGAAGCAGGCAGCTTCGCTTTTGAGTGGCAGTATGTCCAACAAGAGGTAAGTCATGTTCTTGACCAAAAGAAAATGTCCATTGAGCTCATGGTATGCCAAAAAGATAACTACAAGAATATACTCTATTTTTTACTTACAAAAGGGGCATGACTTGTCCAACCATACTTCAAACAATCAATATTCTCAGACGAATATGAAAGTCGTCCGACGTCCTTCTGACGTTTCCTTCTCCTCCTTGTCAAGACTGAAACGTCCCGTATCAACGACAATTGTCGACGACTACGTTCGACTCAAGAAGATGATCCATCGACCGGAGAGGGTACGATCGATCAAAATAAGCTTGTCTAGGTATATAGCTGGTTAGGGAACTTCTCTCGCCTCTCTGGTTGGAAAATATTATGGGTGTAGTGGGAAATTACAACTCAGATACTTCAAAAGGATGTGTTCTGCTCAAGTTCATGTAGCGGAGATTCGTAACCTAAACCCAAGCTATCTACTTGTAGGTAATAATGTCCGATGTGCACAATACCATCTTCAACGACTTGTTGGATCGATATTCAAGGATGCGTAGGTTTTCAATGTTATTTCTAATGCCCTACGCTGGAAAATTTATCTCAAACCAAGTAAAAGAAGCTTTGAGGGGACATTCGCTTCGATACAGCGTGCGCTGTGCGTCCGGATGGTGTAGCGTACAGGTACTGAGTCGTAAGGTCTAGAGATTATCGGAGAGTAGCTAATGAACAATCTTTTGAGATCATAAGAACAGAATCCGAGATTGAAGAACATCAGCTTCGAGTTTGACAAACTGCCGTGATGATGGAAACGTTGAGCAAAGGGAAAACTCGTTTCAGAGAAGAGCGGTTCTCTGAGGTGTACGTAGAGGACGGCTTGGCGACCGTACTGCATCTCAGGTTGGCTCATTGCTTACGAAGAACCACATGATTCCCGTGGCCATCTCAATCTCCCGTCCTCTATTTATTCCCTCGTGCTTTCGCCCTTTTCCGTTACAGACGCTTCGACGCCCTGTCCAACATCAAGGTCCCGTACAATACTTCGTCGCAATTCGACGATCTACAAGCTGTCGCGGGAGAGATGGAAAGCATGTGGAAGAAGAGGATAGCGAGTGGACAGATCGAGAGTGGGTTGAGATCTTGAGTCTAGTTGTGCATCTAAGATTGTATATCCCGGCAGTCTACGAATAAGCAATACCTGCTTTTGTCTTGCAGCATTATATGAATCTTTTATTGTATATGGCGAGCATCATCTCGGGTTTCACATAGTAAGTTATACTGCTGGGAGGTTTGGGGGTCATTCCTGGAATGTCCTTCTCTGCAAAGATGAAGATTCCTCTGCAGATCGCAAGATGGGCAACTGGTATCCAGCCTTCGAACAAACCGTCAGAGATCTCGAGAGTTGTAGGCAAGTAGCTTTTCCTACGTGGCTATAGGCACGTATTGTATGGAAAGGTATAAATTTGTTCCATAAAATGGATACGAAAATAGAATACGAAAGAATTGAAATTCCAGAGTCTACCCATTCAATGTGAGACTTCCCGTTGGCAAGGGATTCTGTAGAGCGCTTGTCAATTGCGAACCAATGCTCACGGTGAAGGAAGCCTATGTAAAGGTACGTACAACCTGAAATGTCATTCACCTTTCAAAACAGAGCCGTGGTAAATGATTTATTTTCTCTGTAATGCACGACTGTTGTTAAATCGTTCAATTCAGCCACACTGTCCAAAAGGCTCGTCCTTCGAATGATAACTACTGATTTCAGTCGGATCAAACTTGGACGAACGTAGCGCATCGGGGCAAATTCATTTCCTACATCACTCCGAGCTAGTCTCTCCCCCGACTTCTCCATGGTTTTCTTTATTTGTCTAGGATCAGCTTCAACAGGGTTCCTCACATATCCTATTCTTCTCGCCTACTCTGAGTCAATGCATACGGGTTCACCATATAGACATACGTTCGTTGTTGATAAAGTAGTGTCAAACATTGCACTTCTTGTTGGTCTGTTTCCTTCTGTTTAGAGATGCGCGTGACTTAATGGCTGGAAGATAATTATTTTACAATATTAACCAATATATTGACTCGATAAATTCACTATTGATACGAATATGCGATGTCCATCTCAAATCTGGACCTCGTATTCCATTGAATTCCCTCCGGATCGGCTGAGCTCATTTCTCGGCGCAACTTCGGGATTCCCCCATGGGAACGTTTTGGGATGAGTGAGAGTGGGTGGGGTGGGAAGAGTTAGAGGAGAGAGTGTGTCCAGGCTAGAGTTGTTGACCAACTTTATGCTCCTTTGAAGAAGTCGGTGCTATTGCTCCATGTTCTGCTGACTTTACATCTTTCTTGTATATCCTTTCAGACTCTTGAATTTGTCGTTTCAGGAAAAAAGATGACAGATGCCTATGAGCGACTTGAGGACAGCGGGTACGTTATTATTAACGAAAAAATCCGTCAGTAAACTCATTCCTACTTTGCCCGCACTCTCTTCTCCACACTTTTCACGCGACCTGCGCGCGACAAAAGGGAACTCGCGACGCGGGCGCGGGGACGGGTCCCTTTTCCAGCCCGCGAATCGTCCTCATGCTGCGCGCGACCCGCGTATAAGACGCGCGCGACCTGCCCTTCCCCTTTCCTCTTCCCCTTACTCTCCCTATTTCTTTACACCCCTTTTGTTAGTTGCAAGTTCATATATGAAATTACTTTTATAAGATACAACATTGAGAGCAACTCTAATATCATAAAATACAAGTGTACACGAAGCTAATAGTAGGGGTCAAAACAAATAATCACTATGCATTAGCGGTGAAATTAATGGAGAGATGGAGAGCATATAAATAACATACATAAGCTATGCTCTAAAATGCAATGCGTGTCAATCGTACAATTAGAAAATAATAATAAGAGATATGTAGTATAGTAGAATAAATCGTCCGTTACTTTGATTCCAAAATGAGTCTAATTCTCTCACTTTTGCACTCTCTCTCGCCTGATGTTCGGAATGATTTACTGACGTATCTTTTTATTCCGCTATAGTAGGAAGGCAGATAGTGTTTGATTTTTACATGTGCTCTCACAATTGGTCGCGTGAAAATGGGGACTATGTCTCTCTGGCTATGCAAATTAATCTCAATTCGGGCATGGTATACAAAACACAATACCGTGAAAATAAAAGGAAAAAAACAGAAGAAGAAAATTTGGAAAAAAAACTAACAAATATTTCGTCTCCTCTGCTGCAGTTTCTTCTTTATCTTCTATGTCCACTTGATTCCTTGACGAAGTCTGCAAGGTAATACAATCCACTTAAGTATAGTCTGGAAAATCGGAACTTATGATTCGTGATTCCGCCGCTACGGTGTTTAACGATTATTTCGCGCTTTGAAACGATACCATTCCGATCCAAGACAAGATATCAGGAACATGGATAGCTCTTTGAGATCAGTATTTCTCAAAACTTCGCATAGCACACATTAGAATTTGATAAGATTAGTGTAAAAGGTACCGGAATCGGCGCTACGACCGGAACGATCATATCTTCCATTTTTGTCTACTATAGAACAAGGAAGAGAGAAACGTCATCTAATATCCAAGAATAATGAACACATACCCAGTCGCCAGCTTACACCGCCGCAGAAGCTTTCCGTCTTTGTGCAGTCGTCTATCTAAACTCTTACTTATACAAATCAAGAATACAGCAAAGATATGCGAATATAAAGCATATAAAGCACTACATGGAAGATAGAAACGAACAACAAAAATGGTGTAAGGCCGGAAGAGTTGCGCGACCCGCTCGCGGGTGCAGCCCAACCCCAATCCGCGTGTCCCCTTCCAGGCGCGCGATTCGCCCTTTCCACTTTCTGTCGCGCGTCTCGAGCATTTCGCGCACGCGTCGTCCCCTTTCCGTCCCTTTTCTCGCGCGCGACCACTTTCCGTCCCCGCGGGGTACCTTTTCTGGTGCGCAAGGTCCCTTTTCTCGCGCGCGTGTCGCGTCAAAAGTGTGGAGATTCATACCGCCGCTTCGCACTCTCGTCGGAATTAGAAATGAGATGACAAACGGAACATTTTTCTCAAGCGTAATTCATTTCACTTTTGTGGATTGGAAGATCATGCAATTCGCAAGAAATTCGGTTTTTCTATTATAAGAAGGAAGGATGAAATCATGAAAATAAAAAAAAAACAAGAAAGAGCACTATAAACATTTGTGTCACCGCGATGAATTATCGAAGAAACTCACAAATGCATGAATCCCCTCACAGACAAATGTGATATGTCTGCTTGCATTTCCTATTTATTCTCTGTAATATATTTCTGATATTAACTATATTCACGACTAAAATTATCATCAAAAGCGTTCTCATTCACAAATAGCTAATAGTCTCTACCTTCTGTGGTGTCATTGCATAATTCATCGCCTTTCACCACTCCAGTCTCGCCCTTCCCTCTTCTCTTCCTTCTTCCAATATGCGAAGCCATTACCGCAATGCGAGATGCTAACTCTTTGCCACGGGGTGCCTACCTTGTTTATGCCTTTCCGATTACAATATCTTTATAAATGTTAGGTATGTTATTAGGAAGAACTTGAAAAGAAGTTGAAAGACTATTCCTGAATCTTTAGTCCCGACAAAGCAATGCACTAATTATGCGCGAAAACAGCGTAGAAGAACGTAGAAGCGGTGAGAACAGTGACGCGTGAAAACACGATTTGCTTACTTTTGGAAACTGCTTTTTTTGTTTCTCCTGCCAACATATGTTGAGTAGCAAAATGTAGGTGAACGATGCTTATTACACATTGCACTGCTGTGAAGCGATACAATTCCATTTCTGCCATCTAGGCAAAAATCGGGAAAAAGCGTAGTATCGAAAAGCAAAGCGAGCGTCTGCCGCGCACGTGTTTCTAATCGCCTGAATGATATTCGGGGGGAGCAGTCGGGGGAATGGGAGGAATGAAAGACTAGTACGCAGAGATGAGTCACAGCTGGCTTATATCTCATTTCGTCTCTTACTCTCTCTAAGGGAAACATCGCGCTTTGAGCTTTCTTCAAACGATTTTCGGTTTTCCTTTAATGAGTCCCTTTTGTCAGCTCTAAAGCGGGCATGCATTTCTGTCAATTTTGTCTAAAGACAGTCTCCGAGTGTTCTCAATAGATACTCCTTATTGTTAATTTCAGTCCTCGTTCCAACTCCATTGTCTACAAACTTCGTCGTCTGTCGAATCCAGACGGTCGTCCACGGTTCAGCATTGCGAGGTTCCTCATAACAATTCTTTTACTTTTTTCCGCAAACTTGGCCTTTTAATTTGAGATATTTTTCCTTATTCTCGCTTCTTTAATATCGTCGCATTCTCATTCCACTCTATGCCATAAGAAGACTTAACTCGAAAGAGTCGAACATCGAAGTAACTATGAATACGCCCTTTCCTTCTATATAGTCTCTCTCGCTGCACCACCTCACATGCAATCATCCAAGTGCTCATTCCTATGTCACTCCTCTGCTTGCGTAACACCTTCCCCATCCATTTCGCCTACTACACTCAACTTCCAAGCACCATCGTCACATGCAACGCTCCTCGCTTTATTACCGACCTTTAGTGCTCCCTCGAACTACGACTCTTAGCTTGGCTTACTTTTTGCGTTTCTTAGATTAATTTAATCAGAAAATTTTCTAGTATCAACTAGTGTATACTTATTTCATGAATCAGGTTGACTATTTGTTTCAGTATGGACGAGAGTGAATCGTCGCTGATTATGATCTCCTCTTCCCGTCCTCCCTCAGTACGCTCACGTATTGTCGACCCAGTATGTTTGAAAATTGTTATAAACAATATATTTTGATTTGTATACCTATCATGGATCTGTTTGCGAAATACTAAGGATGACGAAATAAGACAAGATCATTAATGATGTATGTGGTTGAGATTATGCTGTCATCGGAACCGGACACTTTCTGTGTGTTGCCCTCTCGGATGCGCGTCCATTGCGTCCTGCTTACTTTCCTCCTGCTCGCTTCACTGCTCGCTGGTACGAATAATTTCCCCACTATCGTACAAGTAGATCATTTCAGAACAGATGCTGCATAATGCCACATTATGCTGCATGTTTAGGCATGTAGGGGTAAAATGAAGGATTTGATAGTTCTAATCAACATCTTTATCTTTATCATTACACCTTACGGTGTGCGGCAGGGGGGATGAAGAAGGATATCAGGGGGGTGCGAGTGGGGACAAAAAGCTTCACTTGAAAATCTTCACTATGGGGTAGGGCAGCCGCGACAGAAAGGGGAGAGACGAAGAAAAGAGACGATGGCCAACATACCGCCCTCACTTGCCAAGGTGAAAAGAGGGA
>LS853710.1:60527-81399 GCA_900490955.1 Micoletzkya japonica | reverse complement strand
ACATCATTCGATTCGCCGTGCAATTTAACCTACTGGGGCCCAATTTGACGATTCACGATCTGTATTTAACGTTATTTTTGGCTGCCAAAAAATCTCGTTTTGGGCAGGGGTGCCTCAATCATGTAGATCATATGTTTCAAAGGCGACTTATACGCAAAAGATGCAAACTTTCAAATCAGCATAAACTTAGTTATTTAATCAATCTTAACTTTATAATCGGCTCCAGTAGGTAAAATTGGACGACGAATCGTATAGTACTCATTAGAACTCTCAAATCCGTCATTTTACCCCTACATGCCAAAACATGCAGCATAATGCGGCATTATGCAGCATCTGTTCCGAAATGATCTACTTGTACGATAGGGCTTGAAAACCAAGCGTTTTAATCGCATTGTGAGACCGAAAGAGTAGTCAGGAGCATGGAAGAATGAGGAGAGTCAGAAGATAAATACGCAAATCGCGCTGGGTTTGCAAAACCCATCGCCCACGATTTAGTGTCGGAATTCTCAATCGTCTGGATAGTCCATAAATGTCTCAATTCGATTATGTGATCGGGCTAGATGGAGAGTATGATTTTAGCGATCGCCAACTCTCTACAGACTGCGCACGCGGGTTCTGCGTCGTTTTGCAAGGACCCCGATGAGACCTTCTCCGTTGACGCCTTGTCAGTCTCCAGATATCATAGAAAAGGAGCGAATAATATTAAAAAAGCGAATTATTCAAGTTGATCCGTTCCTGCTAGCTAAGCTCCCTATCCAGAGGTCCATTCCCCCCTCTCAGATGCCCCAAGGAATCCATGTTCGTCTACTTCAAGTGCTGTGACATGTCGGATGAGCTAACGAACGAATGCTGTAAACGAGTCAAGATCTGGCTAATGTACTTTGAACTTTAATTTATTAATTTTTTTCTTTGATCTTTGATCTTTCAGCATCGCCCTGGTCTGCGTGTGTGCGGCCTGCCTGGTGTCCATTGGATTTCTCATCGCTAAATTAGCATGCTATTCGTAAAAAATAATCCGGTATATTAATGTACTTCACGACGTTACGGGGAAATTGAACTTTCGCACGAATAAACGATTACTACATTACGTGTCAACGTTTGTTTTGTAATGCATACAATTCAGGTACCATTCACAATTCCAGAAATCCAAATGGAAATTTATCCCCCTCCAACTTTGCAAATATTTGCAGGTTTTCTTTCCATAATATTCTCTGCATCGTTCGAATTTCGCATCAAACCTTTATTTTTTGCTGTTTGATTTAGGAGACAATTCGATTCTGCATGCTTTATTCTTTCGAAAGTATGCTGGAATCAAAGCGCGGCCTACGTCGAACCTAAGGAAAGCTTGAGACTACGCACGGCAAAATCACTCATGATATAAATTCGAGCATACAATTTAAAAAAATTAAATGTTATAAATTGACTGGACGGTGCTAATCGAAACCAAAGGCTGAAGGGGTCGTGAAAGGCATTGAGAACAGGAGATAAGAGAGGACAAAAAGCTCGCGGGTCGAAGCAATTGGGTAGAAGATACAGGGACGTCTATTAACACAGACTCAAACATGCTCATGAACCAATAAATGTATACTGCGTATATAGAGAACGAACATTTCCTGGAATTTCTACACCTGAAATGGGCACAATTTGAACTAACAATTATATATTGGAAGGAAAATAAACCGGACAAAAGGTGGACTGAAAGACCAATCTCTCTATGTGCGTGATGTCCTCCGATATACCGTCTATCAAGAAAAATCATAGACTAGAAAGTGGGAATATCGCGCATCCGCCGACATAAGACTGTGAGAGAATCATTTCACTAATCTCATTTAAAATAAAACAAAAGACAAAAAATAATTCTCGCCCAGTCTGCACAAAGGTTAATCATAGGGTAATCCGTGCTGGAAATCACTCGATGTCCGTGGTGAATATGAAGTGAGATGAAGCTTGCTTTCTGGTCAAATTGGAGCTTTTCTATGGAAACAAGGTGCGAAAAGGTGAATTCTGGGCTAAGGAACTGAATTGGTCATATAATCAAGTTAAGCCTACTGTTACTGGTTACAAGCGACCGATCCGGGGACCTTTCCCAGATTGGCACTCTCATTGCAGCAGAAAATATCCTGCTGCAGCGACGATTCCCATGCAGATCCACGACCGGACGGAACCAGCCGGGTTGCAGCCGTGACGGTCCGAACACTGTGTGTACGTACGCGTCAGCTTCGACGATCCCTAGAGTGTAGTTTGATCTTTCATCTTTGAACTCTGATCTTTGATCTTCCAATGGGCTCACTCGATTGGTCTTCAGCTCGACGTTGTCACCACTGTAGGCACACTCTCGGACGATGGAGTGGTCCTCTGAATTTTTTCACTGTTCAGTCTTTATTGCTCTAGTTAACATTAGGCATTCGATGAGAGATCTAGTTCTTTTTGGAATAAGCTAGGTCTCATTTTTTCAACATTTTAGTTCTTATGAATTATAAATTAAACATATCCACATATGTAATGCAACGAAAATAAAGCTGACAGATAGATATATACCTAAATTATTGTTTCTCCCGCTTATTTCGCGAATCGCTCCCTCCATCCCTCATCTCGCCTGATTGCTACCCGATATCCCTCTCCCTCCATCATTCCCTCCCCTTCATTCCCTCTCCATGCCTTTGTTCGTGTCACTCTCTCTCATGCATCACTCCAAGACAAACAGCTGACAAAAGTGCAATGTTCGCTTATCATCCAAACTCCCTCTCGGCCAGCTTGGAAACATGTGAAGTCTCTCGAAAAGTAAAAGGCGAATAAACGACGATTAGCTTTGATTTAGCCTTTCCCATTACACATAGGTAGCACCACTATGTTCCCGTCTCGTACTTTCTTAATCCAAAAGCGAATACATTCGATTGCTATTCC
Source organism: Micoletzkya japonica (assembly GCA_900490955.1). Classification (NCBI taxonomy): domain Eukaryota; kingdom Metazoa; phylum Nematoda; class Chromadorea; order Rhabditida; family Diplogasteridae; genus Micoletzkya; species Micoletzkya japonica. The sequence continues at coordinate 78,495 of LS853710.1, read as the reverse complement.
CTGGTTGGCGCTTATTAGATTCATGCTCAGGCTTGAATTCGTGTCGATTAGCGAGTATGGGGATATCCGGGTGCTACTCATCCAATCAAGCTTCGCCGCGCGCTATAAGCTACAGCTGAACGATGTGCTCAGCCATTTGCTTCATTGTTAGGTATTTACAAGCGAACTGGTATCAAAAACTATCTACAAAAATAATTTTACGGTCAATCTTCGTCACTTTCAACTACATGGACTCAAATTATAAAAATTCAGGAAAAACTGAACGATGAATCTAGGTACCTCCGACATACTGGTGCATAGTCCTGCATCCCACAGCCGGAAGTCGCTGACCGGCAATCAGCTTCAGTGGGCAGCCCTGGTATGGAACACTTTAGGAATCATAAGAAAAACCATAAAATCATGGACGTTTCAGTGTATCTACTTAAGTGAGTGTGGATATCCGTGGTTTTCCCATCGCATTCTATCGCTGACCTGCAGGAACTCCTTGTAGTCATTCCAGCACTTCTCGAAGTACTCGGAGTTGCACACATAACACCGAATGGCTAGTGTAGAGGAGAGCGAGAAGAGGAGGAGGAGAAACGGACGGAGGGCGGACATCTGAAGGGAAAATGAGTGGGGGAAGGGGATCACGATGCAGGGATAAGGGTTCACGGAGACAGAATAATTACACAGTAGTGAATGGCATCGGACATTGGTAGGTTTATTAGATGAATGAAGGGAAAAAACGCATAGAAAGGTGGAAAAGCTGAGAAGTATAATAGTATGCGAAGCGACGAACGAATGGGAAGATTGGAGGGGGAGAAGACTGATGAGAATGGAGGGGACTGAGGTGAATGATGGAGGAATGCACGAGGAAGCTTAGGCTGGGGGCTTGGATACGACGATTGCTATTATGGTTGGGCCACTTCAAAGGACCAGCAATAGCTTGTATGCATGAATATCAGACGCTGGAAGGGGATTTTTCCTTCAATTATGCTGAAGATCACAGAAGTGGTCAACGATGCTCCCGTTTCTCGCAACCGTTCTTTAGTAGGAATAGCCACTCTCTCAGTAATCGCCTTCCCCTCCCGTTCGCTTATCCTTTTCTTATTCGCTCTACGTGCAGAAATCGTGACGTTGAGATCGTTAGGGTATTAGGGGAGGAAAGATGATTAGTCCGAGGAACGCCCGAGGGGACAATACATATTATTGATTATGAATTATTATTGGAGGAAAACGAACGTTGAGAAATCTTTGCAGCGCACTCCACTAAATACAGTGAAACTCTCTTGGCAAAAAGCCAGCTTAGGCTAAAAACAGGCTCCGGCTGGAGTTTTACGGTGGTTAGCGGAGTGTGCTGCAAAAATTTCTCAACGTTCCTTTTCCTCCAGTAATAGCTAAATATCTAAGAACGAGTATTTTCCCTATGCTGTGCATTATCTACACCATTCGAGCGAACTAAGGTGATACTCCACATGATCTCCTCAGGACTAGACTAGTCTAGCATATCCGGGGGTCCATCCCAGGGTAAATACCCATCTACCGTGTAAATATCGGCCGTGACTCGCAAACTTCGCGCGTTGTTCTCACGACAAAGTGTGAGGTGAAAAAACGAAGATGAAGAAGAAGACGAGTATCGAGTTGCGAGAGAAATACAAGCAAAGACTGTCAGACTCCTCATCTATCGCACTCTTTGGACGGTCTGTTCTCTTATGCGATTGAACGAATTAATTGATCAAAATGCGATTGAACGAATTAATTCATCAAATCTACACTAAATTTATGATTTTAGTTTAAAAAGTAACAGCTTTTATTTATACGCATTGATTCGGAAGATAACGGGAAAGGCAGGATAGGCGTTCGGTTTTTTTCTGTGAATCATTTTACCCCTTCAACGTGAGAAGAGAAAAAGAGAGGCAAGAAGGAGGGTTGAGAGGGTGAGGGGGGAGGGGATGACAGGAATACGCAACACGAAGGTGGCGTGCAGATTGTCTTCCGACTTACGATCTCTCCCTCTCCCCCTCTCTCTCTTCTAACGTCTCTAAGATACGAAAAGCCTGCGGAGCAACAGAATTGCACTCAAGGGCGTAATTCGGGACGATTAGGATACTTTAGATATACTATCTAGGTCGGACATCTTGAAAAAAGTTTAAAACTTTGATCTTATACTTTGAGCATCAAGCATAGATAGGCCTAGAAAGTATGCTTGAGCTACTCAGAGATCTCCTCATTGTGGACAGAGAGTCTTTTTAAAGATTTTTTTAAAATCAGAGAGACAGAGAGGACAGGGAGTCTTTGAACATCTCTTGATCATATAGGACACTACGCATGTTTTATGTAGGGAACACAGCACGAGGGGAAGTTGGGCACTGATATGAATAGTTTCTTAGGAAGGGGAATATCCTACGGAAGGGGAATGCTATCCATACTGGCAATGCATACAATAGTACAACAATGAAAGGAGGGAGAGGCGACGAATTGGTGGAAGTCACGCGAAAGATGAAAAGAAGAGGGAAAAGCTTGGAAGGGAGGGAGGAGGGAGAGAGAGAGGGAAAAGAAGAAGGGGAGAAAGAGATGAAGAAGGAGAAAGAGAGGGAGAGGGGACAGAGGACCCTAATGAGTGGCATCGTTATGCGGAGGGCATGCGATACTATTCTCTAGAACTTGGAAGTCTCCAGCTTTTTCTCCTACCTCTTACAAGACGTTTCTGCCGCCTTTTCTGCACATCCAACGCTTGTGCTCTGCTTATTAGACGGAAAACTGCGGAAACGGAAAATCAGAAAACTAGAAAATAGGAAAATCAGGTGAGCTCTTCGCGACCGCTAGAGTTTCACTTGGACGTTTGCAGATTGAACCGAGAATAAACAGAGTGAAGTGGGGGGCGAATAGACTGATACAGTGGAAACTTCGTGTTTTGGTGGCAGCTTTTGAAGCCAAGGTCTTTTCGTGTTAATTGACTCGATATAACCTGAGAGATTACGAATTCTAAGAATTCCAGCGAAGAGGACGAATTGAAAACTTCGCCGTGGAGCGTAATGGAAGAGCGAACGGCGAGGGATGCAGAGAGGGAAGGGTAGAGAAGCAGAGAGGGAGGAGAGAGTGTGGGAGGTGAGGAGGGTGCAGAGAGCGAGAGGGTAGAGAGTCCCTTTAAAGGTCGAAGAGGGGAACTATGGACATCATTAAAGAGTTGCTGGAAGATGTGGAGCCGAGATGAACTTATAGTGATATGCCCAGATAAGCTTGTAGGGCAAAATTGGTGCAGTATATCTAAAACCAGGCGGAAATGAAGTCTGTAATGTTCGCTAAAGGTGGATAAGCTGGCTTCGTACTGCGTTGAATTATATTGGAATTATTCCTTATTATAGAAAGGGGTGCCAGGGGACTTGGAGAGTTGAGTTCATCTAGGAAGTGCCTATCGTATGAAGAGTTGGGAGTGGCCCCAGAAAAGAGATGTTAGCCAAGTGAACTCAGTGGAGAGAGTTCTCAATTTCCGCTAGTGAACTTTCCAAGGAGAGAAAAGAAGATGAACGGGGAAGAGGAGAGAGAAAGAGATAGAATAGAGTGGACGGAGGGGGAAGTTGCGAGGTATCTAAAGGGGAAGGGGAGGGAGGTTACGAGGTAAGAGGGGAGGGAGAGGGGGAAGTACACACGGTAGAGTGAAGAGAGTTGTAAGCGGACACTAGAGACGATGGACGAACGGATAAGGAGGGGGACATTAAGAGGTAAGGAGGGGAGGGGGAGGGAAGAGGAGGAGAGGAATGGTAAGCGAGTGTCAAAGAGTCGAGGTGCAAATATGCAGTGGACTGCTGCAGATCTTGACTGTTCTTGGTAAGCCGGATAAGATAAGATTGGTGGGGAGAAGAATACAGGAGAATCTATCGGGACTGCAAGCATGACTACATACTCTGTAGGCAATGGAAATGGAGCATCCTGATCTCTAGAACTCTCAGTGATCGCGTTCACCAACTCAGCAGTTTCTCTTTTTCTATCCGCTATAGATATGCGAAATTTATAGTGAAAAAGGTGGGAGAGCCTGAGGCTAATACTCCCAAAAATTTGCATAGGTAGTAATCATGCTCAGAAAGGGGAAGATTGGGTAGTTCGATAGAACAGAGTGCAACCATCTCTCGGACTATTCACGGTCAAGGGAACGAAAGTGTCAGGAGCGATTAAATAGATGAGATGGCGACAGTAGACTCTACACCTTCGAGCTGGGCTGAGGGGATTAAAGGGAATATTCGCAATGACAATTAATAATTGCCTTGAAGTATGACTAGCTTGAATTTCGCCACGTAGAGGTGTGGTCGGGAAACACAGGAACAATGCGAAGGACAAGAGGGGGAGGAGGGGGGGAGGGAGGAAGGAGAGATAGAGGGGAGAGAGAGAAAAGGAATCCAAGCAACTGAGTCCTCCTCCTCTCCTCTTCATTCCAACATTTGTCGACGGCAACCAAAAAAGTGGAGAGGAGGCGGGCGATTGAAGAGGCATTGATAGAATGGACGGGAGGAGGAATGGAAATGATGATGGGATTGGGAGAAGTGAAGGGATTGGGGGAGGTCTGCACTGTACGATTACCACCTTATATGCTAATTTCGTAATAATGATGAAACTGCAGCCGCTTGCTATTTACAAAGATGAGGAAAAAAAGCCTGAAAAGGATCGTAAATGGGAGCATAGCGATATAAAATAACGTCGAAGAGGACAGATATTTATAGACGCTTGTAATCTGTGCAGCAATAAAGGAGGAAGACAAGACAAAAAAGGGGAAAGCGAAAGAGGTATTGCGTGTTCCGTGGGAAGGGGTGAGATTGGCGATTTGGCAGAAATGGAACGCCATGATATTGCTGCGTGTTTAGGAAGTACTGAGAAAACGTGCTAAAGTTCAAAGAACAAAACAACGATATTCGTATATTCCCTCTTATTCTGGCCCTGCAACGTCAAACACCCGCCTCTGTTAGAACTACAAAAAACGGGTGTGACTCTAGAGATTGAGAGGAGGAAGGACAATGGGCAGAACACATGTTCACAGCTATCGTGAATTTGAGAAGGAAACGGAAACTGGGTGATCATAGGGTTCGCAACTCTTATGAAGCACATAGAAATAACCTTTGAAAGGACATTCATGGGTGAAAGTGTTCCACAATTTGTCTCGTTTCAGAGAGTCAGTCGGGATGGGGGAGAGGCCAAGCTATGCGGGTATGAGTTCACTGTGAGGAATATTGTGATCACTCCCAGAGTTGTTTTCTTCATTTGATTATCAATTGATACCGGCACCGGAACCGAAGAATCATGTAAAGAAAACAAAGCAGAACTGTAAACGAAAGAGTGTACCTATGCGCGGAACACTTCGAAGGGATAACAACAACACATGTGACTAGAGTTTTGTGATGGTGAAGCTCTTGAAATGCTTTGCGCTTTGCCGTACTGAACTATCAGTATATAACAGCGAACCTTCGAGATCACAAGAGGCATGGAACAGAGTCTACTTTACCTATAGCAGAAGAGATCAATGGAGCGGTTCGAACGGGGATTTGAAAGGGGAAAAGGGGAGGGGGGAAGGGCAGACAGACATTATTGCCTATGAAAAAGCGAACGGGTGTCGATACGCGTTAGTGGTCTGGTATGACAGAGTTGACAATTTGAAGGAGGGAACGGGATGCGCGCTTTAGATTTGAAACTGTAAACGATGTCTTTCGGAATATTAATGAGGAATAAAAAAACAACTTCCAAACCCATGAAATTTTGGAGCGTGTTCACAGAACGTTAGATTCTTCCGATGATCGTATGAAAAAGTTGCAATATTTTCGTCTAAGTGTAACATGAAGTGACGATGATTGATAAGGATAAACACAATTCCACGGCACGCAGGCAAAAGTGATATCGCGCACTGTTGGGGCAACCACTAATTCATGATCGGTAGACCGGTTTCAGAGCAAGCACTTTGGTATCGGGATATGAGACGGCCGTGAATCAGGCAGCACAATCATTTGCGTAAGAAACTGACATATATTCAAATTTATTTTTATGTTATGGTGAAATTATAAAGGAATACGCCCGATTCTAAAAGAACAGCGACAGAAACAAGGAGAAGAAACGAGGCAAAATCCTCGGCAACCTGAACAAACTGAACGTGGAATGTAGGAAAAGAAGAAGAAGAAGAAGAAGATGGGAGGGAAAGAACAAGAGAAGGCGAATGTTTGGATATACAGCGGGCACACGAGAGAGTAGAGGGATACATCTGCATGGCAACGTACTACTTTAAATTAGAGGAACTAAGCTTTTCCGAGCACGTTCCAATACTCAACCTATAACGGTAATAGAGGAAGAGCGGAGGGTAGTACTGAAAAGTACAATCGTATCATCGTGCGCTAATGCGATTGTGAGCTGCGAATTTTGGTTCTGCTCAAGTGACCTGTACAGTTACAGGTTTACACCTTTATCAGGACTATCAGTGGATTGGGGTCCAAATGAGGGGCATTTGATATTTATAGGAGAGGATAGGAACTTCAAATCTTCTTCAAATAAACCCACTCAGTCCGAGGCGACGATGAATCTTGAGTAGTCTCTTGATCCTCGATTGGCGCATACTCCACTCTTATGCACCAATCGAGAATGATCTGTATTGTGGATTAAAAAGATCAGTCGGAAAATCATTCCAATTATAAGATGAGAGATTGTAAAAAGAGAATTAGATTCATTTTGGAACAAAAGAAACTGCTGTATTGGTTTATTCAGTTATACTTTATTGCAAGGAAATATTATATGTCAGTAAGGTCCTTGTATCTCCAAAGTACAGTGAAGCTGACATATGTTCAAAAAATTCATATTTTACCCCAAAGACCTTCTCTTTAACATTTTCTTCATATTCTTCAGAATTTCGTCACATAAATTGCAGAGAAATGTTTTGACAGTGAGAACAACTATAGTGAGAGAAGGAGTAGAGGTGAAAAGGACGAAGAAGCTCCGCGGTAAGCAGAATTTGCACTGCAGATTATTCGAGGCTAAGAAAAAAGAGGGCGGGAAAACGAGAGGACGGGAAGGGTTATGGGGGCAACTATCTTTACGGAAATAAACTCTTTCGTAAGATAAAAAACTCGAAAATAAGTCTTTGTGAATAGCGAAGATAGCCTAGACTCCGCTAAGATTGACACGACCCATCCAAAAGCGAGCAGGACCCAGCCGTTAATCGTGATGGATGAGGAGTGTTTCGGGGAGGGAAAGGAGCAGGAAAAGGCGATATCATACCACACTCAAAGGGGTCCAATACCCGAGGGAAACATGGAAGATATAATGCGGAGCGACGTTTGATAGGCATTTTGCATTTGTAGACTTTTTGTGAAAGTTCTTACCGCGCGACAAAGATGGGTAGGACTGAACGAAGAAGAGTTTCGTAGAAGCTAAAATAGCGGCACACGAGAAAATGAAGTTCAAGCCTAACGGAATAACACATCAAACTAAGCGAATTGAAGTTTTTTATATATATCTAGTTAAGCATATATTTTCAGGATGTGTAAGTAGGTATCCAATCCAATCTCGACATTCGGTGTAAGAAGGGAAAGTGTTTTTTTTCAAATATGATGTAGATACCAGTAGGCGAGTACAGTTTGATGATCAATGAATGATAACCGATAGTGGGTAACTCGTAGACTAGAAGATGTGGAGATCGATTAGTTTGGATGAGATGATAATGAGGATATGAATGGAGCAAGTTCTAAATATCATATGGATGAGTGCTTGAATGCGATTATACAAAAAATACCATGTGTTTCAGGAAATTTCAATTGTACTCTAGAGCATAGATAGAATGTTCGTTGATAAATGTCTCCTTTGAAGTATGTCTGAATAGTTGCTGGGATCTACGAAAACAAATAGAATAGATAGTTCCCAAAACACATGGTTATGTATACTCAACGCAATTATGCTGAAAATGAGCAAATAGTTAAGCCTTGAGATGAAAATGCAAATGCTATTGTTACAATGTTGACAGTATCGAGGCGTTATGGAGAAACACGCACTAAAATCCAAGGGTGAGAGCTTTCCAAGCATAGCCGCAAAACTAGTAATTTTGCCATAGTACGAAAAAAAGTAAGTGCGTTTGTCGTGCTTCTCACGGAAAAGTTTCGGTGTACGTGGAGCTAGATAGAGATAGTCTGGTGGTGTCTAGTATTCACAGTGGCTCTTAACTATCCGAACGGAGGGCGAAGTGTGCAGTACATCCTTCTCGTACTTGGGCAGATTCTCCGATGAAATCGACTGCGATCGCTTCATCCGAGTCCCGTTGGGGTTCGGCGCCAGAAGTTGCGTCGTGTTTGCTCCGCGGTCCCACGAGGACCTCAATTTACGCATTTTAATGAATTAATATTAATTAAAATTTATTTACTTCTTACTAAAATCGTATTTCAAGACTCGCATAACTCCATTAAATTGGGCTTATCCTTTACGTGGTAGCGGTTGAATGTGGTAGGTATTCCTATTCTTGCTTGAACACGGTCATTATGCGTACCTAGTGGTGGACGATCGATTGCCCGGAGTGAGAGAGGCTCGGGTCGACGATGCGTAGAAGTGAGAGGCGATGTACCGCTCCCGAAGGTCGCGGAATTGGCGAGTGAAGAAGAAGTAGAGCTACAAGGCATTGCGTACTCTACAGAGTTATGCATACAGACGATGGCAAATCTCTCGCGCTCTCTCCATTTCACCTGATCGGCGCACTATACATGCTTTTTTTTCCTGCCATTCTGCCAACACTACTACATTCAGCATTATCAACTATGCAGAGATCTTCCTTATGAGCCTTGAGTGAGAAAGTGAGAAGAGGTCACCATGGGGTTGGCGAGCGAATTGACGTTGAAGAGAATGTTGATGATGTCCTTGATGAGCACGAACCATCCCTCCTCTTCCCACGTCATAAACCGCACGATCAGACCACCTTCAAACACGTCTCTCAACTTGTGAACTTTCATATGATTTATATTCTGCGTTGTTATGTGCTCATAATGTTATACCTGTATGGCAGAAGAAGAAGAGCGCGACGATGGATATGAGTAGGGAGATGGTCCTTCTCTCTTGAGCCAGCCGACTCTTGTGTGTTGCGTTGATTCGCGTTGTCGAGATGCTTAAATGCCTTCCTTAGCTTTGCCTCAACTTCCATTCTGTAGCATCGTTTCATTGGTAAGACCCCTGGTGCAATCTCGTGGAGATTGATAAATTTCTCACTTGACCAGGATGCGTAGATTGAGACCGGACAGCAGGCAGAGTGGAATGAGGTACACGAGTAGTGGATACAGCACCAGTTCTCGCTGCAATACAATCGGTAATTATAAATGCCCTTGTTTCCCCCCATTCTTCCTTCCGCATTGCCTGTTTTGGTTTGGGAGTTCGTAGAAAGCGAACAACTCTACTGGATTCCAGTAAAGCGCCAGGGTATGCTGCGGACGCGTTTGGAGCACTCTCAAGCGGAGTGAGAGAACGCGTCAGTGTGTTTTCGAAAATACCTCCCGCCACTTTGGCCAATGGCTGAATGGTTTAGCACCTAATAGAAGGCTCATGAATGCCTCCTTCCAGAGATCGGAACTGACCAATCGCCTTGGCGCTATTTCGATGCAGCAGCTGTTCAGTTTTGTGGTCTGCCCAGCTCAATTAGCCGCTACACAGTCTTCTAAATGTTAAGCGAACGAGCGAAAATGCTTAGGATACGGTGTTTTCCGTGCGAGAGTTCCTACCTAAATCAGGGTTATTTTTCGGCATTTCGTTCGCTTAACATTTTCGCTGTTGTCAGAACACTGTGGCTACCCGAAGAAACACGGGCTGATTATGGCATGAACGAACCGCGAATTTGTAGAACTCATTGGATGCGAGGGCGGAGTGCTGGTGAAGAAGAATGGACGATGGCGCCCACAGGAGGTAGCCTTCCCTGGAATGATGAAATAGTGTCAACACGATAGGAATTAGCCGTCCTTGTCAGGGTCAATTACTGGAAGTATTATGCTAGTCCAGACTTGTGTTGGAATTAGAGCTGTGGAGCAACACAGAAATCGGCACGCAACATGTCATGAATGGGTCTGCGTTTGACGCTATCGTCTGTTGCGATTCGTCCGTTTTCTTCGAGTTTTGCTTCGATTGGTCTTGGTATGAATCGGAATGAGAGAGTGAGAAGAGACCGTACGTGGTGGCATTGAAGTCGCTGAGTGACCGCACTTCCCACTCGAATTCCATCCACTTCGACGCGTTGAACAGCAGTGCCAACACGCAGATCAACGTCAGCGGAATCACCTGCGAAACGCCGTTGTTTTCCGGAAATGGGCGTTTTCGCCCTCCCGTTTCTCACCTGAGGCGTAGACCGGACCGCGGATAGGGGCTTGGTGATGGCCTGCAAGAGAGTCGCCTTCTTCTCGGTAGTGGACACACTCGTGGCTCATAATAATGTATTAGGATGGGGGACTATCGCATGCAATATTCATGACTGCTGCGAGTGTCGCACTCCAGTCGCACTTTGGATTCGCGAGCGCGCGTCCAGCGCTCATTAGCATCCGTAACTTGTGTATATTTTGCGGCCGTCGTCCACCATTGCCCATTACCACTTCCCGGCAAGCCTAGATACTACGAGACACGATTGCCCCAATGCGGAAGTGGCTAAGATAAGCAGAGGAGAGACACGGTCGTCACAGAGTTGATTAGATGCGTAAAGCGCAACATTTACTCGTACTCGCTAGAACGGTAGAGAGAGAGATAAGGTACCCTGTGTCGCTCGATGGAGATGTAGGTTATGGTCCAGATGGATGCACAATTAGAGGCCAGGAGAAGGGGAGACAGAAGGCCCGTCGCGAGGTAGGCTATCTGACCCGTCCACGAACACTGCAACCACACTAGGGATAGAATATCGCACAAGTACACAAATAAAATTAAGCTTAGAAGGACTCCCCATTACGCCCTTCCTTTGGCTTGGCAAAGACATGTCCGATAAGTCAAAGGATGCCATATGAATTCCAAGAGACACCTACCGGAGGGAGTTCGAAAAAGTCGATGAGTGCGGGAAGGAAGAGGACGAAGAGGGAGAGGAAGAGCTGGAGGAGGTCGCACAGGGACAGAAGGGTTAGAGCCGGAACTAGGGGGTGACGTCTGCAAGAATGCTTATTGGAAAGGAGAATTCAGGGGCTGAATTGACATGGAAGAGCTTCAGGCTGTTTGATTTCGACACGACTTAGATAGGAAGAATCCCTCTGAAGGATCCCTTGAAGCACGTGTGAACGTATTCAATAAATAAATAAATACATAAATCTTCCCGTGGCCTATATCGTATTCTGGTTCCCTGTATCTCTGTTCCCTCCGTTCCCTGTGTACTATTGTTCGTCGGTTCTCCCTTTGTTAGTGGCTTAGGGAACAGCATGAACAAGCTCTGAGTATGACAAGCAAGTAAGGGGGGAGAGAACAGGGACTTTGTGGGAATCCCTCCAACGGTCTTTGGTAGTCTTCGGTCTCAATCCTCTCAAGACTCTGAACCCCTTCTCGTAAGCCTATTACAGCCCCCCGTCTTCCCGTCTCATAACGAGGAGATCTTTCGAATATGAATCCTGTATGTAGATTCGACGAAACTTCGCTCGTTAGGCTACGTGCCATCCTATTATATTTCACTTCAATCGAAAGAAGTGTCTATTCGTGAAGTCAACGACGTCACAGAGGGTCACCAGCTGAATCCGAGCTTACAAGCTACATTATGCCTCGCCGCAACTCTGTGTCTACTCCTCGATGAAGAGATTAGGTACGCACTGACGTATAGCTGGCGATAACGATATCACTCGCGTCTTGCATAGTATACAACCGAAAGTCATGTCACCGAACACAGCCTCCCCTACAAAGGCCACAAACAAGCCTCTCCGTTCGGTGGAGGCTGAGAGCGTAGAAAAATGCGGCTCAATCTCATTATCGGTGTACCCGCGAAGCCCCCAATAGATTGGATGTCCTGGCGGTGCAGTGACACGGGAATAGCGATAATCGAGAGTAAGTCCTATGTATTCAGCAGCCTGTTCGTCGCACGTTCATTTGAGAGCCGGGACACGGGGTCAAGTTCAACCAGCATGATCGCTCAAGAGCCCGCTCTTTGATTAGAGATTTCATTAATTTGTTTGCAATGCTATTTCATTTTACTACGTGTAATGTCTTAAATATGCTATAGCGGCAGACTGGACAGAGTGCGGATGAGGCCACGTCATCATTCGTGCTAGAGCAGCCGTCCCCCGAGCACCTGGCGAAGGCCGGCGAAGACAATTTGAAACATACGCGAGTCCGCTGTTTTTGCGCCTGCAGGCGCCTATTGATAGCTACTACCCGCACAACTACGGTAGACGAGATATTCGCGGCCCAACTATCGGTCCACGTCATAGCTATCGATACGGGCACTGAACTAGTCTTGCCGGCGATGACCTCATCATAAAGGAAGAGGATTTCCCCGTAAACGTGAGCGTCCGGATTCCCGGCATCTCCATTGAGGCACTTTGGCGGCACGCGAACATTCTCTTCGTATGTATCATACCCAACCCGCCTCCCCCCTTCCTCGTCCTTTTCTATAGCACTCTATAGGAATAGAAACGAGGAAGGAGTCCCGAAGAAGAATCTGAAGCGCTTCCTGAGAAGATCTATGCACGTTGTTGGTTTAATCTTCCGCTACCAAAGTTAGTGATGCGGATTAGAGTTATTTCGGGGATCACGCATGACAGGGGGTACACTGCACCGCATCATCTTGGATTCACATTTAGAAAGATAGTTGGTAAAGTGGAAGCCCAGCTTAGTTATTTACAGGCAATTCCTCAGAACGGTTAGCTATTTCATCATCTGCGCATTTTGATATCTCGTGAAAGTATTTCATCCTCATCACCTGTTGTGGACGAAGACGAGCATGCAGAGGATGTTGAGGGCGACGCCGCCAACGCAAATTGAAGGCAAGAGGAAGACGTCGAGGATGCATCCGGCTGCACGGACACCCGAGAGGGTCAGACACATTCTGGAAAGGGAAGATCGGGGGGGAGGTTGGGGGGACGCCTGAGTTTCAGGAGGGAAACAACGAGTATGAAGGAAGCGCGATGAATCATACGGCTATAGAGATATGGATAAGACTCAGCTGTCAACGTAACATAACTCCCAAACCGGTACCTCTAATGTCATCATGTAACTCCTAATCGTAGGCAAATATGGAGGCATGTGACAGAGTCAAAGCTACTATCCGCGGAAGACTCTTTAGACAGCTACGAATCTCTGAAGCCCATGCTCGACGAAATCACGTACGAGCGATGCGAATGCGATCGCGAGCGGATACAAAAGTTGTAGTAGCTATTCTTTTACCGAGTAGCACACAGTAGCACGAGCACCATAGAACATGCAATAATAGGCAGAGGAGGAAATGCGATGCAGACGCCGAGAGCTACCTGATTACTGTACACAATGCAGCTTTTTCTCCTTTTGTTGAATTTTCGTTGTTCGAGACAGTCTAACGGCTTGAATGAACTGCATGAACAAGGGTCTTTGCTCATATGAAGTGCGTCGCATGGACACTGCCTAGGGTGGGACCTATTAGGAACGAGGTGACTCAGAGACCAAGCCATTATCTTGATTATGCATACATGGCTCAATTCGATGGGAACGCCCAGTGACGTTGAGTCGCATTTACATAGAGGAATGCCACTCTGAAGAGAACTACACGCGATTTGCTGTTCTACCGTAAATAATGAAACCGCGGACACCTCATATGCATTGTCTAGTGAACGTTGGCTAAAGAATGTAAGTATGGCGGATAATGACATAGTGAGAATCGGGTCTAGTAGAACACATGAAGAGTGGAGACGCACGAAGGGTGAATACCGGAAAAGGGGTGGAGAAGGGGAAAGAGGAGGAGGGAAAGACAGAGGGAAAGAGCAAAGGCTTAGCGAGTTAGTAGAGAACAGAAACGACGGAAAGACCGAGTTGAAATGAGATTGAGAAGGCGCGAGAGTAAGAGATAGAGAGAGACGAGAAAATGATTGGACATGGCGAATGATGCGGTGGGATGGTGACCCGAAGGAGAGAATGGTTTGATGGGTAGTTTGTGAAGGGTAATTGGAAGGAATCGAATGCGAGATGTTCTCAACTAGAAGAATGAATGACTGCTTCAATGGTGGAACACATTACACAGTCCACCCGCTCAGTATTTCTTCTACAATAAAAGTGCTACTGTTAGTGCAGCGCTAAAAGTTCTTAACTGCCTCGATCGTCATGTGCACTTCGACTGTGTGTCCCACGAAAGGCTCGCCGAGATCATAAATTTGTTGCGGCCGAAAATGTCGCAGACGAAATGTCAGCCGATATCTATAGCGGCTGGCCAGGTTGCTGATTATAAGACGAGAGACATTGGAGGGGATTCCGAAGCTAGCTCATTGGGAAGGCGGAAGATGGGACGAAATCCTCTCGCCACAGAGACACATACATGCTATGCGGAGCAACACTCCTCCTCCTCCGCCTCTCCTTTCAGTGGGAGATATTCATAGACGAATAAGAATGAATTGAAACAAGGAAGACATGTTAGCGCTTCCGATCAGTTATTGCATGCATTATCTACGCGAGAATACATTTTCATTGTGCTGCTTTCTAAATTCTCATCTCTTGTGGATCTTCTGAAATTTTCCATTCCAGTAAAGAATGGGAGGCTTGCGCGTTCCTCTCCCGACAAGGTATTTCTCATGGGTAACGAATATGACGTGAATATCAGGCACGTGTTATTGTGAAGCGTTTTGTCATTTTACACTGTCCTGAGCGAAAGCTAAGGCAGAAATGACTGAAAGAAGAAGCAGCTGCATCGAGTTCGTCGCTCAATTTGAATTCATAAGCAAATCAAAGGAATTGGAGCCTGAAATGGAGAATGACACAACGCAAAAGCCTTTGTGCATCTCGCGAGATTGTGAGATCTATATTGCGAACTATCGAACAGCGTAGAAAGACAGGCATATGGTATGAGGAAAATAAAGAGATAATCTTGAGTGTAATGTCGAAGTGGACGAAAATACGGAAAAGGCCGTCGCTGTGCTATGAATAGGCCTCCATGGGTGCTCTTCCCTCTTGACAAATGCAAAGCGCATCAGTATTTCTAACGCGGGGCATTCACAGAGTGCGGAATATGCATGCAGGTTGGTATCTAGATAAATAGAGAAATGTGTTGTGCGAGAATACTACAAGACGGAGGTAGTGAATTACGGTCCGCGACCAAAGCATTAGGGTCCAGTCGGGCAATCGCGTGGCTAGGAGTCCTTAGAGGGTCGCCGTCTACCTACTCCGTCAGGGCTGACAGAGGGGAGGGAACACGGGCGGAGCGGGTAAATATACGACGTCCATTGGCTGCCGATTCAACCGAACGGAATGAACGAGTGGATTAAACGAGACGAGAGTGTAGCCGTGGGAGTGCGGATTACGGTATTACAGCGTCCCTTTTTATCACTTGTGCAAGGCGAAAAAGCCGTGGATTTCTTTTTTGTGCTGACTTGAAAGTTCTCGCGAAAGGGGCAAATCGTCAGCGGATTTCCCTTCCTCCTGTCTCACGGGTCATTGTCTTCGCATTCGCATTCGACGGTGGGAGCGACTCCGAGAAGGGAAGGGATTGCTTGCGTATGCGCGACGATGAATGGGAACAGGGCACAATGCATTCAGGCAGATATCATCGAGAGTGGATTGGCTTAAAGATGAGGGAAACTTGCCGCGACGGTAGATGAATGGCGATGTTCTTGCGAGGGCTAAAGACAGCGTAATACGCTCGTTGAGAGACGATGACGAGTGGGTGGAATATAGAAGGGAGGGGAGGGAGAGGGGAGAGGGAGAGAGAGTGAGGTGGATGGGCTGGTAGCCGAATACAGTCGTGTGTTCATCCGTCTGCCGGTAAACCGGTAAAGCAAGCGAAGAATTCCAATCTGGTAGACAAAAACATGATTTTTTCATAAATTATCAGCGATGGACACTTGAAGCCCTACTGTAGCCATTGAAAGGCACCCGTACAGAAATTCGTTATAGTAAGAGTAATTGTAGATAATACGGTATACATAATATTTTTGCTACCTTTTTTTCGAAATTATTGACAATCTTAAATGTTAATTTTTTTCGCTGTAACGCTATATTTTAAGGGGCTCAAGAATCCGATCGAGACTAGGGTACGACGCGGGGGACACCTAATGATGAGGTTAGTCTCTTGGACTCTAGTCTATAGTCTATGCATACTTCTTACTTCTCGAGACCTTCTTATTCGAAAAAGCAGTTTTTGATTTAGTTGCATCTTTTTTGAGTTTTTGATTTAGCTGCAACGTCAAAATTTACAATCGCACGCATCGCGGAAGTTGTAGTCGGACTGAAGTACGGCTTGACAGTTTCAATTCGTCAAAGTGTGTCTAAAATGTCTAGCCAGTCGCCAAGCAAAGGCTGAGGGGCAGGTGATAACAAGTGGAGAGTCCAATGGGAAGTGGAGAGGGGCGAGACAAGTTCGCAACTTGGAGTCTGTTGATGGGGGTGCTGCGCTAGGCTACTACTCATTCCTTAGACTTTTCCATAAAAAAGTAGAGAGAGAAACTAGCAAATGTAGCCGGATTATCTTTGACGGCCGCCGAAGCGTTAACGAAACGTTAATTGCATCGCTTTTTTCACTCAGCACTATGTTTAAAGGTAACATGAAGTGTCACAGATTATCATCCTGACGTGTTGGTCTGGGTGAGAAACTTCCATAAAACTATTATGACCCTTTAATTTTACTTGCTTTTCTCGGAATCCCGGAAAGAAGAGTTTGAGATCGTGTATTTGACCCATTCATGCGCACGGTAGTTGGGAATCGGGTCGTTATTGACCCGGGGAGAGGAGAGGAGAAGGAGATCACTACTCCCTTCCCTTCTCCCTAGCCATTTCCGCGTTGTCTCTCATGTAGTTCATGTTTTTCGCTTACTTTTTCGCTATTCTTCACTTCATCATGTCGTTTCTTGTTTTCTTATATCATTCTACATTTCAGAGTCGTGATTCTCTCAAAAACGAAAGAAATTACACAGCTGCAACGCGACAACGAAAGGAAAGGTAAAACATGAAACACACTTGCACAATTTTAGACAAGCTTCTTGAAATCTTCGGCATCTCTTCACCTTCTCATTTCTTCCATGGAACTGCATTTTACGGACTTGTCACTATTATCTCCACTCACTCACGGAGGACTGCAGCCGATTGGGAATGGAAAGGTATAAAGCGAAAAGGAGATGCGAAGATATTCAGATGAAATTCAGATCAAATTATCGGCCTCTCTGACGTGATCTTCGTTCGTACAAAAAAAACCAATAAATCAGATTTTCATGACAATGATTCAGATTTTCATGACACGACATGGCACACAATGATTACACGTGCAATATTTTTATCACTTCAAATTATACAATGGACTGGAATAACATTGAATGCTTTAAGCTCTATACAAAATCTATTCATATATCATTGAACAGGAACAGAGATTATTCTAACCCGGTGGAGATATGTTTCAAGTAAAAAATCTGAAACATATCTGCACCTAAAAAGTAGTCCAAAAAGGTCCGCTAGGTATCTGCTACTCTAGAGCATAATAAAAGAGAGAAATCTAATTGAAAACTAAGCAAATACAGTAAAGCAAGAATAAGTGGAAACCTGGTGAATGAGGTTCGGGGGCATGGCGGGAGAACTCGACGAATTACGAGAGTAGTTGAAGAGACCTCGGGGACAAGAACGAAAGGGGAACGCGTGTGATCATCTCGAAGCAGGAGGAAGGCGAAGAAGATGAAAATGAACCTGAGTGAAACCATTATCAACACAGAACGCAAACGGAAGATTGAAATTGTTACCTTTTGTCGTGATGTCCTTGCGGAGTTGTAGCTCGTTGTTGTCTGTCGAACCTGAGATGCGAACAAATGATAAAACCATACGAAAAGTGAAAGAAACTATGACAGGAAAGCGACGAACACTATAAAGAATAGGGAGAAAT
>LS853710.1:4669-16076 GCA_900490955.1 Micoletzkya japonica | reverse complement strand
TATTGCTGCCACCATTGTGGTCGGCAGCCGATGCACATCAATGGGAGCGGTTTTCCTAATTGATCAATGTCTCTTCAGAGTGTACGGCTTCTACGCTAGAAAAGGCATAGCAGCGGCATAGCAAAATGAGAAAAAAAATGACTGAGTGCAAACACGACAATACACGAGAACACTAACGAGTGCATGCATGAGCGGAGAGCAAAGACACAAAAGAAGCCATATGGATGAAAGTGGGCTAGTAAATTGAGCGAGTAGCAATATATATATATATATATATATATATATATATATATATATATATATTTATTTATTTATTTATTTATTTATTTATTTATTTATTTATTTATTTATTTATTTATTTATTTATTTATTTATTTATTTATTTATTTATTTAACGACATGCTTGCGCATGAAACGGCATACAAAGAATTTAGAGATGAATAAGACATAGGAAGACTCTCCAGAATGACATGTGGCTATTAGCGAGGGGAGGGGGAATGTCCACATACTTAAGGGTATGAAAAGAGAGGATTATCTTATATTACAAGTCTGGAGGAGGCACAGACTGTTTAAAAACTGACAGTATTTTCTACACTAACAGTATTTTCAACTGATTGCGTTACTGCTCATGTAATTTCATAATTTATCTGCTACTATATTTCGGGATCGCGGGAGTCGGGGGATCTGAGCTGAGGCCGAATTAGAAACAAAAAGTAAATAGCAAAATAAAATGTATTGTTCAGGTCCGTCAGTGTGCTCTGTGTTTTCAACACGATTTAGACGTGCCACAGCAGAATCATGAATGCCCATACCAGAAGTGCGAGTGTAGAAAGGTATAGTATTGAGCGAACAGCGGTAACAAAGCCGGGTCATTTACGCGATTTCGCAAGAATTAGACTCATTTTGGAATGAAAGTAACGGACGGGCCGTTTCTACTATACTAAAACTCACTTTGGAAAAAGAGCATGGGAAAAAGTGTTCTTATGGTTTCGTAATGAATGGTGCTGTAATTAATGTTTGATAACTTGTGTGTATTGAAATGTTTAGTGCGAGAAAGTGAAGCGACACCGAAAGATCGTAGCTGAGAGCATGAGAAGGAGAAGAGCTGCGTCGAGCTTAGTAAGCTACTTTTATATATCTAACCTTCAAAATATGTTATATTAACATCACTCATATTCTGAGTTTTGCAGGCTTCGTTGGCGAGGTCAACTGTTGAGGTTGCTGGGTACAACAAATGTCGAGTCTCGCATACTCAGAGTGAGCCGAGCACCCCAAGCAAGTCTGCGTGCGATGAACCCTTGCGGAAGGCAACAAGTAAGTTGGACGAGATGAAATAAGGTTCAGACCAGAAATTAATTATTACCCTTTACCTATTCTCATTGCAGTTCCTCCCTCCTATCAATCAATGACTATTATTGATCCCCGAATGGAAGTTGTGCCACCTTCCTTGCGGCATATCGATATACGAATACTCGAGAAGATTCCCTCCTTCAACTACGTCATTCAAGCCGACGGAAGCGAAGTACTAATTCCTCCAATTGTTGATGGATTACAGTTAAGGACCTGCTGAATCCATTCCTCCATGTACGTATACCAATCGCCTTTATTTCTTTAATTATTTCATCTACAGTAAACTCTCATAATGAAATGTTAACAATCATCGTGTTTACCCAGTATAAGATCTCAAAAGTTGAATATTCTGTGGAGATTGCCTTGTGAAACAAAATATAACAAAGTATAAGTTATTAATTTAACTTTCACAACGGCGAATGAATTGTGGAAAACCGATACGAGAATAGACAAATAAAGAGATCTTCGACCTAGTGTCTCATGAACACCATTTTAGTATCAAACGCATGAAGATCGAGACTATTATGTTCGCATTTTCCTTCAATTACTGCTAAGGATTATAAATTAATTCGATTTCTCACGTTATCGGACTGAGAGTATAAAATCATGCTGTAAAATAACCTCTGTGAGAAATTTATATTCTTATTTTATATTCTTTTTTATTACTCATTGCAGTTTCCTCACAGACTTGGCATTACAAACTTTCGTGATAATCATAGATACAGTAAATCCACGCATGGTAAGCATCCACGAAAAAAGAGATTAGTATTTGATTCCGTAGTCGTGCACAGGTTCAGTGAGATTCATTCCGCAACCTATGTTCACCGAATCTCCTCCATAATCTCTCAATATTCATTTCCTCAGTTCGTCTAATCGTCAGCCTCACGGTTAAAAAAGGAATGAAGAGAGCGGCAGGAAATATATATATATATATATATATTCTGCCGCTTCTCACTTTCAGTTTTGACAAAAATAATAATATGAAAGTGACAGTTCCGATTCTCTTCTTTTGCCGGAACCTTGATAACCTTACTTGTTAGTCTGACGCCCCTCCCGTGCTCATCCTTTCTTCTTTGATCTCTTTACTCTAGGCAATTCCGAAAACCATAAATAAAGTATATTAAACTTTTTAAATCGCATTTATAGATGACTACATCATATTATTCGGCTCCATCTTTGATCAATCCCGTAACGCGTACCTTCCATGAAGTATGCATGTTCAACTTACAAACAATGTTTGAATTTTGAGTTAACAGTACGAGTCTTTCGAAAAAAGTAGATATTATTATTTTTTCATTGTTATTGCTTTTCATTGTTATTGCTTACCGTTTAATAAGGGAATAATTTGCAGGTTTTCGTCTTGAGTCTCTCATCAGCAAGTTGTATTGCTAACTCTGCGCTCATGGTGTTAATTGTTCGTGTGAATAACAAACATATCGGCAACTACAAATGGCTGTTCTTCACATTCGCTATCTCGAATATTCTCGCATCTATGGTTCACGCTGTCCTTATACCGGTAGGACAACACATTTGTATAATTTTTTAAGCCTAAGCGGTCCATGCATGCTAGTCATGCGTACATGAATGTCACGCAGATTTTTCTAATCATGCAATTATTAGGTTGGTGCATAAGTCTTGCAATATTCTAAAATTTCATTTTTTTCAAGACGAGCTAAATGAAGTGACGCTTTTTCATACATATATGAATACCTACCAGCGTAGTCTACAAACCATGTTTGTTGGACTTCTATTACTTGTATAGCTGAGAAATGGACTAAAGTGTTTAAAAAACTCAGTTTCATAAAAGCGATGCAAAATATTTATATGGGGGTGTTGAGAACTGTTGTTGAAGGTAGTGAATACTCACTGTCTAAGCTATGTAAAAATGCCATTTGGAGTTGGTTCGCTTGTTTTTCGGGTTTATAAATTAACGTTAATTTGCATACTCAGGTACCGTAGTCGGACCTGACCATGCTTTACATCTATATATCTGAGATTACGACCGCATTGATACAAAATACATTGGTCATATTAAACTTACATGGTTCCTGCATGGCTCACAAAAACAAGTTCTTATAAATAAATGAAAGTTTTTTGTTTTGATTTTTCGAATGCTAGCCTCATTACCATACAACGGAAAAGCCATAACTTTGCGCCTATCTCGAAAGCTCAATGGGCAAATCAATCGCAAATTAGTCTCGTGTGCAATATCAGATCTTCTTATAAAGCTGGGACAAACTCGGATTTAAATTTGTTTTGTTATAGACAAAATATATATAAATGATGCTTAGAGGCTACCGAACACTAATGCATAACATTTTTAAAAATTTTTAAAAATTCTTTATTTGAAAAAGATGAAATCTTCGAAAGCTGTTGATGTGGTATTAGATAGTATGGTCCACGTCGGAAATAATGAAAAGATTGGATGTCGAATTATGAAGGCTCCAAAATAAGGATCTAAAGGGAGGAAACCGATTTTTTAAACATTATTTTTAAAATTTTTGCGACATGAGCACGAAATCGCCCAAACCTAAAAACCAATAGTATATGTCCTAAAGATGATTGGGTGCTAAGGAAATAAATTTCGGGCAACATATGAGGAAGTATGATAAAATATATTATGTATTATTAAAGGAAAATGAAGGTTGAGAGAGCTGCGCAGTTCTGTCCGCTAACCACCGTAAAACTTCAGCCGGAGCCGGATATTAGGCTAAGCTGGCATTTTGCCAAGAGAGTTTCACTGTATTTAGCGGAGTGCAAAGATTTCTCAACGTCCCTTTTCCTCCAATAATACTCTGTAACCGGGTTTGAATCAAAAAGCTCAGTAAATTTCTAGTATACAGAAAACATGCAATCCTATACATGACGCGTTCCGCGGGAGAATGGAGAGCCTTCTGGCGGTAGAAATTTCATAGTCACCGAATTTAACCAAAACAAGTTTTTAAGTACTTTCAAACATGGGCTACAAAACTACGTTTTCAGAATTTGGATATTCGCACTCTCTCTGTGGCATACAGTGTTCTGACAACAGTGAAAATGTTAAAGGGCCCCTCTGAGCACTTTTTAGCCCAATGGTTTCTTCCTCTCATCTGAAAGAGCATTGTCGAAAACCTACAATCCAATACTTTCATTTTTTTCTCCGGTTGTTCTCCCCTGTGCAAATGAGGCGAGAAGTTTTATGCAAAGTTACATTGCTCTTCAGGGACGCGAATACGAATGTCATTCTGTGAATATTGTAAGGCGCGATCGGTCTTATTCGTAGGCATCGTTTTTGAAGGAATGGAGAGACATGTATTCTTAAAAAGACAAAATTGAAGGAATGTTCAAAATATGCTCTTAAGGGATCGAAATGTGCTCAGAGGGGCCCTTTAAGCGAACGAGATGACGAAAAATAACCCTGATTTCGGTTGGAACTCTCGCACGGAAGGCACCGTATCCTAAGCATTTTGGCTCGTTCGCTTAACTTTTAGAACACTATGGGCAGGGCGTTGCGCCAAAGTGGAGTGGTTCGGCGCTGTAGGCGGAAACGGCCGCGCAAAAAATCATAGCTAATTCGAAAGTAAATATTTTTTCGATGAGGTTTTCTCAGTTAGAATCAGGATTAAGATCTCAAAATGCATGCTAAGTTCGTTTTCTGAAATTTTGTCGAACTCGCTTAACCAAGCGCACTTAGCGTTTCAATGAATAAAACATCAAAAAGGCAAAATTATAGGATATGTCTAAGCGTCATCTTATAGAGAAATTTTCGGGCTACAAAGTAGCCTTTTCTCGATTTTTTCGGAACCCCAAATTTTGAATAAATTTCAATTATAATTTTCGAGTACCTTAAATTAAAAAGTAATCCAGACACTATTATGCAATTTAGATAGAGCTTTTCATACTGATCTTAAAATATATATATATAACTTTGATATGAAATCTTCGGAAATAAAAAAAAGTTATGAGTGAAAAAAGTGGTAAAAAATTTTGACTCATGCGGGGGTCGAACCCAGTTCGCCGGGTTCGACCCCCGCATGAGTCAAAATTTTTGCCAATTTTTTTCATAATAAAAAAGCGCTAAATTACCAAGAATTTCATCTCCATAACACCCTTATTCAAAGGAACTAAAATATATCAATATTTCAGGTTAAAAAATTGCAAAAATTTTGACTCATGCGGGGGTCGAACCCGGCGTACTGGGCCATGCCACTTTTTTCATTCATAACTTTTTTATTTCCGAAGATTGCATATCAAAGTTTTATATTTTTAAGATTAGTATAAAAAGCTCTATCTAACGTGTGTAATAATGTCTGGATTACTTTTTAATTTAAGATACTCGAAAATTATAATTGAAATTTATTCAAAAATTTAGGGTTCCGAAAAAATCGAAAAAAAGCTATTTTGTAGCCCGAAAATTTCTCTATAAGATGACGGTTAGACATGTCCTATAATTTTTCGTTTTTGATGTTTTATTCATGGAAACGCTAAGTGCGCTTGGTTAAGTTAGACAAAATTTCAGAAAACGAACTTAGCAAGCATTTTGAGATCTTCATCCTGATTCTAACTGA
Organism: Micoletzkya japonica; assembly: GCA_900490955.1. Lineage (NCBI taxonomy): Eukaryota > Metazoa > Nematoda > Chromadorea > Rhabditida > Diplogasteridae > Micoletzkya > Micoletzkya japonica. The sequence continues at coordinate 10,179 of LS853710.1, read as the reverse complement.
GAAAACCTCATTCAAAAATATTTACTTTCGAATTAGTTATGATTTTTTGAAACGCGGCCGTTTCCGCCTACAGCGCCGAACCGCTCCACTTTGGCGCAACGCCTTGCCACAGAGAGAGCGAATATCCAAATTCTGAAAACGTAGTTTTGTAGCCCATGTTTGAAAGTACTTGAAAACTTGTTTTGGTTAAATTCGGTGACTATGAAATTTCTACCGCCATGGAGCTTCGAATTCACTCGATTTTTTCGTGGATCGTGTCATATGTTCTGCATACTAGGAACATTTGTTGTGGGGTTGGTATAAATAAATTTTAGTTTTGAGCGGAAGTAATTGAGATAATTACCTTTCAAAAAGTATTGCAAGAGTTATGCACCAACCTAATAGATAAGAATGTTTGTGTTCTTTCGTCAGGGCATGCACATGATTTCATTCGGCTACATCTTCTTCGGCCAACATCTACAGAACGTTTCGACTTCCGCGGGCTTTGGCTTCACTCTTCTCTTCGTTGGCCTCTTCTACCAAACGTTCATCATGCTTGCCTTCCACTATGTCTACCGTTATGTCATTCTCTGCCACGGAGTTCCGGCCCTCACGTACGCGGTGCCGCACATTTTACTGTAGTGAAAAAGTAATGGCAAAGTGTTGCATTCAGCAACCGCATCATACAACACGCCTACAATAATCCATTTCGTTTCTGCTTACCGTTAGCGATAGCTGCCAATATCTTCTACAGTGGATATTTCGTTTCCTTCATGTTTATTAGTGAGTAAATAAATTACAATTCTCAACGATATGCGTAATGGGAGGAATAAAATAACAAAAGAAACATAAACGATGAAGAAAATGTGATAAAAATAATTTGTATTCATAGATAGTATGCATTTATATGGTGCCCAGTCGTATAAATTTCGGTAAATGACCTATATCATGTAAAGAATGCGGAGATGCAGTAAAAGCCACACTAGATATGAAGAAAACGCATAAGATTGAGTACTCAGGTTATCATCCAAACGAGCGAAATACAGTACTATACCAACTCGACTTGTTGAATTTCTATGAATTCGATCTACTGGGACCGACGCGGCCGGGATATCTTGCATTGGCGTACAAAGTGAGTTTTATATCTAATCTTAGATATCATATAATATCTTAGAGATGCAGAGCTCAGGTTTGTTTTAACGTCTAAACTTATTGGTCAAGTTTCCTACTGGGACCCTATGATAATTTATGTGAAGAGCCGGCTTCAACATGCAAAATAACATTTAGTATACTACACAAAACGGAGACGAGTGGAACATAATAGCTATCATTACGAATATGGCCATGACCTCCATATTTTCCGGCACAGGCTTCGTTATTTTGTTCTGTCTGTCGAGAATAAGAAGCGCACTACAGTTTTCAGTGTAAGCATTTTGACACGAAGTGTATTCCTTGGAAAAAGTAAAAAAAAGTATGTCTTATCAAGGACTACCTTGAGTGCAAAGACGCACAAAATGCAACGGAGTTTGCTGAGAGCGTTGGTTATACAGGTACGACATTTTCCCATTTCAATCAAAGCGTTTCACCGAGCTGTTATGAAACGAATACTACATCTACATGAAAACGAATTTCATTAATTTTACGTGGTAGAATTACCTAAGGATAGTAGGGGAGATTACCTGGCGTAAGGTTATTAATATTGATAATAACCTTACGCCAGGTAATCTCCCCTACTATCCTTAGGTAATTCTGCCACGTAGAATTACCTAGCCTTCACTACTTTACAAGCACTACATGTCTTTCGGATTACGAGTATTCTGATCTTCCCTTCTCCCCGAAATTACATGAGGCAATTCTCGTCTCATTTGCGCCAGAAGGGCAGACATGGCTTGTTCTGATGGTTTATACGGAAAAACGAAGCATCGCATGGCATTCTTTTAAAGTCTTTCGTAGTACATGCATACTAGTTCCTCATTAGCATTGCGTACATTAGAAAACCGTGCCGAGATCTTAAAGGACCTCCATTCGGAACCGTAATCTATTCAAATTCCTGACGGCATCCTGACGGATTTAATTAGTTTCTCTTCTATGCCCTTCCCTCTCTCGCTATGCAAATTTGTTCGAATTAGCCTGGCTACGGTACTGAATGATTAATTATTAATAATTGATTCACAGCATTCCAAGCGCCATATAGTGGAATAAACCGGTCCGTCAGTTACTTTGATTCCAAAATGAGTCTAAAACTCTCACTTTTGCACACTCTCTCGTCAGATATTCGGAATGATTTTACGACGGATCTTTTTAATCGACTATAATACCGAATAGCGGCTTTCGCGCATAGGCGCACCAGTGAACCGGAAAATTATGAATTTAAAAACTTAAAGGCCCCCTCCGACCACTTTTTTCATGCACAATGTAAAAAGCCAGTGTGGTAGGGTCGAGATGTACTATATAACATTTTTCCGACATTTCAACTCGACCGCCTAGGGTATAATCTGGAGTGCGAACTTTAGGGATATATACTCAATATTCAATTCATTTGCATGTAGACATGCTAATGAGATTGACATTCAGGGAAGATTATTAATTACTCTCTTCTATCGGTTTCTCCCATATAGATTAGGATATATACTGAATATTCAATTCATTTGCATGTAGACTAGACTGCTTCATGTAGTTTGTATTTTGTTAGGTCTGCTTTGAATATGCTAATGGGCCCTTCACCTCTATGAATTCTACGAGTTCTGAAAAGTTGTTGTCGATTTGTTTAACTACTCTTGAGAAAAGTCAAAAAATAGTGGTAATTTCGCTATTAAACACTTTCTTCACCGGGCGGAATGATGGAGATTCTCTAATCCTTGCAGACCGTCATCCCTTGCCTTATCTCGTACCTGCCCTTATCCGTTGTGTTTCTCGTTCCATTGACGGGAATATCGATAGGTGGATGGGGAAATGTTATCATGATGTCCACTGCACTCTTTCCTGCAATAGACCCCTTCTTAGTCGTCATCTTCGTTGCAGGGTGAGTGAAGAAACGTTACTGGATTGGTTTACATTTCGTTTTTAATTCATTTAAACTTTGCAAAAGCTCCAAGATGATCCCACAACCAAATTTTTAACAATAGTCACTCCTTACGTCATGATATGGATAAGAGCACCCTGATTCTGAATCAGACATTCCCATTTTCTGATTTTTTTGTTTGAGCTTCACTATCGCTCTTATGACAACCACTATTCGAGCGAGAGACTGTGCAAAGTGAGGAGTGAAAAATCTAAACCCTAATTAGCATGCACGTACCTTTCGCGATCCTTTAATGTGAAGATAATTAAACGTGGATCAGAGAAATTCATATAATGGTAAAAGAACCATTATGTATTAGGTTGTTTCATAAGTCTTGTATCACTCGAAAATTTTAAATTCCAATCACAAGCAAAGCGACATCGTAATTTTTCCAACATAGATGGATGCCTATCTGGTTTGCCCTCACATTTGTTTCACATTGCTCAGTTATCATAGAGCTGAGAGACAGGCTGAAATGTCTCAAAAACACAGTATCTTGAAATCGATGCAAGAGTTCTTTAGGATGAGATAAACCTCTGCTGTTACCAGGAAAATAATATTTGTTCTCGGAGCTAAGCCTTACAATATCTAGAGCTTAAATTGGTCAATGAAAAATTTTTAAAATTAAGTTAAATTTGAATATTCAGCTACCGAAAACAACATTTAAAAATTTTCAACTAATTTTTATCATTTTTAAATCCGATTCATTAGCATTCCTTAGGTTATTTATATTCCGCATGATCCCTGAATAGAGTACAGAACTTAGCTTTTTTTTAAACAACTGCGAGATGTAAGATTTAATTTTTTTCGTAAGTGCGGCTGATTAGCATATGGTAGTAACATTGGTTTTTTCTCCTCATATCTTAAAAGTTCGTTCCGTATTTCAGCTGAAACAATTCTAATGTTAAACGTTGGACACCTATACGTAATCGAGAAAAATTAGAAATCAATTTGATTCACCTATTAAAGAAATATTTAACTTTAAATATAACGTTAAATAGGGGTTCAGGTATACAAGCAGCAGAGGAAGTGATGAAACCAATTTTTCTTATATCTTAACAGGGAGACTATTTTTCGGCCTGCTAAAGTGTTATTATGTACAAAGTACTACGTTAGTAATAGTGGCGGTGTTATCAAGAAAATTCGATCAACATAGGTTGCAAAATTTAAATCGAAATTTCTAAAACTTAAGGTTTTAGAAATTTCGATTTAAATTTTGCAACCTATGTTGCAAAATTTAAATCGAAATTTTGTATACCTAACATATAAAAAAGCTAAATTTTTACGCACACGTAGCAAAATCCTGAAAGTGTGGCAACCAATAGTTGAAGTCCCAAGGATAACCATGATCACTCGGTATAACTTTCTCGCTGCCTATGAGAAAGAAAACTCAATTTAAATAGTACTACATGTGCCGGTGTAAACTAGACGACTCGGTAACGGTTTCATAGGGAGCTTCGCATCCAGTCCTATGCATGTTTCACATACTTGTGCCCCTTACTGTGTTGTCGGTGCCAACAGGTTTTAGATGGGAACCAACGGAATGGAGAAAAATAATTTTGAAAAAGAGATACAAGACTTATGAAACAGCCTAATATTTTAAGAAAGCTTTGCCGCATTTCAGTTACCGCCAAAGTATGCCGAAGTCAGTGAGACGGCTGATAGGACAGAGTTCTACGTCGGGAGTGGGTAGCGACCTACAGAGAACGACCGTGACTAGGACTTAGACTCTCCCCACTTCTATTATAATACCTTCCTATCGTGAATTTCTATAAGTATTGACAAGAAGTAAGTATTTCCAGTAGCGTAGAACTTATCCTGTGGTGTTTAAAAGAGACGTCACTATTTTGTCCACATAAATGTATATACACGGGCTCAAGTCTTTATCGAAGAGGTTCTCTCCTTCTATGGCAATGACAGACAAATTTAAAGACTTTGATGTTTATAATGCCTTGCCAACAATCATAGACTTCGAATACAATGGAAGTTCTGCTTCGGTAGAACATAGCAAATATCAACAATTCAGTATTCTCTTTTTAATAATTTTATCATTTGTATACAGACAACGTATTCATCCTAGAAGAAGGAGAATCGCTGAAGAGGTGCACCAGAAGTAGCCATAGGCGCTCCAGAAGAGGCCACTGGAGATCCGGATGAGGAGCTAGGTCCTGAGGAAGATCCAACAGGGGCTTTTCTTCTCTTTCTGATTGATTGGGTAGACGGCATAGGTGATCCTGTGCGGCAACTGGGGCACCAGACGAAGCCATGGGTGATCCAGAAGAAGCCATAGGCGCTCCAGAAGAGGCCATTGGAGATCCGGATGAGGCGCTAGGTCCTGAGGAAGATCCAATGGGGGCTTGTCTTCTCTTTCTGATTGATTGGGTAGACGGCATAGGTGATCCTGATGCGGCAACTGGGGCACCAGACGAAGCCATGGGGGATCCAGAAGAAGCCATAGGCGCTCCAGAAG
>LS853573.1:246176-288975 GCA_900490955.1 Micoletzkya japonica | reverse complement strand
GTTGTCTCCATGATGCTGAAGACAATCGGATCTCTCGGAACAGCCTACCCTGGAAACCCCGACCCGGTAACAACTTTGCCTGTAAATACTCGGGTTTTCCATATTAGGCAGGAAAATAATTGTGAAACAACGTAATGCTTCAGATGCGCAGCTGCACGCTCATAGTGCGAGACAAGAGCGCACGAGCGCATGCTGAGGAGAAGATGAAGGGGAGTCGACTAGAACTGACGAAGGATTCGGGCATTCTTCTGGCAGATGATTTCACGGACATCAAGCTTGAAGAGCAATCCGAAGCAACCGAAGAGTGGACATCATTCGAAGGAAGTGCACGGAAATTCGCTCTCCACCTCGCAGCTCGCCAGAGAAGGAAAGAAGGGGACGAGGAAGCTCGAAGTGAGATGATTGTTACTCGATTGGAAGGATCATTTCGAATGATACATCAAAACGATGGGGAAACTGTGCGTAATTTGCAGGGCTGCAGTCAGTCGGGGGCAGTGCTTCGACGTCCCAAATGGACACATCTGAGGGTAAGCGATTTCTGATTGAATGCAAAATGAAGAATATATGATATATCATAATACCCAGCTTAACTCGTTTACCCAAAGTAACGGAATTGAGAGGTATGGGATATTGCAGGCTCCAGTGGGGCGAGGAAGACCACTTCAAGGACTTCAACTGTGCCGACCCGTAAGTCGCTCTTTGCTTGACACGAGAAAAATAATCTGGTTGGGATAAGGCATATTCTGAGAATAGACCGAAATTGGAAATGCGTAATATGTGTACATTAAGGAGACCAGCTGCTGGCCGCCTTGGAAGAGATGGAAGGAGCGGTGGTTAGCGACAGCGATGAGACGGAGAGTGAGGACGAGGAAGATGAGATGGGGAATGTACACATGGGGGACCCGAACATGAATAGCTTCGAATAGGGATGCCCCAAGCACTGTCTAGTGTCACATTGTGACATAATGTCAGCTCGCAATTATGCAGTTCTCTCAATTTTGTAGCCTGTGAATCATCTTCGGTATCTAACAATTATTCTGTGCCAGTTTCTAGTTGTCTGTTTGTGTAGAGATGATATCGCTTTTATCTAACATTGTGTCATGATCTCAGTTGTTATTCAGTAGCATTTTATTTTTATACGGTAAACTCCAAATAACCGGTATCATTATCACAAAGAGTTGTTGTACAAGTATTATGTGCGTGTCATATCGAAAAAGTTCTGTGAGATGAGTTCAAAACAATATGGTCTTTTCATTGTGCAAATAAGTAGGCAACGAGAATTTATTTACAGAGGCTTTTACACAGGCTACAGAGGCAGTTATTACTAAAAAAGCTCAAGTAAAGAGTAACTGCCTTTTTGCCACCCTCTTTCGGTGATAGAAGAAGGGAAGTGGAGATGAACACGAATCGGCCCTCTTTGGCTGCGAGTAGAAGTGAGGTGGAGATGATTACTGCTTTGCCACAAACTGTAACGAGGATAAAGAGCGCGCACTGGAAACCTTTCTTTCGCGCCTCAAGCCTGAAATGAGATACCACTGTAGGCTTGCTCAACCTCAAAACTTAGAAGAAGCTTTGCAAAGAGCAAAAATTGTGGAAACTCTGCAGCAAGAGTCGGCAGCAGACCGCATCTTTAATCCAGCTATGGCTGCCATCGAAACAAACACAGCAGGCAACAATCATAGTAAATACAACAACAAGACATTTAACTCGTCTGGCTCTCCACGAAGAGACAACACAAGAAACTCAAATCAAAATTCCAGACCTCCCGTTACATGCTTTCGTTGTGGAAAGAAAGGCCACATGGCGAAGGTATGAAGAAGCGCTCCCAAAAATGCGAGAAATGAAACGGGTAAATTCTCACGAGGACGTAATCAAAATGAAAGGGGAAAGTCCTCGTTCCATACAAAATTCGACAATAGGAATAACAATAACGCTAATCGATTTCAACCTCAAGCAAGGGTTAATGTAGTAACTACGGAAACTGAGGACGAAAGTGCCCAAAAGGTTTTCGAATTGACAAAAGCCGTCACTCTAGCTCATCAGCTTCTTGAGAATTCTTATACGAGAATCGAAGCGCTAAATCAGAGAAATGAAATGTTGGCTGAAATCGCTATCGAGAACCACACCACAAAACCAAACGGGAACACAGTAAGCCCAAAGGGTGTAGGATCAATCAATCTACTCTTTCTATTCACAGGCGCTCTCTGCGTCTTCTCACCAGCATCGGCCGCATGGATATGCCCCTCCAACACTCCGGCTACAGAACTGGTAAGACTACCCACATCTTATGATTGCTCCAAACTAGCCATCTCACAAGAGGCCATCCCTGAACCGAAGTCTTTTATCATCTACCGCCCAAAACAAAACTTTACTCTAGCAAGGGCCATTTGTGTCAGATCATCACACAAACAGCGCGGTACAAAACAAATTTCTTTGGCTCTCATGAGAAAGAGATAACAGAAACAGTCCAAGAAGTACCTGACAAGGAGTGTAGGGTGATGATGCAAGATAAGACATGCAATCATGGGAAACTTGCTGACTTGGGAGGCAAATGGTCTACGACAAACAAGCTTGAAATCGAGTACCCCTCAGCTCCCTTCCACTGCTGTTCTGAGCACGTTCGCAATGTGTCTAATTGTCTTTTAGTTCCTATTTCCGTATCAGCTAGACATGGGAACGAAGGGATAAGTACTAATCTAGGATCTTTTCGCAACTGCGAATATCACAGAGGAAAATGCTCGATTCCCACTAACTTTGTTCTGGACGCCAGAGGCGAAGGAGCAGTGTGAATACATTCCGATCAACGGGAATCAGGAAGCAAAAGGTACGCTATTAGATAACCTGTGGGTTAGCAACAATGAGGAATTTGCCCTCTCGTACGACAAAAATACGTCTACTTTTGATGACTGCTCCAAAATTTTGTTGAGAACACATCAACGCTATGCAGTCACTCCGCGACAGCGCCTTCGACAACGTTGGATACGTAACTAGTAACCAGGAAGCGGCTAGACTTCTTGCAGTTGAGAGAGCTGCGACAAAATTTCTCGTCAAAACAAAATGAGCACGTTTTGTAATGACTTTCATGCGCTTATCCGATCGCTGCAGGCACCCTTAGCTGTTGACGCAACCTCTACTATGCGCGAGCTTCTCAATAGGTCAGACATCTCGGCAGAATACAGAGGGAATGGTCTGGTAGAAGTTACTCAAATTTCCGAAATTTCCAAAGACTCGCTAGTACTCTATCGATTCACTTTAACAGATGCTTTGACATGCCAAGAGCACTCCTTTCACTTCCGACTGGGCAGAAAAGCATTGTGTTTGTGAATCTACATACGATGATAGTAAAAGGGGACCCGAATGAGAGATCTTGTAGTGCAGTCTTTCTCTTTTACCTTCCATCAGGAAATGGAATTTCAAAATTTAACCCGATCAACGGAAAGATTTCTGCAGTAGTGGAAAACGAAATTCATGATCTCTCACTAGAAAAGAGCTTGCAATGGCAGACTCCCAAAGGGACGGAGCTCACAATTTTCCACAACATCATGATATCACCCATTCAGGAACTTCTCGGTACGGAGAGCAACAGTCAACCAGCCTGGTCATCGCTGTGGAACTCGTCTTCACAAAAACACTTCATCGAAGGTAAGGCTTAGAACGTAGAGAGTATCGATGTCATGCCCAACCTACACGTTCCCTCCCTTTGGTCTTTTTTTGTAAACAGCTGGTCATTCTTCAATATCTGGATCTCTATCTGCGCTGTCTTCACCACTTTTGCTATTCTGAAGCGCCTTTTCATCATCTACCTAAAATTACATATGAACTCCGCGTTTGAACCGTTTCGCTGGATCTACTCCTTGAAAAAGCGCGAAAACACAAAAGAGATGAAACTGGTAGATGATACAAACCCATACAAACTGAGCACAAATATACAGCCCGCTGAACAGATCAATTCTTTGAGAACGTTAGGGCCGCATTCTGCTGCAAGTTCCATGCAAAATCAATCAGACCACTTTGCTTTCACTTCTAGGCACAGGAGCAAGTGTATCAGCAGCTAGTGTAAACTTGGCAAAAGCGTTAGGCCTTCAACTAACACAATCTCATCTCAAAACCGCGATAGGAATCGCGGGAGTGCCAGTTAAGATAGTAGGAAAATCAAAGGTAGAAGTCTGCATCGGTGCCCACGAAACAGGCATCGAAATTCACTTCACAGAGCAAGCTTTTGAATCCACTTGGGAGCTGATCCTAGAAAACGACTTTTTGGCTAAACTTCCTCCTCTTACGATCGATTACAAAGAAAAGCGCGTAGAATTTGGTAAAGAAAGCATTCCCATAATCAACATAATCAAGGCTAGCGAATCTAAAGATTTAGGAAAGGGAACCGTGGAACAACCACTCAAAGCAGCGAGAACCGTAAAATGTGAAGGCAAATCGGAGACAGTCGTAAGATGTGCCCCTGTGCCTGGAACGGATCCCTTTGTAGAGGTCTTTAGTGATCTTCAACTAGTCCAAAAAGGCCTTTCAATACAGACAGCAGTAGTCAATTCCATGTCGCCTACCATCACAATCAAAAACGAAGCTAAAAATCCAGTAGTATTATTTAAGGACCAAACAATCGGCTCGGTCACAACATCGTCAATTCAGGGAAACGGGACACCGCCAGGGCAATGACTCTGGCGACAACGCATGTTGATAACCTTAGCATTTGGGTATGTCCTGTTGATCTTTCTTCAGCTAAGGTCACGAATACACAATTAGAACAACTCAAAAGACTGTTTTCGAATACAGAGACCGCATTTCAAAAGACGCGTACGACATGGGTAGATATGACGCAACGCTTGTAGATTAAGGTAAAGCTAGATTTTCCAAATTACAAACCCCGCTTAACGCGCGTCCCACTCAAATACGAAAAAGTGCTCGACGAACACTTCAAGAAATTAGTGCAGGCAGGCTCATTAGGTGCGATACGCCTTTTCTTCACCCTGTAATAATCGTACCGAAGCCTCATGCACCAGGGTCCGACCAAGCTGCAGAATGGTGGTCGACTTTAGAAATCTAAATAAATAAAATCTGTGAACCAGATATATTTCCGATTCCGGACATAGCTAGCATCCTTCCACGATTTAGAGGCTAAAAAGGGGTTCTCTTCGATAGACTTGAATATGGCTTTTCTTCAATGCAAGTTAAATAAGCGATCTCAGGAATATTGCGGAGTAGTAGGCCCAGATAATTCAAAATATTCGGGTACATCGTGCTATACACACCTAAGCTTCGGTTTACAAGGTGCAAGTTCAGCCTTTTCGCGCGTTTTGAACCACGTCTTGCATGGATTAAATGATTCAGTTTCTCAATATATGGATAATGTCACTTGTTTTGACGATGCTTTAGAGGAACACTTGAATACTTTAAGGCAAGTACTAGAGAGATTTCGAAAGTACAACCTGAAAATCGCTCCTAAAAGATGAACCTAGCTAGAACTAATTTAACATTCCTAGGGTATGAAATATCCGGAGAAGGTTATTGCCCAGCAGATAGAAACTTGAAAGCGATTAGAGAGCTCCCGCGGCCAAGAACAGTCAAGGACCACTATACGATTTAACCAAAAAAAAACGCAAAATTTGAATAGAACCAAACACATGAAACGGCATTCATCACACTGAAGGAGACGCTTTGTTCACCACCATGTTTAGCATATCCAAGAGATGGTCCATTCGAACTTCACACAGATGCTAGCAAAATCGCATTAGGAGCGGTTTTGGTGCAAGCCGAGGAGGATGATCCCAAGAAACTAAGAGTTATTTCAGCAGAAATCTGACAGATGCATAAAAGAAGTGGAGCGGTTATTTCAGCAGAAATCTGACAGATGCATAAAAGAAGTGGAGCGCAACCCAATTAGAATGTTTTGCAATAATCCAGGCGTTGAGATTTTTCAAACATATCATATATGGCTGCCACATCATAGTCAAAACCGACCACAAGCCTCTCACGTTCCCATTGCAAAATAACAAGATGCCGGACGCGTTAGTTCGCTACATTCTGGAAATGCTTACTTATATTTCGGGAATAACTAATTTAGTAGCAGATTGTCTGTCCAGATTGCAACGGAAAGGTGCAGGTCAAGAAGAGGAAGACAGCGACATTCCACTGTGTCTCCAAATTCGCGGAGCGACTAACCAGACGAGATTCCCGAAGGAACTTCTTAAAGTGCAACCTCACAACGCACTGCTGGAGCAATTGGATAATCAGGTATGCAAAGACATATTCACAATTTTGCAGCTAGATACAGATGAACCTATAGTTACAGATGAAGCGTTAGAAATAGCTGACAGTTGCGTAATAGGCAAAAACGGATGCATTTATTACATAAACAACGAGAAACAAGGCAACCGTCGCTTATTGCTCATTCCGCCTTCCCTTAGAGAACCAATTTTCAAAGCGTTGCATGAAAGCGTAACAGGAGGCGGACATTTCAATGCAGAGAAAACAATTGCTAAAATAATGAGAAAATACTTCTGGTCAGGCATTAAGCAGGACATAATCAAGCTTTGCAAATCATGCGAAAAGTGCCAAAGGAAAGTTGTGCGTATGCGAAATAAGGAAGATTTATTGATGGCAGGCACAAATTATGCAGGCGAAAAAGTATACGTAGACGCATACGGCCCTTTGCACCAAACCACAGATGGAAACAAATACATTTTATGCCTGATTGAAAATTTCTCAAAATACGTTACTGCCGTAGCAATCCCAGATGTATCAACCAGAACGGGTGCTCACGCCATAGTAACGAGATACATTCTGATGTATGGAGCGATGAAGTAGCTCTGTAGTGACAATGCCTCCTATTTCAAATCAGAGCTAGCTACGGAAATAGGAAAATATTTGGCGATTGACTGATATTTTAGCACCCCATACTTTCACCAAGGCATGGGTCAGGTTGAGCGAACCTTTCAAACACTTCAACTAATTTTGAGAACCTACGTTTCGGAAGATCAAAGTGACTGGGACAAGTTTCTCCCAGCAGCCGAATTTGCAATCAATACTTCGGTGTCAGAATCAACCGGAAAACACCTTTCTTTCTCTGGTGTGGTAGAGATCCTACACTAAATATTGAATTACTCTTGAAAAAACATGAAGAGCGCCACATTCCACGGGAAACTGATATGGGAGAGTATAAGGCGCATTTATTGCATTCCTTGTACACAGCCTCGAGAATAGCAGTTGAGCATAACAACCAGGCAAATGAAAGAATGAAAACACAACCAGACAGTTCGCACCTAGGGCCTCTAGATAGAGTGCGTTACGCGATCATGTATCAAAAATAGGACCCAAAACAGTACACAAAGATCAAGTCAAACGAGCTTTTGATATTGCTTTCCCCGTGTTCACTACGCCGTGGTCTCCTAAAGAAGAAAGAGATAGCTTGCTAGAACTAATCCCTCCTTTTCACGAAGCCGAATGATCGGAAGTCCCAAACAAACAACACAAAAGAACATTGAAACACATAAAGAACCAGAACAAAGTAAAAGTGCCTTGCGTATGGTTCTGTAGGTAACCCGATCCCAGTCAAGTATCGACAACCCTATCTCTTGCAGGACCGTGGGTTACGGTAATGGAAATCTCGGATACCGGAGATAAGTCACTTTGTGAATAGTGTGTAATGCGTCTGAGCCAGAGGTTTTACGGTATAAGTTTATTGCGGGGGGATCAACTTATACAACAATATTACGCGAAGGACGGAGAACAGGGGGGCAAATAACTATAACAATAATAATATAAAAGGGGGCAGGCATCCCTTCCCATGGGAGTATAGGCTGGGAGTAGAGGGCTGGCTGGTGAAGGTGTGAAGTGAAGCCCTGAATGAATGTTTCGACGGCTTTTATACGTTTCCGTAGAGTATTGCGAAATGTCCCTCCTAAATATTAAATATTTAACATGTAAAATATTTCGATGTGTCTGCCCCCTCTTTTCACAGTTTGATCATCCGTAATAGAAGGTGACCCGAAGGTACTCTCGCTCTCTCTCTCTCTCTTTTTCTCTGTAATGTCTCCGCTTTCGCGTTTTCTCACGGCGCGCGCAAACCTCCCATCCTTTACTATAGTTGTGCACTATGAAAATAAATTATAATAACGGGACTAGGTCGAAGGTGGAGAGTAAGGACATTGAAGGGACAGTGCTACCGTAGTAATTGGGGCATACCTGCTGGTATACCTACAGGTATATACTATGCTTAAGCATAGGTGTAACGCCTCACCTCAACTATCTATCGAGGTGAAATGTTATCTCGAGGTTTATCTCGAGGTTTAGAAGTTTTTTGTCATGTTTATTTTGTTTAGTTTACTTCTTGTTTCATTTTTCATAATGAAGTTAATATTGCAATATCTTCCTCCCTGAATAAGCATGCCACAAGGATAGCATTTCCAAACATGCATCTTATCATGTACACTCAAGGAATTCGCATCACTCAGTACCTACGGTAGATGACGAGAAAGGCAAGAAGAGTTTATCTATTGGCATTCTCAGGCACCTCCTCGAGTGGACAACGACGAATCAGGAGAATGAAGCAACATCAGATCCAAGCTCTGTCACTGACATTCCCATTTTGGGACCCCAGTGTTATCACATGGAGCTCACTATCACTCCACGTGACATCATTTCCCTATAATCGAATACATACTCAACATGCATAGGCCATAACCCTAAGGTAAACCCCTGCCTTTCGAATTGACCTAATCAACTTCTAGTATGTATCAAAAGGAAGACTAGATCTTGCTGATTTCAATGATAAATTTGTTATTTAACAGATTTATCGCCGCGCAGAACACTATGTTTGGTTTAACTGAGTTCGCCAGTCCACAAATCGATCACCATCAAATCATCTGTCGTGATAACTAAGTGGATCTTAATTTGCCTTTTTGCAGCTTGCTAATTACCAGAAAATTGCGGTGGTGGGCCGGACCCTCAAGAATGAGGGTGACGTGTTCCTGAAGAAGGAAATCGAGGATTTCATGACGGAATTCTTAGGACTCCCGAGGACGCAAGCCATCGCCGGCATCTGTGTAATGAACTATTAGAGGCATTATACGGATGGCAAGGGAAGAACGACTATATACGTCTTCTGAATACTCTCTATTTGGAAACACGGCTTCCGTTCTTTTTGCTCTTATCTTTATGTTGTACTTTCCTCCTATCCTCCCTCTCCTCAAAGCTTAGGAAACTTAAGAGAATCTGCCTTTATCTACCTTTTTGCCTTTTTTCTGCCTTCTTGCAGGTAGCAAACTACCAACAAGTGGCCATAGTTGTATGGGCCTTGAAGAATTACTTATCAAGTGTTACCATACTTACGTACTTCGGGAACTTTATGAGGCTTCGGCTGGTGAGGGAATATTACCCAAGGGGCGTGTCGGCCTTTTTAGAATCTAAGCGAGAGAATATCGTAAGAAGCATAAATCAAGTTGTAACGTTGTTGAATTTAAAAGTGCCTTGATTCTTCAACGGAGCTCTCTACCAATCGGAAACGGACCAACCGGACATCCACCGACAGGCAGAGCCTCTATATAAACCCCCACCTGTGACAAAAGGGCATCTCCCGAACACTTCCCCTCTTACTCTTTTATTCTTGATATTATGCGCCCCTTCACCCTTTGCCTTGCCATGAGATAAAGTTATCTCCCCTATGATCGTTCGTCCAGCATTCCCGACTCACAAGCCTAGGAGACGGGATACGGTCCATCGCAGGTCACTTCTCCTCACAGCAGGTCCAGGTGGATTTGCCTAGTGAGGAAGATTGAATCTTTATTACCCCTCTTCAGCATCATCGTGGCTCTCGCCAGAGTCCTCTCCCTCTACCTTTTATCCCACTGCACCTTCCTCCACTTCCTCCTCTACCTCATATGCCGCTGCTTCTGGCATTTCATTGGGAAGATCCTCTGTTCCTGCAAAGGTCTGCTTCTCTGTCGTCGATCTCTTCGGTCGTGTATTCGCAACCCGCTAGTCGCTCCAGCTCCCATCCGCCAAACGTCCATCTCCCCTTCCCTACAACCTACGCCCACCGTCTTCGCATGCATCTCCACTGGACCTCTAAGCCCCCCACCGACCGTTTCCCCAATCGATATACGCAACTGCTATATATACTCTTCACTTTCTTCCTCGTATTACCTCGGCCTTGTCTGGTTTCTCTACTGAAATAAAGTAATCTCCACTTTGGTCGATCATTCGCAGAACTCCGATTACACAAACCCAGGGTTACGGGAAGACCACTCGATGCGGGTCGCTTTGCAGAAACGACGAGAGATCATCGATATCGTTCCGGATGTAAGTCATACACTTTGTAAAATAAATGGCGATATAGGATACGGTCCGTCCCAGTTCACTTCTCCTCATTGCGTGTCTGAATAGACTTGTCTAGAGAGGTATGATGAATCTTTATTTAATGTATTTGCATGCAGCCTCCATCACTGCTTATTATGATGCAAGTCCACTTTCGCTTTCTCCATCGATATCTCATCCACGAACGTTCAGCTTCTCTTTCACAAAGGACGACAGTGTCCCTTATTGTCTCTCTCTCCTTCCCTTCCCTCTCACCTCCTTCATTAATACCCTCGACTTCTTCCTGGACGACCGTGAGATCAAGACCCAAAAGATCAACAAGAAGCTCTCCCAGGAAGTGGCATATTCCCCTCCTTCCCATTTATTTCTTCCCTGTTCTCTTCTATTTTACTTAGTTTTCTGCAAATCTGTGGGTTGTTCTGTGTTTTCATGATTGCAATACCAAAATTCAGGCCGATTAGACTATCCGTTCATGCCCCCATCCTCATTCACCATTGTTCACTCGGGAAGGTGTCTGAGTACATCTTGTAGATCGACTCATCATTTGTCGGTCACCACCTTCTGTGTGTTTTGTATGAACTATCGTGTGGACAGGTGAACCGTACCCCGTAACCCAGGGTTTGTGCATTCGGACGATCGACCATAGTGGAGATTGCTTTATTTCAGTAGTGAAGCCAGACAATGGCCAGGTAATACGATGAAGAAAGTAAGGAAAGGGGAAAGGGGTTCGTATCTCCTCGGTGGCAGTTGTGTATATCGGTAGCGGAACGGTCGGTGAGGGGTCGAAGGGCGTAGTAGAGAGGATGTGTAACCCTCTTATCACCGCTCATTCTTGGTTTACTAGCAAAAAAATCATCTGATTGCTTCTTCCACCCTGCGAATTACTCCAGTCAA
Source organism: Micoletzkya japonica (assembly GCA_900490955.1). NCBI lineage: Eukaryota > Metazoa > Nematoda > Chromadorea > Rhabditida > Diplogasteridae > Micoletzkya > Micoletzkya japonica. The sequence goes on along the minus strand of LS853573.1, from coordinate 277,758 downwards.
AGAGTGGGTGTATTAGGCGGAATATGGGGCCTTTTTCAGAATTTTATTCTTAGCTACTGTCGGTGACTAGCTACTGTCCTTTAGAAAGCAATGTTTAGCATCAGTACGGCCGACGCACGGAGTCCATGAATACCACGAGATCAGATCTAAGACGGGACAGGGGAGGGATAAGGGAAGGCAATACAGGGGTTTACCAAAAATTGATGCTCATTATCACCGATTCTTGTTGTTGGGGGACAGTGCAGCGACCGCATCGGTCAGCTCATCATCTGCCGTTCAATTCTGATATTCTCACCTTAAAAAACCCTTGTAGACGTCATCACCACGCAAAACCACCCCTACCAATCGATTCTCCATCCTCGATAATCTATAGACCCTTAATTCTGCCCTTGAAATCCGTCTTTAGGCTTAGTTCTCATAAGTTTTCTGGAACCCGGCTGGCCTAGGCCGCACTCAACGGAAATAAGCCCTGTCCATGGGACTCTTACCCCCGCGCGGCAGCTATGTTGTCACGCGTTAGACCCACTGGGTACCCCCGTCCTCTTCCCTTTCTTTGTACGCGAATTCATCGCGCATCTCGTACCGTGCTAGTTGACTCCATTTTGCAACTCTTGTATTGACACAATGACCGATCCTTTGTTTATAGCGCGCCTGAGCAACTCGTCTTCAATCCACTTCGCCCCGCTCTTCCCGAAATGAGCAACATGAACACACGAGGTAGGTCACAAGCTATCTCATTTCCTCTTTCAGGCAGTACTTTGCTAATAACAACATTTATGTTAAGGTTTGCATACCTCCGAGGTTACGTCGCACAAGATTATCAACGGCCGCTGTTGGTTGATTATGCAGTGGTCGAACGAAGTGACTGGAGAGGGGACACAGGTGAGTCTACGTATACGTACGGAGAAACACTGAAATCTCACATCACCTGACCACTTTTATCCGGAAACTACTACGAAGTCTATCCTCATTTGACATGCAATTCAGTTCCGTTTACAGATCCGCTCCTCCATTCTCATTTCGTACCTCAAGTACCTCGTAGAGTCTTCCCCTTCTGTGTGGACGTCGACTCTGCAGCAGCAACTAGCCGCTCTGGGTATCGATCCTGCCAGGTGAGGCGAGTCACAACTGTCCTGGAGAAATCAGTGTTTAGCATCAGTACGGCCGACGCACGGAATGTGGATCTGACGGAGGAGAAGGAACCGGAGCCGGAAAGGGGTAAGGGTTAGCACGAGAGTACTGCGTTGGCATACGATTAGCAGATGTCTACTGGATAAGTAATGGCTGTAAAATCGAGAACTAATGCCTTCACTTCAGCGGTGTGGCGTGCAGAAGGACTGAACGACTACTTCACGAATCTTCCGCTAGAAGAAACTCCATCACAGATCGATGTCATGAACTCGGTTGCGAACATGGTGGATTCTCCGTTAGGTTGGATTTAAGTTAAAATTGTGATCATTCTGTCAAAATGAAACGTGGCGAAATAATGAATGCCCTGAAACGTATCAAATGCATTACAGGCAACTTCTCGGTTCCTATTACGGATGGTATTCCGCGCCTCCTCGATCTAGTCTCTTCCAAGAGAAGTAAGTTTGTTTCTCTTCTCTCTTACAATCCTGTCTCTTCAGTGGTCTCGATTGACCTGTGCTGCCTTGATGAATTGAAGCGTAAGCCCGACTCCTCCATTGTCGTTCCCTTCACTGCGACCACCTACCAACCGGAGGAGCATTTCGCGGGACTTCTGAACGATGAGAGCAAGCAACAGACCCTCCACTCTGTCCCCGTTGCTCTCCGATATCTCAATCCGTACGAGGAAGTCGAACTTCCCGATTGCTCTGTACTCCCGTTGGTTGTGGGCGAAACAAGTGAGTTTGCGTATAACACGTGATGTGTTTAAAAGTATTAGGGATACTCTGATTTAATTCTCATTCCATCAAACCTTTCGAAAACATTCCCAGAAATGGAATAAAAGAAAGCAATAAATTTACTCTTTCAGATATCTTTTGCTCATTCATGCCGCACGACCAGAGCGATGTAAACGACTACTGCACTCGTCTGTGGGGGATGGGAAAGACTGTCGTTGAGTACTCCAAGCTGGTCGGAATGGCCAATACCGTGAGCGCTTCTCATACGTGGATTACACAAGATTCTAAAATAACTGTAAAATACGAAAAACGTGTTTCTTTTCAGGTAGTGGGAGTTCATCTGGCGGGTGATAAACAGCAGAAGATGAAGGCTGCGAATGCCCTTCTCTCGGGTCTCGTCGATATACAGGCTTCCGATGAGGTCAGGCTGAAGGGGATATAGAGAAAAGCCCGAGCATGAAAGACAACCAGCATGACTGAAGATCCTAGATACTCCACGAGTAATGCTTGGACTATCTTCAATCTTGCAATGTCATAGACCATCCTATGTTCCTACAGACGAGTGACTTCTCGGTGTCGATCGTCCTCCACGAAAACACCGATTACGATGCACTCGAAGAGGCTCTCGGTGATGATCGTCGGGTCTTCACTCATAACGAACTCTGCCAGTTCCAATCTCTGGCCAATAATAAGTTTGAGCGAGACCTGAACGTGCAAGAGGACATCGAGATGAAGAGGCTTTGTCGAGAGATGAGTGAGTATTCATTCTTTATAGTCACTGAAGATAGGGTATGTGTAACTGCAAAAGGGAGAGAGAAAGAGAGGTGGGAAAGCATGCTCAAAGACAAAACAAAAAAGATAGGCTATGCCCTCTATTACCAGTAAGGTCTATGCGGTATCTTTTCAGTCTCCGACCGTCGCTCTCATCCCGACCACATCATTCCCTTCTCCAGAATTCCCCTAGAGGACTTTGGTAAGCAGAAAACTTAGTGGACACATTCATTCTTAGACTAGTCCAATCACTGAAGGAGAAATAAGGATAACTTAATGAGCGGCATAATTCAGGGCCGAAGCTCGATCCGATTGGGCGGCCGTGGCCGGCTTCAAGTCAAACCTCTCCGGGTGAGTTCTAGGCAAATCCGTGGAAACATTATTTTGCGGAATTTCTAAAACTGCTCGGTTGACAAACTGTTGTTGAGATACGCGAACGACGGTGGAACTGATACAGGAGAAGAATCTGCCGAAGAATGACGTCCTCTTCGTCGTTCTTCCCGAAGAACCAAATCGACTGCTCTCGTACAAAGGACTACTGAGCAAGGAACGAGCGAGGCTCATAGTCGACCTGCACTCTCGCCTCCATTGCATGACCCGACTCTCTCGCGCTCCTCACGGGACTGCCTTCTTTATTCCTGATCCGGAGAAGCAATACTATGGTCAGAACAAGTTACTTCGGACACAAATATTTTAGAGCATATATGCGTCGAGTCCATAGTTAGAGCATATATATGCGTCGAGTCCATAGTCGACAAAGTAAATAGAGAGGCTAATTTACACCTCTTTCAGCCCTCGCTGCAGGAAGTGTTCCTCGAAACACTGGACAGGAATACGTGGACAAGGAAGCGTTTGGCCGTTCTATCGGACAAGCGTTGAAGAGAGTTGCTGAAAGTGGATTCAGCTCTATGGTATGCACAGCTCTCCCTTTATTTCAAAAATGTACCACCTTGCTTACCGTTTAATGGAAATGTATGTAGATAATCAGTTAAATGCTTTTTAAAGATTTTGCATTTACAGAAGAAAAGCTTTTTTGCAGACTATCTCAGTACATGATTTCGAGCCTTTCGAGTGGAGTACATTAAATGCTATTCGTTACTGCCTCGCGGCCTTTGCTGAGAATTTCCCTTCGCAATCGGTAAGCATCTTTCTCTTTCCCCTTTCCATAATAATCTTCTCTCTCAGCTGACTCGCCTATCGTTCGTCGTTCGGAGTGACGACGAATACGAAGAGATTACGCGTCTTCTCGGCGGAGACACCTTCACCTTCGATGCGTCTTCTACTCTTCCCCCTATATTCACTACCATCGACACCGGACGACCGACAGCCCTTGAATTGAAGTACACCAGAGCAACCCGACACTTCTCTCGCTACCTCAATGCCAGACAGCGTAAGCTTTCCACTGTTAATATCTCATTCCATAGTTTTACATAGGTAAAACAAGTCTGTATCATCTTTAGATATTGTATTTTTTCAGGAAGAGTGAAGCAGGTGGAAGACTCACCCAGTCCGGTGCAACCGAGTAAGACTTTGCGAGGTCTACGGATTGCAATGAAGAGACGGGCGATGACGAGCCAAGAACAGACAGCCTCCGGAAGTAAGTCATTATTCTCGCACTGTGTAGGACAGCTCATACTAAATAAGTAGAAGCAACCAGACACGACTGAACTCCTTCAATATTGTAGCTACAGTCGGACGGTCGGAGGAGAATCGACGGCCTCTCCCGGCATATATTGAAGACCACTCCATCATGGCCAAAGCGTGCGAAGGTTACTCCAAGGAAACCGGTAAGAGTGATATGTTTCCTGAAAATTACTTACTCGCTTATAAACCTCGTTGATACTAGACCTTCAAGCGTTTGGCGAAACTCGTTTGTGCAGAAGTGGAATCTGCTAATCTGGCAAAATCGAATAAAATAAGCTTTTTCGCTGGAAAACTTTACTGAAATATACCGTAACGACTCACTAATTGGAGATAACAACATTTTAGAACGAGCGATGCTCGAACGAACTCATCGCGAGCGAATGACGGTCTCAGATGGTAAGCTACTATCAAATAATATCTAAATAGCTTTGAAAGTTTCTGTTCAGCATCGCCCAAGAATGCTCGCGTCTCACAAGAATCGGTTACAGACGTCCCTCAATCACCAGCCAGCCCGATTCGCTGGAGAAGATCCGCAGGTATTGCTATCGACCCTGTTTTAGTCAGTAATCGTCTCTTTCAGCTGAATATCTAACCGATAGGAATGACTCGCCTCATCGCAGTCCCTCCACACAAACTCCTGTGACAGGTAAACATTTTTCTTGAAAAGAGCTAGGATCCATTGCACACTAAGTAAAATACATTGAAATGGATAATTAAAAGTATTGACTGGATAATACTCTTCGGTGAATTTTTCATCTTTCAGAAGTCGTCTTCGAGGTGGTATCCGGAGTTGGAACGGACTACGACGCATACGGCTTCGCAGCCGACAAATGCTTCTACATTCCTTCGTCGTCGATCGATCAGGCGGAGGAAGTGAAACATTACGTGTCGGACGATGCGTTGGCTGCAGCTGCCTTCTATGAGCAATATGGTTCCGACCAGACCATCTACCCACCCTACGGCACTCCGATGCCCATCTCCGTCTATCCGCGTGAGTTGGTTCACTCTTGTTTTTCGATATCCTAAGTCTTTCTGATACTCTTAAGGCAAAATTCAAATCAAATAAGCAATTTGTCAGTGATCATCTCACTGCCTCGTATCCCTTACCGGAAGAATCGGCCGGAGGTCCTTCTCTCGAGGATAGCAAGAAGCTACGCGATACTGGCGCTGTATGCTACGTATGCACCCTCGCATCGTCTCGTAAGTCCATTTTAATTCCATTATTTTTCTCAATATCTTCAGCGTGCTCTAACGTTTTAATTAGTTGCTGCAAGTGCACTTCCGAATCTTCCCTTGCAGTTTGTCCCGCTCCACAATGTCTTCAAGTCCAACAAGGAAAACTGCATCAGAGCCATGCTCCTCGGACTCATGATCACGTTGTGCAGGAGACGAGCGGTCAGTTTATTGGAAATACAATTTGATTACCATGTAAGGAAACTGGTGAAGCCTTGTATAATATTTGTAGGGATCGGAGGTGTCGCATATTTCGTTGTACACGACGAACGATGGAGAAGCGAAGGTTCTGAGGGAACTGCTCAGTGGAAACTCAAAGACATTTACCTACGCGGCGATGCAGAGATTCGCCGTGGAAATCTCGCCTGAACTGGACGATGATCTCTTCGACTGTACTTTAAACACGAATCTGTGCTTCCGAAACCAGGAGAAGACTTCCGTTGAAAGGCTTCTGACCATTGGACGAGAGTGGAGTGAGCTACTCTTCTATTTTCACCATATATTACATACCTATTACAAAGATGTGATGACACTCTTCTTCTCACATCAAATTCTTTGCAGTGAGGCGAGTGTTGGCTGCAATGAAGACGGCTAAGAAAGAGGAAAAGTGGAAGATCATGTCGAGTTTCCGGTCTGACCACACGGAAGCCTTGAGGATGCTAGTGGGTTAGTGACGTTTGATACAAGCACGGACGAGTAACTGGTGCTTCAGAGGAACTGGAACTCGAGATCGTTCGAAGGGACATCGAATTGGCACCGACACGGAGCTTGAAGAGTGAGTATACACTTTACACAGGGATCGATAGGTGCATACTCGAGCTATCTAACACACATTTTCAGGAGTCAGTATCAGCTTCGTTGACGATGGATCTCCATGTAGATTCATTGGGATACCCGCCAGGAAAGACCTCACTCCCTCGGATCCTTCCTTCATCTCGCCTTCCCTCCTACCCTCCGCTCAACAAATGGAAGGGGGACGAAGGGAGTTCCTCTCGTACATCAATGCCTACGACCCTCAGGATTATCCTGTCTACGGATCGTCTTCGCCTATTTTCATCAACGATCAATTCAGTGAGTTCCGCTCGTATTCAAGCATCATTGGTCTCCCATTGCTCCAAGACAGTCACTTTCCATAACTCCTTATTGCAGAAGTGTGCGGGCTCATCATCTCGGATACGGTGGACCTGGACCAGAGGCTAAGCGAGATGTACAGAGCCTACCGTAGCTTCTACAAACTCGTCACCACACGCACGAACCCGAAGGAGATCGTGAGTAGCCTTAGAAAAGAAGAAGCTTTAGGAAAAAAACTCAACTGCCACAGAGTATTTCGTTTTATGTTTACCTTGTGCTAAGATCGATAGTAATATCTTTTTTCAGCTCTGCACAATCTCCTGCTCGCATGACGAGAACGTCGAATTATGTGTCTCTGCAGCAGTTTATGGACTCCTCGAAGGGATCAACTTCCACTACGACGTAAGGCCTTCTATCTCTACATATATGTTGTCAAAGCCAAAATCTCGGAGTGTCCAAGTATTCTCTACATTGCAGAAGGTGGAGAGGATCCGGCTGATCCCGGGTTCGGACGAGGAGAAGGACGCACTGCGAATCATCTTCGGTTGCGAAGAAAGGAGTGTGCTCACGAAGAGAGACACGAAGCGGCTGATGACGTCACTGGCTAAAGTGCTGGGAAGGTCCATCTACACAGCGGATTACTCATACGTTGAAGACCAGAAGCAGTTCTTCCGGGAGATGGGAGAGGAATGGACGCTCAAGTTTAAGGAATATCGAAGAGTCCACCATCTTGCCCTCCAATTTGGTGAGTTCACGTCTCTGATGATAACCTGTGCTTACAAATAGGTATGTGCCAAGTAGTTACAGAATATCCCAATGAATATCAATTCTCACTCATTTCAGCCCTCGCTGCAGCCGATATCAACACTCGTCCTCTGCACCGCCTTCCCACTCCCGAGCGTGAGTCTAGAGTCAAAGGGAAATAAAAGATATGAGGCTCAAGTACTCTTTTTCAGGAGTGACCAAGCGTCCGATGGGAGAGCTGTGGGGTCGTGCTACACGTGATCGCCGGCCTGATTTTCATGGTAAGTGAACAGTTGTATGTCAGATTACGCCATCATCTTGCTTCCTTCTCATATTGCAATTCAGAGCTTAACTGCTACCTGCGACTCGTAAGTTCGGATCGTGACGAACACGGGAAACTTTGCAAGTTCGACGTTGTCGTTGTTCCTTGCGACAGCGAAATGTCTCCACTGGAGCTGCCCGAGGAGACGAGAAGTCAGCTGAAGCCCATCATCGAGGAGGCTATGGAATTCATGAGAATTGGAAGGGAATCCAGCGAAGTGCCGCCCGGTGGATCCATCCTCATCCCGAACAACTCGAGATCACCGCGAGGTAGATGATGAAACTTATGTTATGTTAGGCCTATTACAGCAAGTATCCGGAAATACAAGTTATTATGCATACAAAAATACCGTAATGTCGTAGCTAGTAAAATAAAATAGGTCATCATTTAGCGTACATTCTCGCCTTCCTTCCCCTCTCCGAGTCCACAGCACTCTCGCAGTCCGACATGCTTGCGATCGAGAGGATGACCAGAAATGCGATCATTCTCACGCGGAACTCTCAGCTCGATAACCTGGTGAGGCACATTCCTCTTTCCTCTCAAATGGATAAGCTTCTGCTTACAAGGAGTGGTTGCAACGGTGCAGAGAAATTGGAATACGAGACATATGTTGTAAGGTACTATCGAGCATGCTGATTCCGAATCTGCAATAAAAAGTTTGAGTTCAGGCTAGTTTTCGATAAATTTGAAATTTGCATAGGAAGCGCCTCTTTCCGCCCTCTCTCTCCTTCATCTTCTTCTCATTTCCCTTCATCCGTACTGGGATGGCGTAGTGGATGGCTGCTGTGGCTAGCAATCTTTTGCCCTTGGTTCGAAACCTCCAACCTGGAGTCAGCTTTTGCTGTTTTTTCCAATGTAAATATGAACTAAAAACAGAAAACTGCCAAAATAAAGTGGTTTTGAGATTGAAGTTGTACCATAACTATACATCTATTGTGTTGTGATATTTTTTACGATTCCCATCTCGTGCGTAACTACTTTTCGAAATTGTAATGCGCTAAACGCAGTAGGACAAGTAGAGGATAAAAATAGCAAACTCAAATTCCAGGTTGGAGGTTTCGAACCAAGGGCAGAGAGTGCAGGACCTATCCACTACGCTATCCTAGACCGGATGAGGAGAAGCGAGAGGACGATGAAGGAGAGAGAGGGTGGAAAGAGGCGCTCCTATGCAAATTTCAATCGCAAATTTCTCGAAAACTAGCCTGAACCCAAAACTGTTTATTGCAGATTCGGAATCAGCATGCTCGATACCTTAGAACATGTGTCTCGTATTCCAATTTCTCTGCACCGTTGCAACCACTCCTTGTTAGTCAATTTACTATTTTCCAGTGCATCGATGTCGATGGGCTGATTGGACAGAGGAGTACGGAGGATATGAAGCTGGCTGTCTCCGTAGTCGTCAAGACTGTCGCCTCGCTCGGCTCAGCCCACGACCACACCAGAAACGCTGATGAGGTAAGATTTTGTCGTCTTTGAATAAACTTCTTTTACTAGAAAGAACAAAAGGCTTCCCCGCTCTTGTAAATACAACGGAATGATTCAGATGCGCAGCTGCACACTGATTGTACGGGACGAGACTGCACGATCGCATATTGAGGAGAAGATGAAGGGGACGCGATTCGAACTGACGAAGAATTCGGGAATTCTTCTGGCAGAAGAATTCAAGGACATCCAACTCGAAGAGCAGTCCGGGGATGGAAAGCAGTGGACGTTCGAGAGGAACGCACGACACTTCGCACTTCATCTCGCATCTCGGCAGAGAAGAAGAGAAGGGGACGAAAGACGACAAAGTTAGTCGATTGAAACTTTATAGGTATGATCATGTCATGCTCCATGCCACTGACTACTCTATCACATTTACAGGACTGCTCGGGGGATGCGACAACAAGCCTTCACGTATGTTACTCTTGCTGTTTCGCAAGAAAAATAGTAATCCTAAAACTTTAATAAAGCAATTTTTAAAGAATACTTAATATTTGATGTAGAAGGATGTTGTTAAGGAGCCAAGCTGTTGAAAATTTTGGAAGAGATGGAAGAGGCCGCCATTAGCGACAGTGACGAGTCGGAGAGCGAAGACGAGGAGGACGAGATGGGGGATGTCAACATGGGGGAATTCACTATCAATAGTTTCATGTAGAACTAACCTCGATCAAGAACTATTTTGTCAATTAAGAGCTGCCAACTTATTCGCTTTTCCAAATGCCTATCTGCGGTTGCTATCAACTACTGTAAATCTTGTGTCATTACTACAAAAATTACTACGTTGCTCGAGTACACTTTATCATTATTGGCTGACGAGTATCGGTAAAAGTTTGGCAGAAAATTTCTCTCTGTTGAAGAGTGGACTGAAGAAGTGATGCCTTTGAAACAACTATTGTTTTTTCTTCATTGAGAAAATATCTTCATTCACTTTCAGTAAATTTGGAGAGCGTTTTTAAGGAAATGCAAATACACGGGTTAGAGTTAACTGTATGATATTTATATTGAAAACATAGAGCACAAAACAAGACAAACAAGCAATATTTCATCGAAACATTCCATAAATGAGTTATACTTCAGTTGGGCGGCCAGACTGGATACAGACGATGGAACCATCTACAAATACAAAAAAAATTATTGGTCGAAATATTGTCAGGAGGGTTTTATGGGAGGAGACTAATAACGGAAGATATCAAAAAGTTACCGACGACGTGAACATTCCACTTTGTCTTGTTTCCACTCTTGTAATTGAAGTCTTCTTGTATAGTCATCGCCTTATACATCTGTAAACAGTGTTGGCTAACTATTTCATAAATGGATTCTAGCTCATTATTTTTATTATAAGAAAACAGGCACTTCACCAGAATGCACGGAGTAGCTACGAGAAGGATGAGTATGAACGTTGTGAAAACTGACAAGAAAAAGAGAGCCGCTTGATCTACAGTGATTAATTTTCCATCTGTAATCAGATATCCTCTTCGTGTATGCGAATAGAGAGGCACTAGTATTGATCACAGTCTGTGGAAAACAACTATCCATGAAATGAGAGCTCTTACAACAGATATGTCAATTGAAAGATTCAATTATCGTTTCTAGTTTTACTTTTCGCAATAGAGAAATTCAGATTTCTTAATAGTTTGCTGGAGCTCACCAGAAGTGTTGCCGTAGGTAGCGGGATCGAAGAGTGCCATAGAATGAGAGATGTTGAACAGCGAAGTCATTCCAACTATGACAATCAAAAGAAGCGATTCCTAATGTACGGAAAACCAATCCTCTGATTGCCTATTCTCTTTGATCTTATGTCTCCAATAAGAGGACGGACACTTTGATATTGATTTAAAATTAGCATAGAGAAATATCGTTAGGGATGATACTATTTCACTTCTATTCGACTGAACCTGCTTCCACTGATACTCGCTTCGCTAAAAACAACTTTACTTTCGGCAAAAGCAGACCACCTAAAATCGATATACGCATAATTCCAACTATGGATCTTCTCGAGTCAGTTCCGAACCCGAGATAATGCATTTGCATGTGCTCCATCCCTGCTCATTATGCTGCAGGTCCACTTTCGCTTTCTCCGTCGATCTCTCATCTACGAACGTTCAGCTTCTCTTTCATAAAGGACGGCAGTGTCCCTTATTGTCTCTCTCTCCTTCCCTTCCCTCTCACCTCCTCCATTAATACCCTCCATACTCCATCTATCCATTAGCACATGGAACTCGTTGTCCACTCAAGGATGGCCTCCCCCTCTGCCAACCCCTCCACAACACCGCTTTCATTACCGTTCCTCTCCTCCGTTCGAATACCCGATGAGATCCCTTGTCCTGCTGATAGTCCTATCGTGTGAGTTCTCTTCTCCAAGTAATCAATTCCTCCCCAATCTCAGCCATCTCTAAGTGTGAATCTCTATCTGATGTTCATTCCCGCACGAAGTTCGTTCGGTCCATTAACTACTATCCCTTCGATTTCGGCAAGAAGCCTCTCGGCTATATAGCAGGAGAGCCGGTGAGTGGATTCACTCATTACTAGCAGCAAACGCGTCGCCGTGTCATCTCTTCACTGAAATGCGATAGCGCTGTTTTCGCGAGAAGAGAAAGATGAGAGAAGATCGGAGATGATTAACGATGCTTACTTTTACAGATCTGGCCTCGAACACACGACGACTTCGAGGGATCGGAACTCATCTTCGACGAAAACGGAGCGGGTTTCCGTGTGCCGAAGAGAGCGACGATGCTCGATTTGCTGAGAAGAAGATATCTCTACAGTGGATAGACCCCATACCATCCCATGCCCATATCACTGCGTGCAGTATTCACTGCACTTAGTTGTTTTTCGTCTAACTCTGTCCTCTATCTCTCGCACGTCCTCCCCCTCTCCTTCGCCCCCTTTACCTCCCTCTCCTCTCCCTCTCCCCTCTATCTCTACCTCTCTCCCCTGCCCCTTCTCTCCCTCGGGGGTGGGCCCGAATCGCAGGCACGCATTACAGCATTAACGCAATGTGGAAGCACAATCTTTCGTGCATTTCGAGCCTCTGGCCGCTTGGCCAGTCGAGAGTCTATTATCCCATTCCCCATACGAGTACTTCTTCCAATAGCATTGTCATCCAGGCTCTAATAAGCTTCATATCATACGGTTATCAGACTGCTTCTTTAGTGCAAGTGTAGACCTTTTTGTGATTGTTGAATAAACATGAGATAGCACATTCTAGTATGTGCGTGGCCTTGTTTTTGCCCGCGACCTAAGGAGAGTCTACGTGAAGCTTGATACCCTCGCGAGTACTTCTTGCGTGAACACGTGTGAAGAGTCGCGAGCGAAAGAATAAGACGAGAACGAACCTAGCCCCGTCCACCATTCACTATTCCATTCACTGCCCGTTATTCGCCCCTGTCAACTCTCCTCCCTATTCCCCTCCCCCTTCAACTCTTCGTGTTCAGATGTCTGACGACACTCCGGCCGACGTCGCCGTCGAAGAGGCGCCCACCGTTAGTTCTTAAGCCTCCTCTCTCTTCATTATGTTGAGGGGATTATCATAGGCTCTAGAGAATCGCCGTCTGAGATGATAGACGAATAGCCATACAAGGATATCTTGCAGGATGTGTCCAGCAAGGCGGCCGACAAGGCAGCCGAGCGAGAGGCGAAGAAGGCTGAGGTTAGTTGGAGGGGAATGATCTTTACTAAGGAAGGGGTCATGGCTGTATTAGGATAACACCAGTACGATGAGCTAAGTTACTGATTAAAGGTGCGCAAACGTCTCGAAGAGGAGGGCAAGGCCGGCAAGAAGAAGAAGAAGGGTTTCCTCACTCCCGAGAGAAAGAAGAAGCTCAGGGTTCGTTGACTTCGATTTCTGTTCGATACAGAGAATATACCTGATCAATTGCAGAAGCTTCTTATGGGAAAGGCCGCTGAGGACCTGAAGAGGCAACAACAGGCGAAGGACGAGGAGAGGAACAAGGTAAATGAGGGTTGAGGGGATAAGGAGAAAAAGATATTTATATTTGAAAGGGAGTAAAGTTTGTGGTTTGCGAACTATAAGGGAGTATCAATATTTTGTTGTTCTACTCATTAATTCTGAAAAGGTGTGTTAAAGGAATTACTATGCTCATTTTCCTTCTTGTAGACCCTCGCCCAGCGCACGATTCCCCTCCCGAACGTTGACGGACTTGAGGACAAAGGTGAGCATTCATTCTGCAATAAAATTAGGTTTAAGTCTTATTTCGTCCGTATAACCTTCCTCTTTAAGCCAAGCTCGAGTCCATCTACAACGACCTCTTCCAGCGATTGTGCCAATTGGAGAGCGAGAAGTAAGAGGGAAAAGAGCAATGCCATTCTAATATTCTCTTTCCAGGTTCGATATCAACTTTGTCGTAACGAACAAGGAAACAGAGATCAACGAGCTGAGCATCGCCGTTAACGATCTCCGCGGAAAGTTGTAAGTCATTCCCTATGTCGACTTCCCTTCCCTCCATCTCATAAAGTGATACCATGGCTAGCATGTCTACTGTAGTCTCTACCTTAAGCGTCAAGCCGACCCTCAAGAAGGTTTCCAAGTACGACAACCGATTCAAGAAGCTCGTCGTTAACAAGGTGAGAACACTGCCGTAGTCTTCGGATCGATAGAGTATTCTTCAGTCCGACGACAAGGCCGACTTCCGAAACAACCTCAAGACAGTGAAGAAGGAGAACGTCTTCGCGCAGCTGGCCAACAAGGTTAACTAGAGAAAGCAGAGGTTTAAATGGATATGAGTCATTTCCAGAAGCGTGAGGAGAAGCCCGATTGGTCGAAGAAGGTGAAGGAGGGCAAGGACGCCGTGAAGGAGGAACCGAAGGTTGAGGCTGCCCCCGCTGCCGAGCCCCCCGCCGAGGAACCCTCCGTTGCTGAGGAGGAACCCTCGGAGGCTGAGGGTACGAAATGCAACTTTAAGGGCATAGCTGATGATTAATCATTTCACTCTTCATTATATCACAACGAGTTGCCTTGCAGAAGTAAGCGAGGCCGAGCCTTCGGAGGCTGAGTAAGCCCCCTTCTCCTTCTCCTTCCCTTTCTCCTCCTTCTCCGTTCCCCGACCCTTCATGATCCTCGTGTCACATTATACCTGTGCATAGATTGTAAGTCGTCTTCCCCTTTTTCATGTTCACACTTTAATTCGCTATCTTCTACACCTTCTTCATCTTTTTGTCCGCTCATAACTGTCTCGGCTTCAGTCGATAAAATATGATGATATCTTCTTCCCGCTTTTTCTCTCGAGCAAGTGCTCTATTTTCAGTGAGGGGGCGGATTCTCTACGCGGGGAGATTACACTAGGACTTCTCACTGCGGCCGACTCGTTTTTGAGAGAGAGTCCTGAATCCGTTACAGCAGAGAGGGAGGGAGGGAGGAAAGCAGGGAGAGGGGAGAGAGAAAGAGTAAGAGACGGATCAGCAGAGAGGAACAGAGTATGCAGGCAGGCATGAGAGAGACAGCAGGAGAGCTTCCTCAAATCCGTGACACTTTGATTGATCGGCGGTTAAATGAGATGATCCGTAATTGATGAACAGGGAAGGGAACATATACAAAGGGACGACATGATACATTGAAGACCACACAGTGATACCACATAGTAGAGAATTGAATCTCCACAGAACGACATAATTTGCTGATTATAAGATTGTGAAGACTCGGTCATAACATGAATAGTAGACGTGAAGAACAAAAAAAACTTTCAGTGATGATCACTGAGATGACTACAGTTCCCCAGACCACTCGAAAGCCACAACACCTCACCTCTTGCTAGGGTCTTCATAAGTAGTAAAAGCTTGGCAGCTTTATTCTGTTTGTACGATCTCCTCCTTCCTTCGAACAGTCCGTGACTATCAGCACAACAATATTATATACTAATCCGCTCGTTGATCTCCGTGAATCCCCATCGTATGATTGCCTTCTCGCTCTATTGTATACGGTCGTCCGATCTTCTGATCCCAGAGTGTAAGGCTTCCCTTCCCTTCCCTTCCCTTCCCTTCACTTCCGTTCCCTTGTACACACCCGTTCCTCTGCAATCCCCGTCTGAACATCTGCACCATTCTGTAGATGTAAGATGGGCGTTCATTCCCCTTGCCTTTCCTCCACTTACTCTCCTCCTTCACTTCATCCTCGACACCCCGTGCCCTTCCCCCTCTCAACAACTCCTTCCCCCTTTCCCCTACAGGATCAGCTTACCGGTGTGTCCTCCCCTCCCTCTTCTCTTCTCCTCTTCGATCCTATCTCCTTTCACCCTCTGTCATCCTTCCCCTCAGTCATGCCTTGCTATAGCAGCCGTATAGACGACTGACAAGTCGAACGTCAACTTCTTCTCATTCCTCTTATCCTCTTGTCTCTCGTGTCCCCTCTCCTTGTCCTTTCAGTCTCGTTCCTTCACTCAACTATGGCCGACGAAGAAGGAGGAGCTGCTGTGGCCGCCGGCGCTACCGTAAGATGTTCACGATGTAACTGATTAGCAATCTTCTTGATTGTGCCTTCCATGAATCACTGAACTGAGATCATTCCTTTGCAGGATGCGCAGAAGAAGAAGGAGGAGATGGAGCGGCGCAAGGCCGAGGTTGGTTGGATAGGAGAGTGATGATGGAAAGGAGTGATTAAGGTGCGCAAGCGTCTCGAGGAATCCGGAAAGGCCGGAAAGAAGGCCAAGAAGGGATTCCTGACTCCGGAGAGGAAGAAGAAGCTGAGGGTAAGGAGGGGATCGAGGGAAGGATAATCAGCGTATATTCAGAAACTGCTGATGATGAAGGCCGCTGAGGATCTGAAGAACCAGCAACTGCAGAAGGAACAGGAGAGGCAGAAGGTAAGGGAATGAGGAGGGAAAGATCAGCAGAATGAGAGGAAACAACTAGACGTCTGCTCCTATGACGCATGAATGTTCTTGACATACTGTATTCGATCCTGCTGTCACCTGATTCTTATCTACCATTTTCAAATAAATAGTAAGCTTAGATCCTCACCGAGCGCACCATCCCGTGCCCCGATGTGGAGTCCGTCAATGATCAAGGTATAGCTAATTTACCCCGTACCCCCTGATTTATGGTATTGATATTCCTGTTCAGGCAAGCTTATCAGCATCTACGAGAATCTGTTTGAAGTCGTGAAGAGACTCGAGGGAGAGAAGTGAGTCCAGTTTATGAATGCAGTGATACCTTCCCCATTCAGATTCGACCTCAACCAAGCCGTTCTCTCGAAGGAAGCCGAGATCAACTCCCTGTCCATCGCCGTGAATGACCTGCGAGGAAAATAGTAAGAGGAGGAGGAGGAAGAAAAAGGCACAACTGCTATTGCTTTGCAGCGTGAAGCCTGTACTGAAGAAGGTCTCTAAGTACGACAACAAATTCAAGGCACTCGCTGGAAAGCAGGAGGGAGTGAGTGGGGGATATAGACAGAAGGGAGGATGTAATACTCGTTACGACTTTATTGCGATATCGGAGGGCAATGTGAAAGAAGTCATATAGGGAGAGAAGAAGGCGGACTTCCGAAACCAGCTGAAGAACGTGAAGAAGGAGGTGAACTTGGATGCCCTCGTCAAGGTGAGAGATACTCTCCGAGTGATGGATGTAATGTGCCGATTCAGAAGAAGGACGAGAAGCCCGATTGGACCAAGAAGGAGACCAAGGTTGGACAGGACACTAATTGCAACCCGAAATAGAAGACGTGCCTAGTACGAAGTACTCTTCCCAGTGCATACTCAAGTGTATCTGACAGCCTCCACACATATACACTGCGCAGACTGAGAATGAGGAACTTCCTTGCATAGTTGTCGGAGAGCATGCGTGCTATATTTGAACACTTTTCTTCAAAAGTCGCTTAATTTTGCACTGCACTTTGGTTGTGATATGAGAATTTTATTTTATAGAGTTTGCGAGTAGTAACCCTTGGAAGGAAAACCTTCGCTAGCAAGTGTCGTATTGCGTGGAAATGTGAGAAAGCAGGGTGATCGTTGAAGTACTTTGCTTGGCAACATAGAACTGACCATCGAGGGGTGTGATTGAGGAAGTCGAGGAGAAGTCCGTCGCCGAGCCCGCCCCCGCCCCCGAACCCGAACCAGTGGCTGAAGAGGCGAAGGAAGAGGAACCGGCTGAGGCTGAGCCCGAGGAGGAGGAGGGTAAGAGGAGGGTCGGGTACGGAGGAGAGTGAATCATTCAGGAGACGAAGAGGAGGAGGAGGAGTAGAACACTCCGTACCACTTACACTCCCTTTGTATTGCACTGTCTCGGATAGTTCTTCACTCCTATTACTATCCCTTCACTCCTTTCCGTTTACTCGTTCCTTTTATACCTTTACGATGAAATGCCTCGTAAGAGAGTGAGAGATTGTCGCCGCACTAAAGCCAAAAGGGGGCGTTGCCTTCCGTGATTTGCATCTCGGCCAACTATAAGGTCTCACATATGTAACGTCTATGAAAGGCTTCCTCCATCCCGCCCTTCCAATCTCTCTTCTTCTTTCTTATATTCTAACATGGGTCTCTCGCTCCTCACTCATATGGTAATGATCTCCTCTCTAGCGTGCAGCTATTCAAAAAAAACGTCTTAGATAATAACCTATTCTACCTCGCTCTTGTCCTTCGTAGCCAACGGTGTCCTCATCTCTGTTATTCGATGCACGAAGTCGTCTTCGATCGGCAACTATTCCCTTCTGCTTAAGTGTGTCGCGGTGATCGATATAGCTATCTCTTCGATCCACCTAATAATCCTTCCAGTAAGTACCCCTTCCCTCTCCCTCCCCAATCCCTCTCAGAGTATCCATCTAACCTCATTCGGCTACATCTTCTTCGGTCATCAACTCCTCAAATGGCCCTACTGGCTGGGGACTACCATGTCCCTAATATTCGTCTGTCTCTTCTACCAAACTTTTCTTCTCCTCGCTCTCCACTTCGTCTATCGTGCAATTGTAGTATGCGAGTGAGTCTTTGTAGCCGGTATCTTCTACGAATCCGCCACCGATTGCAGCCCTTGGCAAGTGTCGTTTCTCAAGCACCATAGACAACCCGTCAAGTTCTCGGTTGGGATGATTATAATCGTCGAGATCATCTATCTCGGACTGTCTATGCTGGCATGCACAGTATGCATCAACGATTCATCCATAGCTATTCTCGCTCTTTCAGCAATATCTACCTACTAATGAAGCCCGCGTACTCTTCACACCGTACCTCAACCGAAGCTACGAAATCAATCTTGTTTCCCTTCCGTCGCTGGGATTCCTCGCTATAGTTTTGAAGGTATTCCAAGTAAACGATTAACGAAAACAATTAAATGCGACAACGTTGAAAGTTTTCTCGTGAACTTGCCTGTGAACGGGAACCAGGCGGTCTCTCTGTGGGACAGAGCATTAATTCAATCGAATTAGTCTAGCAATGTATGCGAAAATTTGTTATGAACGTGTGAGCATGTAGGCAAAAGAAGTTATCTAATAATGCTCTCGGAGGGAGTGCGTGAGAGCGAGCCTCGCACAACATTCTCGAGTGGAACTGCAGTCAAGTGCAAGACTAAGTCCGCTGAGATCGACAACATCCCCTCCCTGAGAGAAGAAGCCTCCCCCTCAGGACCCCCTGACCGGTAAATGGAGAGGTCGATCAATGGCTGCCCTTCTATTGGTTGCTCTTCTCTTCCTCCTCACAGCCTTCATCATCGTCTTCTGTGCCATTCACATCCTCGCTACCATTCGCAAGTCCAAGTCCTCTCCTCCCCCTCCTTCCTCATTAATGACTCCCTTCCAGGGTCTTTTCCGTCTCTCGTCGTCGAATGCAAATTCAACTCTTCCGCGCGCTCATCGCTCAGGTAACGAAGCTTAGTTCTAATTACGCGAAAGGGGGGATGAAGCCAGCTAATGCATTCGAACTTTCAGACTGTTATTCCGTGTCTATTTTCGTACATTCCCCTCGGTTTCGTTTTTCTTCTTCCGGCCTGTGGCATAGAGGGAGGGGGAGTCTTCGGGGACCTCACGATCCTCTCCACTTCTCTCTTCCCGGCCATCGAGCCTCTTATCATCCTCGTCTTCGTCAAACAGTAAACAAAATTCAGCAACTAATCCTGCCTACCGGCTCCTTCAGATATCGTCACAATCTCACGAATCTCTTCAACGTCTTCATTGCTAGATTCAGTGGCAATTCGTCGCGAGTACCGAAACGATACGGAAGTGAGTGTGTACAGTATCCCCCGCGGGCTCTCCCACTAAGCGTTCCACCTCAGTCATTCCCCTCCCCTCCCTGCTGTCTCACTGATCATCTGTCTCACACTTCCCGTTACAGCCTCGTCGGACACGGGGGCAGCTCGTGATGCGTTGAGAGGATCAGAATCCCTTCGGGAAGCCTACGTTCACATGCACGCCACGAAGTCGGAAACGGCGGATTTGTAAACATTTTGTGTAGATTAGACGTTGAACCTTTGTACTTTGACTACGATATGCAACATATCAAGAAAAATAAGTGGACGATAAAGACATAATCGTACAGAAAGGGGACCCGTGGAGAATGCAAGGGAAGGCCATGGAATGGGGATCATTGCAGTGGGAGGTTGCTAGCACTAATAAGGGGGGGGGGCGATTATTCCAGGAAGAGATGAGCTTCGGCATTGTCTCCAAACGAGTAGCTTCGTCCCTCGGTATTCCTCCTCTCGTTTTTATTCGTTGACGTACCTCGGAACTTCCTCACACACATGCAACATGTGACGAGAATGGCGAATACCTAAAGGGGCTTCATTGGCTGCCTCTCCCATTACCCTTCCTACTAGTGCCATTTCCGAGGGAATTACAAGAATGCGTTAACCTAGCTGTGCACTCTCGATGCTTATGAGAGCGGAGAAAGTTACGTAGCTGGTCAACAATTCCGCACTACGACAACTAAAATCATGGTCTTGATTAAGTTTGAGCACACCTGCAGAATAGTACCCGCGAGCGACAGAGTGAATATCATGTAAATGTGTTGCTTCACTTGACGTTGCAGGAACCGCAGGCATCCCTGAGATGTATGTTACATTGTAAATTACGGTCTTCAGAGAGTTTTAAAAAGTAAAGTTTAAAAGTAATGATTTTTAAAGTTTTATTCAAATACACACTGCTCTGCGAATTTAATTATTTGAAGTAAGCGACGAGCGCTACACTGATATGCAATTTTAGTTAAATTTATAAAAGCATTTATGGTATATTTAATTATGATATGCTCATCTGGTAGGTAAAGTTCTGTTGTTCTTTTCACCCACTATTTCTCATCGTTATTTTTTCTTAAAATGATCAGAACACTGAAAACACTTTTTCAATTAAATAAAATTGCAAAGTAGCCCTCAATTAGCATATTAGATTTTGCGAAAAGCGCCTTGTCAGCACCTTCAGTACTCCGCAGGCAGCAAATTTGAATAATCATAGAATATGCAGGATATCAGGACAGGGTGAGGCGAAAAGAACGAGAGAAATTCACGAGCAGACTCGTTTCCCTATCTTCATTTTTTCCTATCTTCGGAGGAAGTCTATTTATGTTACATTTTATTGCAATGTGTAAGTTTTCCTTGAAAACTGCCAATTCTGCTTTTCCTCACATGATAGTAGACGTTGGATGGATGGTCACTCTTTCCACATCCATTGCTCACAGTTCGACAGCAGGAATCGGGCACATACTGCAAATATTCACTAAGTAAGCATCTCATTGCATCGAGCCTCATTCAACTCACTCATTCCCTCCCTCTCTCATTACGCATCGTCCACTCTTTATGAGACTCGTCTCTCGTTCTTCCATAATATCCCTCCCAACCTGGTTCTTCTTCTTCCGTCCCACCACTTCCTCCGATGAATCGTACTCGTCAGATTCAGGCTCGTATCCTCGGAAGTCCTCAAAGCCGAATGCCCCACAACAGCGACCCTTCAACGAAGCATATCTCGAGGACTAAAAGAGGAAGGGGGGCTATCTTCGGCTCATCAGTCGCGCATTCAACTGAGACCAGTCAAACACTTCCGCGGGTCAAAACACTCGAGTAATTGAAGGCATTCGGAGGGGTAAGTGAGATGTCGACAGAAGGAGAAGAGAAGAGCAAGAGGAGTGGAGAAGGAAGTGGAACAGAACGAGAAACTGACCTCTACTTGGAGAACGTCAATGGCTCGAGTGATGGCACTGTCGTTGTTGTAGTGATGAATGTCAATGGGAAGGGACGAGGCAGCTTCCATATCCGCCATCTACAAAACGAATGAATCTTCAGTTTCTTATGAATAGATTATCATAAACAGGGACTCGTTGAACCACGAAACCACACAATTTCCATACAAAACGTCTGCCCCACTACTGCTTGTGAATGCATAAACAGAGAGATTCCGAGTACGACTCAAGCTGTTATTAGTCGCATGTTCTTCGGTTTCGCTTACTTGAGAATAGGCGAAGGACGTATAGGAAAGTACGAGTTGCATGCCGAGAATGACGAGGAGCATCAACGTATACTGAAATCAAAGATAATACCCTCTTTAATCTATATATTTTCTCTATCTAATATCTCGCTGTATTGTCTATCTGCATGACAATCACTGAAGACAAGTGCGCGTGTTCGCCCCGTTCCGTTCCCTCCTCTCATCAACCATCGTCCCTCGCGTCACTCTTCTCCTCTCCTCTCCGTCCTCTCCCTCCCCCGAACGTGTCAAAAGAGGGCCCTCTAAGAGGGTCTCGGGGGATTCCGACCACTTGGTCTGTTTCGACGTATGAATCGAGGAAAGGGAGGGGATATAGGGGGAGACAGGCTTACGATGGAGAAGACACAGCGATTGGAGGCTGCTGAGCAGGAGAGACAGCCATTGACGAGGATGAGGATACCCGCTCCTGCCATGAGAGACACGCAAAACATGTAGTTCTGAAAAACGACGATATTCAGACAAATACGAGTATCTCTAGGGAAATTTACGACCGATTATTTAAGTCTTACTCAGTTCTGCACTAGTTAATGACTGTACAGACGATGCGAGGCCTAGGGTATAACTTATCAATGATAGATCTCATAGATCATCACAATCAAAGTATATAGTAGTGGTAGTACTAAAAGTGGCTGGAAGTAATTTGTGCGGTCTGTGTGCATTCGGCTAACAGTAAGCACTGAATGTTTAATGTCGACTCGCCTGGTTGTGCAAAAGAGGGACGTAGTCTGATCTGAGTATGTAGAGGTAGCAGGAGAGGAAGAGGAAGAGGACACCGCACATCTGGAAGGCGAGGAACATAGTGAAGGACTGTCTCCGGGAAGACTAGTCGGCCTCTCCTTCGCTCCTTCGTCTTCCCACTCTTCCCCTCCTTCCCCCTCCCTTCCCCCCTTCTTTTTCCTTCTCCGACTCCTCCCATGCCTTCCAACTTGTCATGCCTTTTATGGTCACCAACTTCCCATTGACTACTCCTCCATCCCCCCTTCAGGATGTGAACGGAGACACATAAACATGTGAATGCCGCATTCAGGTCCCTTCCCCTCCACGACCTTATTAACTTTCTTTCACTCGTTCCCTCTTCAATTACAGTAGTTTCGCAGGCTCTGGAAGCCACGTTGTCTAATTCAGGCGCGAATCAATCAAGAGTTGCGGCATAATACGTTAATTGAGCGGTCGTCCCCTTAGAGAAGAGCCGCTCTCAAGGGAAAGGACTAATTACAGTGGCATAACATATGTTCGGCCTCTCTTGTTTCCATTGTCTATGAGAAGTGGACACGCGAGGTTAGGGAAGAGGGAGGGGGAGGGGGAAATGAAGGAGAAGCAGAGAGTAGGAGGTAGAGTGATACTACTCACGATGGTCAGAGTGATGGCCAGGGTGCTGACATAATGCATGAAGGGTTTCTGACAGCAACCGGGGGGAGTTGAAGTGGGAACAGAAGAGAACGAGGGAGTACTGTTCCTGCAGAGACGACTATCAGTCCCTTTGTACTCTTTTTATCCCCCGCTTAGTCGCCATCTCACCAGTTGTCGTAGAAGGAAGGGGGACGATCACTAGTCAGGAAGAGCTCCGAGGGTGGCCCGCGCTTCGCCTTAACCATATATCTCAGTTCCCCCTTTCCCTTCCGACCCCTTGACATCCCCTCCTGACCCCATGCACGAACAGATACATACACGACGGTATTTGCTCAGTTTACGAGCCTCCCTTTATAGGTATGGCAATCAGAACCGTTCATACATACCTGATGCATCATTGGACCTCTCTGACTGTCTCGACCCTTTCACCTGAATGCAAGTGAATGTTGACAAGTATGAGAAGGGAACGAGGAGAGAACAACACGTTGGGTTGACTAATGAGTGCACTGATCAAGTGAATGAAGAGGGAGGGAATGGGGAGAGGAGGAGGGAAGAGGAGAGGACCGAATGCGGGAAGGAAAGAGGGAATAGAGGAGGGACCAGACTGCACAGATGGTCATGGCAGACGAGAAAGAAACGAACTCCATGAAAGAAGAGGACTGGGAGAGGAGAGGGAGAGGGACGAGAACGAGAGATGAATGACACGTATCTCACATGACATATGGGGTGCGAAGGAGGGACACTCGGCATGAGTAGTAGTGTAATGGACACAATGAACAATTGAAGGGACTTCCCCCTTAGAGGGAGGGGGACACACTGATTGCGAGACGAGGGGCGAAGGCTATTCACACGTATTCACATTACTCGGCCGATGACCAGATTAGAGAAGGGGGGACAAGAAGAAGAGGGGGATGGGTACGAAGGGTACACTGCGCGGGGAAGGACCATTTCCCTCTCGTTTCCCGATGGACGCTCCCCCTCGGAGAAGAGTGATTAATATGCGCTGGAGTGATTACGGAGGGATGTGGACATGAGAGGAGGAATAGGGACG
Organism: Micoletzkya japonica; assembly: GCA_900490955.1. Classification (NCBI taxonomy): domain Eukaryota; kingdom Metazoa; phylum Nematoda; class Chromadorea; order Rhabditida; family Diplogasteridae; genus Micoletzkya; species Micoletzkya japonica. Next base: position 253,822 of record LS853573.1, on the reverse strand, counting down.
GGCGGAGATTGTCTTTGCGGCGGTCGTTATAGCGAGAGTGAGGGGACTATGATCAGTAGGGAGAGAGGGACGGTTACTACCCTCTTATCGCTACTTGCCCCCTCCCTTCCTTTATTGCCACTCCACGATTACCCTCGTTCTTCGCGTCTGCAGCGTTTCTGCTTCGTCTTCCCCTCCTTTGCCTGTTCATTATTCTAGAATTTAAACGAGTCACCAGTCGCATTTTCCATCCAATTCCCAGATGACCGTTCATAGAGAGACAACAGACCGAAAGGCAAAAGTACGTTTGTTCTTCAATGTGATAGAAGAAGAAATGGAAACGGTAGAGGCAGGAAGGTGGGACCGGGAGAGATAAGTGGAGGGTGTGGGGGAAGGGGAGATATCGGACCTACCTGGAAGGACCAGTCCTTAGTGGGGAACAAACAAGAAGAAGAAGGTTGACCTTTCTGGAGAGAGCCAGCTTGATGTTGTATAGAGGACGGATGGGAAGGGGGGAAGGGTGCCGATATCCCGATCAGGCATATGAAATGGTAATGAAAGCGTCCTCGAGGGAGTTTCCGTTGCTCCATCCCGCTCCTTTGCCTTCCCCCTTCTCGCCTCCTTTATTCTCTCTCCCACTCTGTAATTTATTGGCATCCTCCTTTGTTAGCATGGAAATAGGCTTTATCTCGAAGAAATAACCGGAGGGAAATGCAAATAATGCATTGTGAAATAGATATATGAGACAAGAATGTGGTTGTGTCTTGATTAATGGAGGGAATTGTTTTTGACGGATAGTGGAAGAAGTCTGTGTGGAGAGGGTGCATTAAGAGGATAAGAGGGGAGAGATTGGGGGATTAGGACTTGTGTTCGTCGGAACGACACTCTCTGGTGGGGGTCTGCTCCTCTTCTTCGTCCTTCCCTTCCACCCCACTCGAGGAGCCCTCTTCTCTCTGCTCGAATACTCCCGAGTAACTCTGCATCTCCTGGTCCTGCAACAATCTCCTCACTTACAGTACCCCCGCCTTCCCCTACCGTATCATCGATATTCGTTTCCCTCCGCAGACTCGCCCTCGTCAATTGTCGAAGGTGCGCGACTCCCTTGAACAACAACCACTCCACCTCTTCATCCCCCATATTCTACTTTTTGTCTTTCACCCGTCATCTACATCTATCTCCCTTTTTCGCCTCTTCTCAGAAGGACGAGTGATTGCACCTGCTCCGAGTGTTTAGATGACTTGGGAATCTCTCGCTACCTGTCACGTCTTGCACGGAAACAGAGAGCACTTATGAAGGGAGAGGGGGGACTGCTTACATCAACGAAGGGAGGAAGGAGACCGAGGAATCGAGACAGCGACACGACGGGACGCTGTTCCTCCCCGGGAAGAACACAGTCGAGGAAGGCTTGCAGCTTGCGGGCATTCTCTGTCTGAAGGAGGAAGAGGAATTGGAGGGTAATGAATGTATTAGAATGCACAAAGGACAAGGGACAAGAGAGCCTTACTCATCGTCCCTCCGAGATGCTTCACGAGCTCAATTAGACAACGAGGAGTCATTCTCCCCTTCCCCCTACCCCCTACCCTCCTTCTCCTTCCTTATTCGAGTCTTTATGAGTACGATGAAATACGAGACTCGGAGAGTGTTCTTCATTTGCAAGAGGTGAACGTCGATCCATACATGGATTAGACTACGTAAGCGACGGGGAAGAAGAAGAAGAAGAAGAAGAAGAAGAAGAAGCATGGATGGAAGGAGAGGGGAAGGGAATGAGAATGGGGCTAATTCAGGCACCTACTTACCCTGTCTTCGTCGTCGTACGAGAGTCGTTTGAAGATGGACTTTGTCGAGTCGAAGAGTTTGAGCGTTATCTTCGAGTTGGGGTCGAAGGACAGACGACGCGCCGCCTCGACGAGATCGTCCGTCGAGGGTTCATCGGGGGTCGAAGATGACGACGATGGAAGGGACGAGGAGGACGAACACACTGCCAACTCCTCCTTCTTCGACTCGTCGCTGTTCTCCATCTGGGAAAGGGGACACCGCAGAGAGACAAGCGAAGGCACAACGGGTAGAAGGAGGTGTGGCAGACGGAAGGAATGCTCTCTATATCTCATATCTCCCTCTCTTCCCTCTCTCTCTCTCCCTCCTCCCCGCCCCACAATTATAATGGGAAACTCTCACATCACTCATAACAAAGACGGAGGGATACAGGTATGACAGCCACTGATGAAGTCTTAGAGGAGTTAAGGAAATTAAGGAGAAGATTCGACTCTGAGACGGGAGTCGAAGACTTTGTATGGTGGCTGAATGAGTGGGAAAGGAGATTGCTATGACTAGGTGACAAGGTAAACAGGGACTAAGTGAGAATGAGTAAGGACGCCCGATCGTTGTCTGTTTCGCTTGAGAGGGGGGAGGGCTACAGTCAGCCTCTCCCCTCCCTCCCACTCTCTCTTTTATCGGTTCGAGGGTGTACGCTCGGACTTGCGCTGTTTAGTGACGCGTTTGAATGCGCGCGTTCGGACCGACTGATCCTTCCTCGCTGCCCTTCGCCGTCCCTTCTTTCCCTACTTTCTTTCGCTTTTCCGTGGGATTGCGATGTGATAACTCTTTCAGAATGGCGGAATTCATACTGGACGATGCAGCAAGAACAAGGCTCCGAGTGGTGACAGAGAAATTGCCAAAGGAAATCGCGGACAGGATCAATGCACTGTGCAAAGTAAGCTGATGGTAGTGATAAGGGGGAATCGAGTATTCAGAAGGAGCGCATTACTGTCGAAGACATATCAATCTTCGGTAGCGAAGACTCGCAGAGCGTGCCTCTATTCATTCTCTTCTCGTCGCTCAAGGTACGATCATTCATGTGGAATGCCGTACGAGATTAGCGCTATGAGACATATTGTTGTTGCAAAGCGAAGGGAGCGTTGGAGCGTAGTCTAATCAGCTAACTTTTGCTCACGTTCAAGACATTTCAGCCAGCACCGAGAAGAACAAACGAGTACAAAGCGAGTGCGGAGTTTATTGAGACGACGAGACGACTGCGAATAAAGCAGGTAAGATGGAAACAATAGACATGACTAGAAGATGGGATTCAGGAGAATCAGAGATACAAGGAGCTCATAAAAGACGTAGACCCCGCTCAACGCTACGGGAAAGACAATCTCATGGATAATTTCGGAACGGTAAGGTAATATCGATCTGTAATAGCAACGGTACGAGATGTGTAATAAACAATGCATGCATTGTGTAATATCCCAAAGTACATTTGTGCTGAATAGCCACGAGCAATAGTGTCATTTTATGGCTATTGTATCGAGTAAGCAATTGAGACTACACACTATCCACTAATCTATGCGTTGCCCTTTCAGGAACTAAAAGCGATGGACCGGCAGCTCGTGAGTATCTTCAACGTCATCCTAACCGTTGTTTGCGCCTTTTTCTTCGGCTTCTCGGGGGTCACGTACCTCTATCCCCACATGAACATCGACATAGCTGTCCGGTAATTAGCTTTACTTAAGGACTATGATGAATAGTGCACGAGACGATGCTTTCGCAGAACTGCAGACATAGAGTTTCATAAGGGAGGCAGGGAGGGTCAGGGGGGGGGGGGTATTGCAAATGCATGTTATGTCGTCTCTGATGTCCTTTCGACGAATGTAACGAGCCTTGCAAAGGTCACGATTCCAGGTTCATCATAGGCCTCGTGTGCGCCACTATCATCTTTTTCGCTGATCTCTACTTCCTCATCAAAGGTGATCAATCGTTTGTCTATCAGATTCCGATACTTGCTCTAATATCATGTCTGGTTTCAGCAAACAAGCGTACAGAAGAGAGCGGATAGTAGACTTGGTTAATGTGATGACATTCAGGCATGACGGATGAACCCGAACGGGACCACGTCACGAAGAAGAGACCTGCGATGGAAGTGAAGAGACGAATTCGAGTGGAGGAAGATGAGCAGGGAACGGAAGAAGTGCATAAGGAGAACAAGGAGACGACTGACAAGACGACTACGAAGCAGAGGAGGAAGCCAGCAAAGGCCAACTAGTTAGTTCTTTTACGAATTACTTCGCTCAGAAGCACAGTAGCGGTTCGTTCTTTTGTTATTAGCTCCTGGTTATTTAGCACTCTCTTTATTTTTCTCTTTCTAGGCAAAAAATCTTACAGAAAATTTATAGAGATGAGAAAAAGAACCAAGATTTTCTTGCGCACCCAGTATTTCTTTAGGTGTAATCGCGCAATAAATACAGCGTATTTCACTAACAACAAAAAGGCAGCTGAATTTTTTCGTTAATATGGTTGACACAAAAGTTTCGTTAGTCGTCTCATTCCTACTTTCAACGAAAAGAGCGAAGCGGCATGAAGAGAGTGCAGACAAAATAGGAATAAGTTTACTGACGGAACGTTTTCATCAAACTGGTTGAGGAAAATGTTCACTCAGTTGCTTAAAAGAGTTCCATTCGTAACCGTAAGCTATTCAAATTCGTGACGGCATCCTAACGGATTTGATTAGTTTCTCTTCCATGCCCTTCCCTCTCTCGCTATGCAAATTTGTTGACGAAAAAGTTTTAAAAAAAATTAAAAAAGGTAAATTCATTCGTATTTCGCCGGGAAATAGGAATGAGGCAACTGACGGAAGATTTTCAGCATAGCGATAGAGTGAAGGGCCTAAGCGCTTCATTCGGGTTTTTTGATGTACATGTTTCATACATCATTCATAACCGCGACGCACCCCGTCGTCAAAAACAGCGAAACATATTGGTCAAAAAAAGGACCCGAATGGAATGCTCTACAAAGGTAAAAAAAGTTCCGTCGGAAAACTCATTCCTACGCGGTAGATAGGAATGAGGCAACTGGCGGAACATTATCCTCAACCATATTATTGACGAAAAAGTTCCGTCTGTAAACTCGTTCCTACTTTGTCTGGAAATAGGAATGAGACAACTGACGGAACGTTTTCAGCATAGCGATAGAACGAAGGGCCTGTGCGCTTCGTATGATTTTTGTTTGTGTTTTGTGTTTTTCTTGTCATTGTGTTTCACTTAATCCCGTACCACCACGAGTTGTTCATTCCTTGTCTGTACATCGAGTAAAGCAGTTCTCCCCCAGTGTCCCTCGTTTCCTCATCATATCCCTCCCCTCCTAGGTCATGTCACTCTTCAGACACCGACGTAAGGTGACAAGACCCTTGTCCCTGTCTTCATTACACGGCCATGCTCTTCGATATGTATGGACGGGAAGAGGTGGCTGCTTGTAGATGAGAGGGTCATTCCGATGGAATGACAACTCGACGATGTCTCCCTCCCTCCCTCCCCTCTATCTTCTGCATCCACATATTCTCTATTCCCACCTTCGATCTCCTTCTTTCTTCCGTTGCATTCCCTACATTCCCACATATCACAGTAGAAGCTGTACTTCCCCAGTTGTGTCTACTTCCGTACTTGTCATCCTCCTCTCTCTCTAGTCTCTCTATCGCCTCGATCATTTTAATCACCGTGAGTGGATGGGAATCTCTTTGCCTCGCTAAGCTTCTCATCCCTTCTCATATGTCGACTCCTCCCCTTCCTCAGATTCTTCACAGTCAGTCTTCTTCCATGTTGTCTCCCCTCGTCCTCCTCTTCTTATCATCATCCGTCCTTGGTTGCTTCCTCAATTCGTGTCCCTACCGAAGATACGGTAGGAATGTCGGCGGAGCTTCGTGTGGAACTTGTGGTGAGTTGAGAACACTTTAACTTTTTCCTCTCACTGGGATACTGTAGTAACCGAGAGATTCGCACTCATGAAAGGTAATATTCTTAATGAACGGAAGGGATTAAGATCATAAAGCGGATTAGTCTGGCTGGTTCAGGCCTTGTTCATGTGAATGTGGTTGCATCTATCATATTCCCCTAAAGTGTTGTTGTGATATGTGTGAAAAACTGCGACTGACGTCTCCGGTTAAAGATTACTCTACTGCTGACTTACCTTAGGCAGATTAGTGGAATCGCTAGCTAATACGATGTCAATAGTAAACTGTCATGGCAGTGTATTTCGTAACGAGGAACTGAGTGTTACAGGAGAGAAAGGGCAAGGACTGTGCATAAACGAGCTCAAGTGTTGTACGGGGTCCGAGTGTTTCCTCGACTCTTCGTGTACGGGGCGCTCCGTGTGTCCTCCCACCTTCTGCAAGGTTCGTTCCCTCCCTTAACTCAACCCTACTCTCCCTTTTACAGATCGGCAATTCGCGTGGATTCTGTCTCGCAATCAACCTGTGCTGCACTAACAGTGAGTAGACCCTTTCCTGTTCTACACGAGAGAAACAACCTGTAGCCACTCCAAGTTTACGATGTTTTCAGATGAGTGCCAGCGGAGTATGCACTGTTGACAGGAGGAAGAGGACGAATCGAGGCTACAGGATACCATAGGGATTACTGTAACCGCCCTTTCCCCCTTCCCCCTATAGACATCCACTCTCCGTTTGTGCTGTCATAAAGATCATTCCTTGTTTCGCTTGTCCATTCCGTAGTCATTGCAAACATACATATTTACCGTCTCTGTAATAAACATGACATAACGAGAGCGACAGATATATATTTAATAGAAATCAGTTGGTTTTTGTGTGTCGAGACAATCTCATGAGACTCTTCTTGTTGCAAGTCGACGGGTATCATTTCGATTGGTTCAGTAGACCCGAAAGAACAGAGGCGACGAATGACGGCATATCGGCATGAAGGAAAGAAAGTGATTCGGTTTGGGCAGGGAGAGGGAGAAGAGGAGATGATAGGACATCAGGACTTATCTACACGCACGGATCTGATAATTTTGAGATGGACCATATGGCTTTAGAAGAGTTAGTGAAAGTGACGCTTATTAGATGAAAGGCCGAATGGGGAAGTTGATAAGTGGTGAAGGAGGAAAGAAATAGGGGCGAAGGTACTCGATCCACAAGGCAAGAAGACTATGTGAGGACAATGTATACTGGAGGCAGGTGGCAGGAGATGGCAGAGAGGCGCATTCTAGTGGAGAGAAGAGGAGAGGGGGAGGACTAGGTCGGACGGGGGTTGACGAGGTCCGACTGCTGCAGAACCCATTGTCGACTGCGGTTGTGATGGGGAAGGGGAGGAGCGGACTTCGGGGGCACCGATCGTTGTCGCTTCTCCTGCAACACAATGTTATCAATGGTATGCGTCATTTCGGGTGAAACGGAAAACAGCTCTTACGCGGAAAACATGGTTCTCTTTACATGTAGATTGCGTCTCTCTCGTCTCCCCTGCCCTCTCCTCACTCCCTACCTTCTTCGAACTCGGATCAACGGGCGGTAATCGCGACCCGCTGACTTTCCTCGTGGGAGACATGCTGGCCGCGCGCGTCCCGTGAGCCTTTGCCCGACCTGAGTTCCCTTTCTTAGCAAAGGCGATTGGCCTGGATAGCCCTCACTCGTCTTCCGTTGTCCCGTGTACTCAGCGGGGGGCTTGTCGGGGGGCGGGGTGTCGGGTAGTTTGGGGGGAACCTCGCTTGACGACTTCTTCTGAATGAGACATGCATAGTCGACTGATAGAGAAGGACAGACTACCTTCACTACTTCGGGCAACGTGCCCGCTTCCATGTGACGGAAGACATTGATGGCAGTGGAAGTGTGCTCGACCCGTACTCTGAACATCACCCCTATTCTCATCTCCAATACCCTACTCCCCACT
>LS853573.1:103617-246076 GCA_900490955.1 Micoletzkya japonica | reverse complement strand
AGAACTGACGACAGGGATGAAGATGACAGCAACGATGCAGCCGATGTGAATGGCGTTGGACTCGAAGAGTTGACGGAGGGGAAGGAGACAACCACGGGTGTGGATGTCGATCTGTAATCAATTGTTACCATCTTAGGATATCACCTCTATTAGCTCTGAGGCTATGATATCTATTAGTTCTGAGGCTATGATTCGATCTCTAACAGTGTTTTCGTGTTCGCCATCCATCTTCATCACATCTCATGACATCTTCCCCTACCTCTAAGTCCTGTGGTCGTTTCTTCAAGGCGTTCTGCCAACATTGAAGTGATCGCATCGCGGGAAGCAGCGGATTCGCCGATCCGGCCTATAAGCAGCTAGGATAAGTCTCGCGTGACTCTCATCACCATTATCCCCCTCCGACTACCCTCAGAACATCAACTTACCGCCTCGCTGACAACAGACCGTCGACAACACGAATAGGGTACTCCGCACTTCTCCGGGTAGGGATTGGTGGTGGAACAGTTGAATTGCGGGGACAGGGTCCAGTCACGGAATCCCGCCGCCACCGAAGACGCGCCACAGCATTCCAGCTAGAAAGATGGATTCAGAATATCTTTTATATTTATATCAGTAAGTGGGGCAACTAAGTTACCTGTTCCTGCATATAGTCCACCAGATCAGCAATATTCCTGTTGTTGTGATACCGTCGTATCCCGTAGGTGAGTATGGCTTGGGCTGAGATGCCCTGAGGGTTGTCGGCGTAGAAGAGAATGAAGACGGAGAAGGTGCCCACGACGATGACTATGTAGCACAGGAAGACACTTATCGCGAACTGAAACAGTCTTCGTTGCCGCCGAAATGCCATGTTGTTTTGACTACTCTACTTCCTGAATCCCGTCATGTATCCGCCTCAAGGCAGATTACTCTCTCGGCCTTTCCCCGTTCGCCCTTTTCTCTCTCTTTACTCTCTTACCGTCTTCAAGAGCTGTATATTGTCCCGTAAGGCTCCCACTGCGCCGACCATCGATACAACGCACGTGAGAAATCCTGAAAGGACGAAGGGATTGAGAGCGGAGATGTGATCAGACTCTTCTATTCGAGCTTAACTAATGATGCATACATACTCTTCCAAAATTTCAGAGAAAAAAATGTTTATTTGTTGTCTCGTTTTCATGTGTCTCACCCAGAATAGACAGCATAATGGCTGGATTGAGCAGGACATCAGCCCAGTCGGAGACTCCTCGGGGGTCCTTTATACACAGATAGATGCCGAGTGTGAGTACGGTCAGACCGATGAGCTGCAAGGGACACCCATCACTTTTCTCTCCTTCTTTCTTTCGTCTTCCTCCGATCTCCCCAGGTAATGGGGTAATCATCAGTCATGCGTGCGTCTCTTATGGCCGCTCCTTCCCTTCATTCGAACAGTCGAGGACATCCGAGCGAAGGCCATTCTCCCTCCATGCAAATCTCCCCCCCTCCCTCCCCCCCTTATTCCCCATCTCGCAGCCTATCCCCCACTGGTCGCAGCCCTTTGACGCGAGTCGTATTTGCTTGCTTGGCTAGGCTATCAGACCAGTTCCCTCGCTTGAAGGGAAGGATTAACCCTTTCGCTTTCCTTCTACTCTGTCCCTCTCCCTCTCGCTCGGTCCGCTCATCCCCCCTCATGATCCAACTGATTCCACTCTCCTCCGTTGAGGCCCTAATTCGAGTGTCGATTGGATATTCATTAGTGCTTCGACAGAGGGAAGAGGGGAGAGATGGAGACAGAGAGAGCAAGGGAAGGGAGAGTAGCACTCTCGCTTCTCTCCTTCAATACATTATACATTGCCCTTCGTCGTATGCAGATTCGTAATAACAGAAGAGAGCCGTTTGATCCCTTCGCTTCTCCCTCCTCTTCTCTCTCTTTCTTTCTCTGGGCAATCGAGAGATCTCCAGTCGCCCAGCTGACCTTCCAATCAAAAATGAGAGAGAAGGGGAGACTGAGATGGCTGCTTTGCATTCCCCGCAAGCAGTGAAGGGAAAGGGGAATAAGTGGGATATGAATAAGGGAAGGGGATATAGGGAGGAGCGTAAGAGAGTCAAATCACTTGAATAACTTGAACCTGGTATAGCGCATCGTGTGGAAACTTGCATGAGTGTGTGAAACTGTAAAGGGCGACTTACGAAAGCGACAAAGTTGACGAGGAAGCAGATCCACTTGAGACAGGCGGATATCTCCTGTCGCGGCTTCCTCTTCCTCCCATTCATCAGTCGACCATCGTAGCCGTCTCCTGAAAGGAACACCATTCTCTCCTCATTTTCATTCTCTTCGTTAGCTACCATAGTCATGTTAATAGTGAACGAGTCAAGAGCTTAGAAGATAAAGTAATGGAATCCATCTGATTTCGGTAGATTAATGGCCTTGCTTTAAAGGCAGCCACTCCCAACCAGATCACGAGGGGATAAATGAGCAGAAGATGATTAAGTGACCCCGACTGGTCACATAATTAGCGGCAACTCGACCCCTCCAACGGGTCTCCTCTTCTCTTCTCGTATTCCTTCCATGATCAAGAACCACTCAACTCTCGCAGTATACAACTCATAGCGCTCTCCTCCAATACACACTTCTCCCCTCATGACTGTCTATTGTCTCAGGCTAACCATGCCTCTCTCTCCCCTTCTGTTGTCTTTCCTCGACCCCTTTGACTACAAAAGAAGAGGAGCCCAACGTGTAAGGCAAGAACCGTCTCTTCCCTCCAAGGGACTAAGCCGAACTCAAGCCATTCCAACTATAATCTCTCCATTCATAGACTAATTCCCTCGACTCTATCACCCCTCCCTCCTTCCCCTCTCCTTCTCTTCGTAGCTTTTCCGTTACGAGCATGCAGCCCTCTTCTCTCTCCGTGCTAATGGGCGCGATCAGTGTGCGCAAGAGCTCATTCCCGAATCGGACGGACTAATCTAGTCCCCCTCCTGGTCTCCCCCTCCCTCCCTTCCAATACACACTAACACCACACGTCCCAACCAACCCGTCCCCCATCGTCCTATCACATCATATACACTACTTTTGCATGTCCCCATCATCTTCAGCTGGACGATAATTGTATCTCTCCCCCTCCTCCTCCCTCGTCTCATCTATCTATACACCGATCACTTCTCGACCTTTCACCCGAACACCTTCCCCATCTCCCGTATCCATATCACTTAAAGGGTCGGGTCACCCTCCAGTTGTGTTTGCTCTGCTTCTTATTCATCTTCCTAATGATCACACCTATCACTCCCCTGTTCCTCACCCCTACCCCATTTGTTACCCCTACACCCCTACACCCCTATCTCCCCTATTCTTACCCATCGCAGCTCCTCGAACGAGGAGCGCCCTTCTGTCGTCCTCAGCACGACGGCTCTGCTTGCCCGACTGATGAAGGGAGCTGAATGAAGAGAGGGAATATAGGGGAGATGAAGAATGGAAGGGGGAATTGACGGGGGAAGAAAAGGACAGGCAAGGAGGGGAATGAAATGAGTGAATGAGACGAGATACGGCCTTAGAGTAAGAGGCGAACTGTGAGAGTGACAGGTGGCTCAGTGCCCCCCGATTGACCTCAGAGGGGACACGCATATTATACACGTCGAGAGACGATTCGGGCAAAAAGAAGGGAAGAGGGGAGGTTGAGGGTGGGGAGAAGAGGCGAGTGCACGGAGAGAAGGGGCTGAGGAAGAGGTGACGGTAGACAGAGAAAGGGAAGGGACGAGAGGGGAGGGAGAGCGGAGTCTAATGAGGGATGCGAGCGAGGTTTAATGCATGTAATGGTAGAAGCAGGTGAGAGTGAGGGTCCGAGAGTGAAAGGAAGGGACCAAAACAAGCCCGTGGAGTGAGAGAATGAGCGAGAGAATTGAATGAGGAGTAGAGGGACGGGAGAAGGCAAAAGAGCAGCTTTACTCTCTCTCTCCTCCTCCTCCTCCTCCTCCTCTTCATCCTGCTCTACACATGGAGTTGTCGAGAGAAGAGAAGAGGACTAGGAAGACTCGGCTAAGGGGGGAGGGGAGGTCCAAATAAGTGTAGCGTAATTCTATCTTGCACTGACGGAGGCGCGCGGAGCCAAAGCATGCTTAGCCATTGAGGCGAAGAAGAAGAAACAATACACCCCTGGGGAGGGAGAGTAAGCGGGTCGGAGTGGAAGAAGAGCATAAGGGGAAGAGGAGTGGAGAAGCGGGAATCAGGGCTATATCAGGAGATGGAAGGAGGTGAGCGGAAGCAGAGATGAGATCACTGCTTTATCAGGGGGCGAGAAAAGGTAAGGGTGAGGGGGGGGGGTAATCGGAGAAGGAACGGCTAGGCTTGGTGACCTTCACCTATCACCCATCGGAGAGAGTACGCGCACCCTTGACGATTACCTCCCTCTTAGCCAAGGAAACTACGATCCGAGAGTGCATGAGATTGAAAGAAATATGGGGGAAGAAGAGGAGGGGGAAGACCGAGGAGGAGACCCAGGAAGTAGGTCACTTTCATGTTCAGCGTCTCGCCTCGCCACACAAAGTTTTGATGGACAGACACACGGACACACAGACAGACAAAGAGACACTCGTACAGACGGACAGACATACAGTCAGTCCCTTCGGAGAGGCCTTCGGTCTCCGCAGAGTGACCGCTCGCAACGTGTCAAACACAACCCAGAGAGAGACCGGCTATACCTTCCCACTGCCCCTTCTCGCTTTCCACACACAAGCAAGCCTCCCTCTCACACTACTCGATTGTCTGCCCAACCGAGAGAAGAGGCGACCGCTCGGTGAGGGGAAGATGAATGGAATGGAATGATCAGTAGGGAGAGGGGAATGGGGGGGAAGAGACGGGAGGAAGAAGGGCATAGAGGGTGACGAGAGGGGGGAGATACGATCGGGTGCCATCAACAGAGGTCGAGTAAGAGGAGGAGGGGGAGGGACACAATAGCCCCCTTCCACTCCCCCCTTCCCCCTACTCTCATTACCCTCAACCACCCGCTCCTCTCCGCTCCCCTCTCCTCTCAATAACTTTGTGCAATTCATACCGACAATCACAAAAAGCGGCGCCGCCACCCGATTTTCGACGGAAGAAGATAAGAGAGTTGAGAAGAGAGGATACGATGGGATGGAGGAGGAGCAGAAGGAGTAGAAGGGGAGGGAGAGGAGGCACTCGAGGAAGCATCGAGGTCGGGAAGGAGAAGAGTATAAGTGTGCATATTGCGAGAAGAGAGAGAGAGGGTGGCCCGATATAGGGGAATGAACATGGACATGAAGGGGGACAGGAGGGAAGGGTTGCAGGAAAACAGGGCACTTGGTTTTCGAAAGTGATCTTGGTTCATCATAGGTTTTAAGCACCTTTGATAACAAATCTAGAAGTCAATCTCAATTACGAACTAACTACATGATTTAGTGAGGTACAGTAAGCGAAGTGAAGGGTTCGACAGATGTATGAGAGGAGTTGGCTGATGAAGAAGGGAAGAAGAAGGAAGGGAAGAGTGTGGGAGAGGGGAGGATGGAAGAGGAAGACTTCTTATGGACAAGAAGTGCCATCTGCTGCAGGTGGCCTTAAGGGACGAATGAAGAGCATGGAAAGTGAATGGGCTAAATGACCGAGGGCAGAGAAGGGAAGGGAAGAGGGGAAGAGAAGGGAGGAAAGGGAGAGAGTGACCACTTACGGGCAGCCAAGCTGAAATGGGCCCGGTCCAAGGGCAACAGTCCCTATCGGGATCATGCTCTAGAGAGGAGAGAGAAGAGGGGAAGAAGGGAAGGGAAGGGGGGCTGGAGTAGGCAATGAGTTGAATGAACACAACAGGGTCCGAGACTACTGACTGCCCTCTCCTTCTCAGGAATTGGCCACTATTGAAGAGAATGAACTCGTCCCCTCGGGCAGGCAAGCCGATACGGGACACAGAGAATGGAGGAGAATGGAGGGAAGAATAGAGAGGAGATCGGGAGGGAAGAAGGGATGAGAGAGAAGGGAGAAGAGGCCGATGGAACACATGGTGAGAGGGGACGAACTGTACAAACAGTTGATAGGGCACAAGAAGGAGGAGGCATGCCTTCGGATCCATTCATTCGTTCATTCCTTCACTTATTCCTCCACTCATTCATCCCATCCCCCTCTTTACTTCCAATCGAAAGATGCTGCACGAAACATGTTCTTCTTCGTCTCTTCGCACTCTCTTTGCTATCTGCATCGAGGCGGAAAAGCAGTGTATTATTATTGTAGGGATGGCAGCTAGCGGAAGGACTGGGACAGTTGTAGCCGGATCTCGAAGAAGAATGGTATACTTAGAGGAAGGGAGCGGGGGAGGAAGGACATATGAAACGTAAGAGAGACAGCAGATCGAAAGGAGCTTCGGCTCTAACCGGAACTAGTGAATGGCCTACTGCGCAGAGTCGAGAAGTGGACGAGAAAGAAACTGCACTCATTGATTGCCAAGAGGGAGACGATAGCGAGGTGTGAATGGTGGAGAGGGAAGGGGAGGAAGAGAGAGACACGGAAGAAGAAGACGACGAGGGTTACACTACAACACTTGATGATAGACAACGACGTCATCGACGGGGAGAATCCGTCTGGATGGTGGCCCAGATGGATCTCCGCTACACGGAGCGTAATATTCCCAGCCGGCTGGGAAATAATCAACTGGGTCACGATGTGTGGAAATACTCTCAGTCAGCTAGGGAAATTCAACCAAGTGTAGATGGATGGATCCCCTGAGATGGAAGCCCAGATGGATTGATCTCACCTGGATGCATGCTGCAGACGAGGCGAAGCGAAGAGGAAGTAGTCGTCCGAGTCGTCGGAAGACTCTCCCTCCACACACATAATGGAAGGGATGAAGCAGCCGCTATTCCTCTTGTCTATCCCTTCTTCTCTCTTGTCCTTCTATCACCTTGTATCAAGGCCGAGAAAAGGGAAGAGGAGGGCGTGCACTAGGTATGAGAAGAGGTGCTGCCCATAAGGGAAGGGAGTTGTTCGATGGGACAAACAGTGAAGAGACGAGAAGACGAATGATGAGATGGGAAGGAACGCCGACGAAGAGAAGAGAACGGGGGAGAGATACACTCACTCTCACACCCTCACGATAGACTTGAGTCGAGTGGCTAAAGGGGAGGGGGGAGGACAACAACAACAACATTGCATGTACACCACTCTTGACAGAACGGGAATGGGGGAGGGGGAGAGAGACTCATAAAGCGACCGACTGGCACAAAGACTCTGCACGGCCTATTACGAGGGCCGTGTGCCCAGTCACCACCCATTATAGCCTTCCGTTCTCGAAGGGAACACAACAAGGGGGAAATAAGGGAGAAGGAGAGGGAATGGCTGTACGATGGATGGAGATAGTCCATGCATCTGAGGGGGACGACGATCGGAGAATGTTTGCTGACTCAACGAAGAAAGAGACAAACGTGGACGGTCTGACCCCTTCGGGGAAGCTATTTAGGGGAGAGAAGGGACACGTGGGCGAGGCGAGACTATTGACACTCCGACAGAATACGATAAATAACGAAGAATGGAGGGGAAAGCAGTCATTTGGAGACTGCGTGCCTGTCAAGGACGAGATTGGCAGGGAATGGGTAAGTGTAGAATGAAGTCAATCAAGAGTAGGCAAAGTAAAGGTCGTGGAAACAAGAAGAAGAAGAATAAGAAGTAGTTGGGAAAAGGCGGTAAGGGCGAGTCTCTAATGTCTTTTCCATCGGGAGGTTGGAGGGAAGGGAGGGGAGAGAGTAAAGGGAACTCTCTTTTTATGGAGTCTCACTCTCTCGATACGCTGAACGACAGCTTGGCTGTAATTCTTCACGAGATGAGCCTTGAACTGCTTAGGAACGAAGAGATGAAAGGACGGAGAACCATCGGGAGAAGCAAAAAGAGGAAGGAGGAAGGGTTACTTGTAGGATGGGGGGTAATTCATTACATGATCCACTTTAAGGGGTCGAACTGGATGGATGAGCAGAAGAAGTAAAGAGGAGGAGAAGGTATAGATAGGGCAGATAGGTACTCGATAGGGAGGGGAGATCTTACAGGTAGGGAAGAGCGATCGGGAGGGAAGGGCTCGGGAGGAAGACGACTAGTGGGAGGGTGTGGATTGAGTGGATGGAAGATAGAGAGAGAAGAAGAAGAAGCTAAGAGTCACTGACTGACTGTCCACTCGCTGCCAAACGAGTTCGCTCATCCCAGCCAATTGCAAGGGGAGACAAGCACAAGAACGGATGGGACGACCGTTCACTAGCAGTTCAAAGAAAGAGATTGGAGGAATGAAGCTAAGAGACGAGCCTGATGGGAAGGCGATGGAGGTTGTGGTTGTGATGCACTTTCGGAGGACGAGCGGAGAAGGGGAGGAAAAACTGGCTACTGGCCATTTGGGATGAACGCCCTTTTAGGGGGGGAAGAGAGGGATTGGAGGGGACACTGAGCATGATGAGTAGGCAATGGTATCCTGTGTGCTAGATTACACGGGGGACAAGCACTATCCGAAAGGCTCCGTAAAGAAAGAGGAAAATAGAAGAGAGAAGGGAGGGGGGAGGACGAATAGCGTTCGATCACATGCTAACGGAGACGAGTTGCATAGACTCCCCGTGGTTGGGGAGACAAGGTGAGTGACGTCACAAAGACGGTGAATCACAAAGGGATTACGGTCTAATGTGTGACAAATCGACCACAAGGACAGGAGGAGAACGTTGCGATGTCGATCATCTTGATCCTTAACTTATTCAGTTGAACATTTACTCATTGATCTCACGACTCATCCCTTATCGTTTCGTGCTCTACTAGAACACTGTACGACTCGGTTATCGACCATCGGTACAAATGCTTTATCTTATCGCATGCTCGTAGCATGGAATTTTGCTTGTAGCACGAGGAGGGTTACGGTAGGGAAAGAAGAGGGCAGAAAGTGGGATCACTGGGGACATAGAAGGGAGACCCGTAGGGAGAGAATACTTGACTGTTTGGATGGGTATGGATACAAGGGGAGGGGAAGGGGGGGGGAGTACATGGATATCTACAGCAGGAACTTGGGGTCTTTGGCAGCGCGTTCCCTGAACTGCTTCGATTCCATCTCAAGGATCGTCGGATCGAATGTCGTATTGCTTGAGTGAGTGAGGGACGGAACGGGAGAGCCGGCTAATTCCCAGCCACGACGAGGGTGCTTGACGACACGCACTGCACCGAGGTACGAAGTATTCCTGAATAGTCACAAGTTTAGAACCTAATATAATTACTTAAGATGTTATTTAATTTTTGAATTTTTTTCTTTCATTCATTCATTCTTTATTTTTCATCACGCAGGGAAAATAATATGACTAGAGGGAATAACATGGTAGATGAAATGTCCGTCGCATCGCGAATCGGGTTGGTTTGGGCAGAGGGTCAAAGTCGAATAAGAGTGGGCTGGGCGAGATTTCTTTAAATCCCCAGTAGTCGCAAACACGTCTATATTGTTGGCAGGTTATATTTTGAGATCTCGAACGTTTGATCTCTCCTGATTCCATGAAATACTATATTTATGACAAGGCCGTCTGAAATGCGAGACTCGCCGATTACAGATCACGTCTGAGCCTCGAGAGTGTGCGATAAACAATGGTGACAACGGGGGAAATGCGAAAGGGCGAGGATCCGGTAGTGTTGAGAGTTAGAGGGAGAGAAGGGAGAAGGTAAGTGTGAGGCACCTGAGGATAGTGTAGAAGTCATCGCAACTCCTGATCTCGCCTCCCACGAGTTGCCGAGTACACACTTCGAGTGTCGCACTGTGACCCACCACCAGAGCTGTTCCTACATCACCAAGTCATTGATATAATCCCCCTAGCTTTTTATTGAAACATTGTATAAAGCTATTATACTTACGGTTTGAGATGGCAATGTCAAGAGAAATTCAAAAAAATGGATAAATCATTGTATACCTTTAGGATGTCGTCGCAGTATGTTCTGGATGACATTGTGCGAGCGATGGTAGTAGTCGACGTATGTTTCGTCCATTCGCAGTTCGTTCTCCGGATAGAGCGGTTTGTAGCTCATGTTGATCGGGTAGCCTGAATGCATTGCGTGACTGCACTCACTCAACACTGTTTGCGTCTCTTGCAAGGGGAAATGAAGGAAAAACGAACGGTCATGCTACACTCGACAGCGTTCCGTTATGAACGCTAACTAGTTCACATCAAGGAAACGTCATTACGAGAAGGAAACGTGCGAACGATAGATCAAATGGATCTTACCCATTTTGAGGAGATCATCCCTGTCCATCCAGGAAGGCCGTCGTCCTCGACACCATTGCATCCACTCGAAGAGTCCCGGTTCAATGTGCATTTCCACCCGAGTATTCGAAGAGCCGAGACCTACATCACTCCACTATTTACCCGTTCTTATTAGTTCTCAGAAACCCCTTCCTTCTACTAATACAGTCTAAATCCTCGTAGATCCGCCAAAATGATGCCCAAATAGCGAACATGACGATGATTACTGGAATCGCTCACCGAGTCCCTTCAGTATTCCCACGGCAGTCTGAATGCATCGAAGGGAAGAAGAGCAGTATATAAAGTCGATGTGTATCCCCTGGTCACGCATTGCCCTTCCTACAGTAAGCGGATACAATCATTGCGAGAGGCTCAGTCGGCTACAGAACGGGAAGATCCCCCTAATGGATTCGTACCTATAAGCTTCGACTGCAAGTATCCCATCTCCGTCAGTGGAGTATCGCTCTCGAAGGCTTCCCATCCATCCTTTCTCCGAGGCACGTTCCGTGGAAGATTGATGTCGAAGGGAGTATACCTAGATTGGCTCTTGATTCGTCTGTCAGTTGGGGGGAGAGCGAGGTTCCTTTGACTCATAGATCACCGCAGACAAAGGGGTTGCGAAAGGCGAAAGAGGCACACACACGCGTGATCGGAGAGCGATCGTTCTTTCCGTAACTACGCAAGCAATGACCCCAATCAGCCGGTACTCCCTTTCTTCCCATTATAGACACGAAGAATACTTCCCTTTCTCCCCTTACCATTCCTTTCCCGTTGGTGAAGTGCTTAACGATTTGCTTCCTGTCTCTACATGCTTAGTGGGCAAAAAGTGAGACGCATTGTTGGGGGTAATGGTTGGGAATACAGACAGAAGAGGGGACAAACAGGCGGATCACATGACTGACCTTCCGTTGGCGTCGAAGGCCCTTCTGACCCACGACTTCTGTCCGACATGGTTGAAGACGAAGTCGCACCTCTCTCCGTGTCTCACTACGATCATCTCCCTCTGCGCCTCGTCGTGTCCCTGCATCTACAACGATCTCTTCTTCTCTAAGAGGCGAGGTCGACGCGCGCTCTCCCCACACACTCTCCCTCTTGTTATCTCCCTCGTATCTCCCTCGTATCTCTCCCTCTACCTCTCTCGATGCTTAACCACCCCCTCCCCTATCATAAGGTCCACGGAAAAAAGATTGCGCTCGTGCGAAGAAAAGGAATGGGAAAAGGCTGGTGATGGAGACGTTCGTAGTGTGTCGTTCTAAGCGAGTGTGCGCCCCTTGTCCCTCTTCTGCTTACTCTCTCTCCTCATCTTTCCCTCCGTCCCTCCCTCTCCTCTCTCCCCATTCGCTCTACCATTGACTACACCGCGCTACTCGCCGAATACAGATAATAAGTATGGGGAATACGTCGTGTGCACGCTGTTGCGGGTGCACATGATACAGTGTGAAAAGAGGAGAGAGAGAATGGAGGGAAAGAGCTTTGACCTGTTTGGGAAGGAAGGGACAAGGAAGGGGAACGAGACCCACCGGAGCCATGTCCCGTACAGTCTTCGCTTCCTACTGCCGCCTCGACTCCTCTCCTCTCCCTCCCTCCTTCAACTCAAGCCAACAGTCAAACTGCCTCCGGCACTGTTTGCTCGACGCTTTTTGTCGTCGAGTAGGCCAACTAGTGAGTCAACGAGGAGGGGATTGTGTGTATCGAATGAAAGGGATCGGGAAGAGGGGGAGGGACGGTGTCAACGAGGGTCTTCGACAGCATTCATCGAGAATACGCATAGCCTCGACGGGTTAATCATCAGTTATTCTCCGTGGAGGGACACACTCAGACACACGCATGTTCTATCTATATACGAATGACGAGTGCACAAATGACGAGTAATAATGTTGTTTCCCCTGGTCTCCCTCTCATATTTTGATGGGCGAGGCTGTGCATTATCTACTGATTGGCAATCCTCTCGCGCCCACCCTAATCTCCCCTTATCCGGATAGGACTTTAGACGGCTTTCGGGGATTCGGAAGAACGCCCAGCGGTACTATTCACTCTTATTCGCTCCCTTCTCCCCTCTTCCATCGGGCTGCTTCCGCAGTTTCTCACTCTACATACTTGTACTTCTTTTTGTGCTCGAGTGGGTCCGGCGAGAGTAATTAAAAGTAGCGGATTTCCCTCCGATACTCCTCTCGCCTCAACTTCCCTCTCGAATTCTACGTATTAAATCGTTCGCATCGCTTTCCCCCTCTTCCCCCATCCAAACCTCCAGTTCCCTTCTGTCCTCCACTCTAAATTGCCTCTCATTTCATGGCGCTTTTTCTCCGTGTTGAATAGCCTCTCGTTTTTTGCAGATGTCTTTCAAGCAGTCGCCGGTCTTCCAGTATCTCATACAACGAAGAAGAAAGGCTTGGCTTGTCATCGAGAACATGCAAGCACTCTGTCTGCTACCGTATCCACCTCCGACTTTGGTAGGAGGCAATCTTAGAGGGAAGTGATGGGTCGGGTTTAGGTGGAGATGCCGAAGCGAGAGGGACTCATCGGACCGTCCAGGGCATCGCTTGAGGAGAGGGAACGGAGGGCGGTGAGAGATGCACAGAAGGCAGTGAAGGAGGAGGAAGAGGAGGAGGAGAGGAGGGAGAGGGAGCGGGCGATCGAGTTGAAGAAGAAGAAGAAACGCAAGGATCGGTCGTGAAGTCAGAATGTACATCTACTTGCGCTATTTGCTAAAAGCCTCATTCACATCGTATTTTACATTGTTCTCATACTATTTTCCTCCGTGACCCTTACTCAGTCCCTCCTTTTACATACGACCCACGAGTACCGACCTCCCCCTCGTTTCCTTCTCTGATCCAATTCTTTCCCCACTCGGAACGGCCATTCACTGAGTCACTCGATCAATACTCGATAGTCATTACTTTGCCATAGCTTGCGAATGAACATCCCCCCACATCCAGCTGCATTTCGTGTGCGTGTGTTGGGTGCCAGCCAGAGGCAGTCATTCATTCCGAATGGAAGAAGAAGGGAAGGAAGAGACGGAATATGTAGGGGGAACAGGTTCGGCTTGATCTCTACTCTCGCAGTTGTTTTGGCGTTCGTCCGTAGCCTCGTTCCCCTCTCCATCTCCCTCCCCCCTTTCCTTTCTCTCCCTACTCATCGACTTCCCCTTCAATCTCTACCCCTCCACGTCTCTCCGTAACCACGATAAACACATATCGGAACGTTGTCCCATAATCCCCTCCTCATATTTCCCTCTCCCTATATTCCTCTTTCTCCCCCATTCCTGCAGCAACTCACACTAACTGCTCTTGCTTGCTCATACAGGTTGCTAGGGTGTGTCTGTTCCCTCCTTCGATATATTCCTCTTCTCCTTCTTCTTCTCCTTCTCACAACCTTTCCCTCCATCCCACACAGTGTGTACACCTTTCCCTTCCTCATCATTAACTTCATTTCATCGTCAATGGGAAACGGTAGAGGCGGCCACAGACAATAATCAAGTATTACCGTACGCAGAAGGGAGGGGGAAGGGGTATTAGAGGGGAGAAGGGAAAGAAGGGTTCGACCCGATCGATGGGAATGGAGGGACGTTCTCATTCACTCTCCCACTTACCCCCTTCCCTACTCTTCCCAATCCGAATTCCATCGCTGATCACTTGCCTTGCTGCTGTGTGGAGAGTGAGAGAAGGCGATCGATGAGGGGAACGGGGGAATGCAGATACGAGGGGGAAATTATCGGGGTGGAGGATAGGAGTGTTGTAACGAGGAGGGATAGGGGAGACTGTGTCGAACCACGGCAGCGAGAACCTCAGGGAAATCAACTCAACTTATGTTTCGCCAGAGGATGTCGCCGCTGTGGAAGACAGAGATGAAGAAGAGGGATTGAGGGGGAGAGATGAGATGGGAATGGAAGGGAGGAGAAGGGAAGGGGACCGAGTGGTCGGAGGGAAGGAGAAGGAGTGAAGTGAGAGGCGGGCGACTCCGAGGGTTGGGGAACAACCGAATGAAGGGGGAAGGGGAGGGGAGAGGGAGAGAGAAGAGGGAGAGGGAGGGTAAAAGAGGACTGGGGGGATGGATGGTACGTGCCGGCTCCGTCCCGACGGGGGAGAGGGAATAAGAGAGAGGAGAGGGAGGGGAGAGGGAGGGACACGACGGCGTTCACTGCTTCTCTCTACTCTCTCCCCTCACCCCGTTCCCTTTCCCTTCCCTCTCCGCCTCCTTCTTTTTCTCCCCTCCTTGCACATGGGTCTCACCGATCCCTCCCCTTTCCTTTTCTCTCAACCAACTCTCCCACTCTCCATCTATATCTCTCTCTTGTTTTCTGGTGTCCCTTATCGGTATGCCCATATTCCGTGTCATTCCGGAAGAAGCAAAGTGAAGGGGTGGTTGGCCGTCCCCCTGCTTGTACAGTCATTCGATTGACGGAAGAAAGAGGAGACACGTAACCATTGATTTCATCTCTGCCAACCATTCTCATCTTTCTCTTTCGTCTCTGCCTCCAAAATCTCATGCAAGGCCAGAGAGAGAGAGAGGGAAGGGAGGGGGGAGGTAAAGAGAGAGGAAAAACGAAGACGAAGTTCCAAGGCCATTCGAAGCGAGACGGACGAGGTTATGGAGGGTGGGGGAACCTTGAAGATTCAGTAATTGGAACAGCGATCGGGGAGGGGGAAATAAGAGGGAAGGGCCGAGGGAACAAGTATGTGGGCTACTGCAGTAGAAGTAGTAGCAGTTGGCCCACTTTCACATCTATTCTCAATCTCGAGTCTCCCCCTTCCACTACACACAAACACTCTATCCATCTCTTTTTGCGGCTCAAATACACCGTGCCGCGAGGTGTTCGGAGTGTAAGCGAGAGAGAGAAGAGGCTGAGATTGCGAGGAAAACAGAAGTAGTCTTGGACTGATGAGGGAATGAGGAGAGTAGAGCGAAGAGTTACGAGACTCCCCTCTACTTACTCTCTCTCTCTCTCCTACTTCCCCCTCTTCATCCGCTCTTTTTGCAAAGACCCGGACACAGCGATTGAGTAGTGACTGTAGAGAGAAGAGAGAAGAGAGGAGAGACTACTAAGAGGGTCCCTGTTGAGAGAGTAGCTTATTCCTTGTCCATCACCAACCACTCTCTTACTCGCCCGACCCAACCCGTTCCCAGTCCCAATCCACACTGCATTCTCGACCTCGGCTCAAATCTCCCGCCGGACGCGTCGCGGACGCGTCGCGTTCCGTAAATACTCAAGTGCCGTTTGTTGTGAGCCATAACGGTGCCAAGAGGCGGCTCTTGTTTTGTCGTGGTCCAGCCTGCTTACTGTACGAGTAGTAGTCAGAGGCTGTTTTCAGAAGGCGTTCCCTCCTCCGCCTCCTCTTCTCTCTTCCCTCTCTCCCCCCTCTCCCCCCTCCCTCTCCCCTCTCCTCTCTGAACCCTTCTCGGTCCGACAAACAAGACACGACAAGGTACCCGTCGTGTTCGAGACACAGTCAACATTCACTGTCTAACGAGACGTCGATACGAAAGGAATGAAGGAGACTCGAGGAGGAGACGTACTCTTTGTAGATGACCGTACCGAGACAGATGTGGGAGTTGGATGAGGAGAGGGAACGGGAATTGGCGAAGAAGAGCCTGTGGGCGAGGGGACTCGGACTGACGAAGCGGGCACACGACATCTTGGTGAGGGGGATGGGTACTGTAGGGGAGGGTTACGGTAGGTAGTAGAGATCATGGAGTATGCTTAGCAATTATCAAGGGTATAGGTAGCAGAGTTATTGCCCTGGGGCACTTAGCCCAGATGAGTTTAACGTCGTTTGACTCTGTCATTCAGCCCCTGCTGGAGGGTATCGGACCCGTGCAGCGGATTCGTGTGTCGACTCTGGGCAAGGGAGACTCGGACTGGGGAAGGGTCATCGTCTACGTCTCCTTCAAGACTGTCGACACGGCAGAGTTGGCGCTGCTTCGACTCGACAATTCCACGTACAAGGACAGTCGACTGCGAGTGTGGATGGTATGTCTGTGTATGTACTCCCCCTCCACTATCCTTTCATTCACTCCCCATTCATACTACGCTCTAGTATGCGGCCGGTTACCCGTTCGCCTTTCAGAACTTCTCTAGGAGGAATGTTCTTGAATGTCTCGGTACTCATCTCGAAGTATTCGTTCAGGCCTCGGATGAGGGAGCGTATCGGAAGATGCCAAAGGCAGTGGAGGAGAGACTCCGGCAGAAGAGGGAGGGGGAGAGGGCCGACCGTCGCGTCCACCGTCTTCCCCTCAAGAAACCCCCCTCATCCAAGGCCTCCCAAGCTTCTTCTTCTCCTCGCGAAATCGACAAGGCGAAGCTCGAACGTCTCCGTCAGTTCCCTTCTTCTCCTCTCCTTCATCTCACTTTTTTGATCAACGCAAAGCAAATGCTAAGGAGGATACGATGTCAAGTGTATCGCTTTTGCAGGCAAGTTGAATGAAGAGCTGAGAAGAAGAGGAGAGAAGAGGAAAGAAGACGAGAGGAAACCGTCTAATGGATGGAACAAGAAGAGTGAGAAGACTGACGAAGTGGAGAAGGTTGAGAGGGTTGAGAAGGTGGAAAGGGTTGAGAAGAAGGAGAAAGACAGGGAGAAGGAAAGGGAGAAGGAGAGGGATCGAAGGGATGATAAGAGGAGACTAGAAGATCATCGACGGAGAGGAGATGTCCGGAGAAGGGAGGAAGACAAGGATAAGGAGAAGAGAAGGGAGAGGAATGATGGAAAAGATCGACTGGATATGAAGGAAACGAGGGACGGAAGGAAGGATAGGAAGGAACGGGAGAGGAGAGATGAGCCGAGGAAGGAAGAGAAGAGGAAGGAGAGGACTCCCTCCTTCGAACCCCTCTCGGAGTGCGACGAAGTGGGCGAGGACGACGAAGTCCCGTAAGTTATCTCACTATAAAGACAACAATTCCCCTGCTTTTATACGAAAAATACGTAAATACGAAGACAGTTACCGAATTTCGTCACTCACCGAAATGCCTAATCAATACGTTTAGGCCCTTCGTTCCCGAGGATTTCGAGTGAAACGCGAAGACTGTCATCGTGGATCAAATTAATACCTCTATATTTCACCACTACGGTTAACCGCTTGTGTCCACAATCACCACTGGATTCGTTCCTTATTTAACGTGTGACAACCCCCATTCAACTAGTCTTTCTTTCCCCATTTCATTCACTCGTCACGTGTTACTCACTTGTGTGTGTGCCTTGCAAGTCAATAAGATACTTTATCAGTTCATTCGTTGTGGTCTGTTCTAAGGGGGCGGTCGGGGCAGCGACAGTGACGGGACTACGGGTGCAGTTGTTGCTTAGCTGTACACGATAGTCCGTCACCGTGGTTGCATAGTCGACTCTTCATTGTGTACTGAGGGGAAGAGACTCCTCTTCCACTCCGGCGACGTGACTACGGGTTCAAGCATCTTATTACATGACAACCGTCGTCCGTGGCCGGAGTGGCTTTTGGAGAATTTGAGGGGGGAAGGGAATTGGGGGGATGGGGGTGGGGGAAAGGGGAGACTGACGACTGACGACTACTAGAAGATGAAGACGGAAGAGGAGGAAGACTGTCCACTGGGCAACACGTGATGACAAAGGAGAAGGGGAGAGAAAGAGAGGCACGCGACCCGTGCGCGGCGTCCCCTCTAAACACAGAATGACTCACAGGCGCAATCGGACGAGCGGCACTCGGAACGGATTATTATACGGACGGTTATTGGATACCGTATCCCGTATGGCTAAGGCAAAACAGACAATTATAAGGCTCTCCCATTTATAATTCATGAAAATACGGCCTTGAGACTGAATCATTGCGTATTCTCCCACGGGAGGGAGTACTGTAGGCGAGGGATCTGAAGAGAAGGGAATTGTACTGTCTGCGATGCAGAAAAAAGAAGCGTAGCTAATTTGGCATCTTGTGTAGGACGTGAGTACACGTATGCATATGTTTTCTATGGTATTCGTGCAGACGAAAGGTTAGGAAGACTACAATCTCGTGTTGACAACCGTTCAAGATATAAATAAAAATGTTCGTATGTGCAGGGGGACGTCCAGAATGCATTATGCTAATCCACATCTTCTCTATCAGCGGAATCCTTGCACGATTAAGCTGCTTTCAAAGAACATCTCAAAAGTGCTTGGCGCACAACTTTCTCAAGGTTTTGCGCCGTTCATTCTGCGTGCGCGGTTTGAGTGCACGCACACATTTGTGAAACAAGCAACTGTTGCATTGTCGCGTGTCGCCTTCTCGTTCATCCAATATTACCCTTCCCCTTCGAATTCTTCTCTTTCAGGAGTTCTTCCCACTTGGAAGGCCATGCTTCGGGCGGCAGCGGTGAGCTCTTCCCTTCTGTTACACTCTTACATCTTCGATTTACGCGAGACGATGTTTGCTCTCTTTACAGAGGTCAACAGTTCGGCAGGGATGCCGTAATCAGGCATCGGCTGCACCTCCAGTTCCCCCCACTCCCAAACCTGCCCCTCCCAGGTTTGCATAACAATATCATTAGATTAACTTGATTATAAAGGTAATATCGTCGAATTCATACTATTCAGGAAGAGTGGCGGAGGTGGAAAGAAGTTCCTTCTTACCGCGGGAACGATCGCAGCAGCGGGTGGAGGAGTTGTAGGATATGCATATGTAGACCCCGAGTTCAGACATCAGGTTAGATTGGAGGGGGAAGCACAGAGGTCATATCTACTTGCAGGTAGAACAGACTATCCCGCAGTCTAAGGATGTATTCAATTCCATTATCGGAGAGAGCTCTCTCGAGTAAGCTTACTAGTTAGCATTTTACTAACTTCAGGCATGAAAAACTAAGAAAAGTGTCCGTTTTTCAGCAAGACGAAGAAACAGATTGAGGACGCGAAGAACAAGGTTGTGGCAGCACTGCCGAAGAGGAAGGATGTTAGTCTTCTTCCGTTTAATTTTATGTCGCATCTTGACAGCCTTAGCCCCAAGTTTACCCAAGCTTACCTTGCTATTTAAGTCGGTGATCGAGCCTCTTCCCCTCGACAAGTTGCCTCCAATCGAGAAGAAGCCCGTAGTCCATGTTGACCCCGTTGAAATCAAGCCTGTCCTTCCGGTTGAGAAGAAGGCGATTACCGAGGAGGAACTGCACAGGAAGAACAACCGTTAGTATTTCGTCATTACTGTTTTCTTGAAGCGGTTTACATTGTTTAGTACTTAAATAGTCATTTCAAGAATAGAAAATATAAAATGATCTTTAAAGAACTCGAGGAGCGTCTGAAGGCGGCCATTGCTGCTGCAGAGAGAAGAGTTCAGTCGGCAACGGATGCGAAGATGACGACTATTCAAGCAGTGAGAGGACACGCTAACGTCCTCAAGCAGACGGTTGGTTATTTATCGGAGAGAAGCAGAGATCATTTCGTCATAACTCGATGATCTCCTTCTCAGGTGGACGAGGGTCAGAACGCGAAGTGGGATGCCGTGACGTCTGCACTGCAGAGTACGGAGAGTGCCTCGAAGAAGGATGCTAATGCGGAGATGGATGGAAGGAACTACATCGATTCGCTTAGGAAGGTCAGCAATCGAGACATCGCAGCGATCTATAAGGGGATTTACAGATTATCAGTGACGGAAAGAACGATCCTGCAACGCAGAAGAACCCACTGCTACTGAATGCTACGGAAACGGCCAACAAACTAGACCATCAATTGGACGAACTCAATGTTCTCGTTAACAGAGTAAGCGTTCTCCAGCACTATGAATGCAACATCTTCTTCATTAGGTCGTCGCAGCGCAGGTCGTTCGTGTTTCTATATATATATTAAAGGTGGTGTAAACAGAACAACATTAGAAACCCCCGCCAGGAAGAGCCTGTACAGCCGCAAAAGATTACGGTAATGACAGCCAAGCCAAACATTCGACCAAACGCAATTTTCCGCAAACTATTCTACGGATGGCGTACTGTATCGGGTCTAAATAATTGTTCGCGCCGTTATTTTTTTGAATTCCCTGTACATCAAGCAACTTTTCGCTCACGTTTTGTAAAAGTTTTGTAAAAGTTTTAATTTTTGCTGTTATTTAGTTTTGAATTAACACCCTAAAATCACAAAAGGCAGGCCTGATTAATGCTTCAAAAATTTTGTTTACACCACCTTTAAGTGCAAAACTGTTTTAAACGGCATTCTCTCACATTTGTAATCGAAATAACACGAATCGATGGTATAAAGAAAACTAAAAATATAATGCCAGATAAATTTGTCGGATACTAAAGCAAAAATAGATTCATAGAAGCAAAAATAGATAGATATATGTAGCATTCCTTCGGAAATTGCTAACACATCAAGAAAAGATCAAAATCATCATTTTCATTGCAGGCTCGTCAGGAAGCTCAAGTCTTCACTCAGTACAAGGACCTCATTGAGCGATCGCGACAACAGTTTGCACAGGAATTGAAGGCCGTCGTTCCTAATGTAGACATCCACGCGAAGGACAAGAATCTGAACGAAGACGAACTCAATGCTCTCATTGCGCATGCACATCTTCGTGTTGATCAACTGAGAAGGCAGCTTGCTGAACAACAGGTTAGATAATGTGTTAGAAAAGAGTTTTAATACTTTATCTAATGTATCGATTTTTGTGGAATATCTTCGATTTTTCAGTTGCTCGAGGAGGACCACATCCACCGAGCAATCGAGTCACAAAAGCGAGCGGACGAGGCAGCTTCAGCTGAGAGATTGGCACTGGAAGTGAAGAGACTACGAGAACAGGCAAAGGTGGAGACGGAGAAGGAAGTAGTGCAGACGAGGAACAGTTGGGAGAGCGAAGTGGAGGAGAGACTCACCAGGGCGACACAGGCTCATGCTGAACATCTGGAACAGGTTGGCACTGTTGTATAAGGGTAGTCAATAGGGTTGGAATGAAGTTCACACCGATATTCAATGAAGTTAACAAATCAAAAACCCCTCCTTTGGACCCCAATCCACTGATAGTCCCGATAAAGGTGATTGAACTGACTGAACATATAAAAAAATTCTCAGAAAACATGACCATGATACTGGAAACAATAACTACAGTATGCTAGGACGTGGAAATTGCGTTATGTTGGTCATTATTTTCGTTATCATGTTCTACTTTGTCTGTACAGGCTGATCAACGTCATGTCACCCTATTTAATTAAACCTTCTCTCTAAAGTGCTTATTTCTATTTCTAAAATTTTAAATTACTTTGAAGGGAAGGTTTTTTCAAACAAAATGGCGAAGTAACCTGGTAAAATGGAAAAAAGGATGCATATTATTTTGTAATTTATTAACACAGAAACTACATTTTATTTGTATAATTCAGGTCATCCGCACTCAACGACAACTCTTCGAGATCGAGCACAACCAGAAACTCGAAGAGGTACATTCTTGCTTACCTTTCTCTCTCCTACGAATGAGCGTATCCAAATTAGCTGTGAAGGTTGTAAAGCGAAGAGGAGAGTCGAATTAGTTAGTTCAAGGGCGCATTTCAGGCAGTTCGAGATGAGAGACACCTTCACTCTCGACATGTGGGAGCAGCCCTTTCTCGATTGGAGGGAATTGAATCTGCTTTGAGTGGAAGAGTTGCCCTGGTTAGTTACACACAATAGGAAATGGATACTGCCCATTAGAATAAAAATAGCTGAATGCATGGAATCGGAGAAAGATGCATTGTCATAACAGGACTCGGAGAATCGACGATCGAAGCAATTCTGGATTGCGTGTCACAACCTCATACAGACGATAGTCAATGGGCAACGAGCGGGAAGAACGACTGAAGAGAGGAGGGCGCCTTTGGAGGAACAGTTGGATGTGCTCAAGAAGGTTTGGAGGAATAGGGGATATGCAAAATTTTATACAAACTAGCTCTCTTTTCTATCTAGTAACATATAAAATGTGCTGCTTCTTATAGGTCAATGGCGAGGATTCGTTCGTCAACTCTGTTATCTCCCTCTTTCCCCAACAAGCAGTCAGTGAAGGATGTTACACGGAACTTGACCTTAAGAACCGATTTGATAAGGTATCTATCAGTCTTAACGCCTTTCATCGATTGACCGGTCGTGGATTGTTAAACAAATACAAATAATACATAATGAACTGTCACTCTGCAATGGAAAGACATCCCATTAGATTAAAATCCAGTGCACCAGAACTGCTTAAAATTCTAACTTTTTGGCAATCGATGAGAGACAAGGTAGTTTCAAATAATTTGCGATATAGTCGTAATATGAATCGTAGCTACATTTTTCGCGTTCCAAAAACATCCTTATTAAATTAACTGCCTTCGTTATTTCGCTATTAGGTATAGGGATTCTTCTTCTCTTTTCTTCAAAACTTCCCTGTATCCCTCGGATGTTGTATTTCTCAACACAAGCCGGTCTTGCTTTTTCACAACACAGTCTCGAAAAACGTTGTTGTGCTGCCCGTCTTATTATAAAAAAAGTTGAAGAGGCACGCGCGTTCCGCATGGGCATACTCTGTACACAAGCCTAACTTCCAAATGATGTAGTGGAAGACTGTTTATCGGAAGAAGATCCCTCTCAACTCCCTTCTCCTAACCATATTCTGAGTAATCTCGATCCGTATTTATAGCTGTACACAACTGGCCGTCGAACGGCGATGATCGACTCTAACGGCGGATCAATAGGCAAGTACCTCTGGTCGTATATCCGTTCCCTTGCTCTCGTCGACTTCCCTCGCAACTACTCTTACGACGACAAATTCGACGTCAACAGTCTCGACAACCTCGAGGTGAGACGCCTCCTCCGGACTGATTACATCATTTTTATCATTACGCTTCGTCTCATCGAATAATTGCAAATCCGCTCGGATGATCAACAATGATACAGGCCTTCGTGTGTCAAAATGTGCTTTATTCAGATCCTGGCACGAGCCAAGTTCTTCGTGGAAAGAGAGGACTTCGAATCGGCAGCGAAGATGCTCAATTTCCTGCAGGGAGAACCGGCCCAACTCGCGTCTTCATGGATCAATGATGCTCGTTCTCACTTGGAGACCCGTTACCTAGCTGAACTTCTCGTAGCTCATGCTGCCGTTCAGAGTATTCGGTCGACCTATTGATCCCGTGTAGATCGTAATAGTGAATTCACGTGTACCTTCCACCCCTTTTCCCTCCTCGTTTCGTTAACAGAGCTAGGCCCTGAGGTACGAAGATTACTCCCGTTGTAGAACAGTCATACGAGGCCAGATAAAGAATGTCTTTATTATGAACTTATTTACTTGTGTAAGTCGCGAGAAGAACCGGCAAGGTACGCGTAAGCAGGAAATGGCACGAATGAAGAGTCTACGGGCAAGAAGGGAGGAAAGGGAAGGGGAAGGGGGATAGTAACCAGTGGGATAAGGAGAAACGAAGGAGGGAACGGACTCGTAGCGACTACTGAGGAACACACGGCATACGTATATATGTCTATGGGAATGGAGGAGACCGGTGAGATGGGGAAATGATACACAGACAAGAGAAGGGGGGAATACGAGGGGAATCATCTACATCGAATGATCTGGAGAGGCGACTTGTACAGGAGTGCGACAGTCTCGACTACATATCCATCGTCAACACAAGACTCTTTCCGTTCTCTTCTACACCGATACTCTCTGCCCGTCGGGGACATCTTAACTCATTCCTTCCCATCCCTTCCCCTCCTCCTCCTCTTATGCCTATTCTGGAGACATTAAGCACTCGACTTCCTTCCTCTTCGAATTTCATTCCCTTTCCCGGCTTTAGTTTCAATTCAAGAAGACCCACTTGAGAACACCGAATTTGTTTGTGAATTCCTCCTGGCGCATGACGTTCTGTAGGGTAGAGAAGCGACAGGAAAGCATCTCTCGGAAAGGAAGGCGGAATTCCTTGTTGTACTTGCAGTATATCATAGGATTCAGCATGCTGCCATTCAACGTATATATCCCCCTCCCATTATCCGTCTCTCATTACCTATTCGAGTATCCGAGCCAGAGACAGAGTGTATCAAGCCATTCGGGAACGACGGTTCCTCCTCCCGAAAGGGGCTTGATTAGTGCGAGAAGGAAGAAGGGCAACCAGCATATGATGTAGATACCCATCATCACTCCGAGCGTCTTCTGGGCCTAAATATTATACCGTCACTTTATTCAGCCACTTCACTGGCCTTGTTCTCACTACGTTGGTGGTGTTCTGTTGAGTGTCGTGAGTGGTGGAACTGCAATGAGCAGCGGATTGAGTATACGGAAAGGAAAGGGAGGAGAGGGGAGGGGATGATGGGCGATGAAATGAGCCATTCATGTGGGCCAACTCAGGACTACGGTCACAGGGGCGATTCACTCGGTTGGCCAATCAGAATGAGAGCAAACGAGGGGAATGGAGTTAGAGTGACCACGACAGGTTCTCTCCCCACACAGAGAGAGGGGGGCGAATGACTAATCTTAAGTGTTTTTCCTCTTTTACCTTGGCGTACGAGAAGGCAACAGTTCCGTAATTCTGCATGATGTCAAGATTGGAAATTGAAAAAAAGAGATTGGTCGCAGAACACACCTTTATGGTATTGATGATGGCGGAGGGTCGATGCAGTAATTTCTTCTCGTCCTTCCCGTCACTGTGCTGACTGGATCCACTGACCCGTTTGGACGGTAGAGGGATACGGTCGGGGATGGTCTATGAGGAAGTTCCCCCACTTCCCCTTCTCTCTCCCTACCTTATTCACGTTCTTGTACATATCGGCCCCGATGATTCTGTCCTGTCTCGCGAGTCGCTTCGCGGCCCTCCATATCTTTGCATACACTATGACCTAGAACGGCATGGGACGGTACAATAACAAGCCTTCCCTCCTTACCATAATAAGAGTTGGTACGTAGAAGGATATCATGGTGGCGTATATCTGGTATCCCAGATGCTGGGGCACCTGCATAGAGAGCACTTACTCGCTTAATGTCCTTATCAGCCAGCCGCAATGGTCGTTCCGTAGTCAAGCCAATCTCTCCCTCGTTGTTTCCCCTTCCTCTCGAAGCTCATTCACGAGCAATATGAACTCGCCCTCTATCTCAGCACAAGTCAGCCAAAGCCCGTAAATACATGTCCCGTCCAGGATATAGTGAATGAATAGAGAGAAAGAGGAAAGAGAAGCCTTCCTCGCTTACTTCACAAGTATCCGATTTGTCTTCGATGCCGAGAAGAGGAGGCAAGAGGAGGGATGAGATGGAGACCATCGCGGCTATCACCCAAACAACCACGATGTACCACATTATCCTCTTAGCCGTCCTCTGAGCTGCGTATCGAAGAGGCCGCGATATTACGAGGTATCTGAAGGGGAACGAACCCTCGCATTATTATGAGCAGCCGACGGTTCTCGAGTATCTCTTTCCGTTTAACAATCGTTTGTTATGCTGGAGCGGCGGGACTCGGTGAAAGATGAGCAACAACAAGAATAGGTCTCGAAGAGATGGATAGGGTGGAAGGTGTTGTGAGGTGAGAGGGGATAAGAGGGAGTGGTTAGAAGGGAGGGGGGAGAAAGGGGAGAGACTCACCTGTCAACGGAGATCATACACAGATTGACGATGGAGGCGGTGCACAGGACGAGATCGGAGGTAGTCCACAACTTGCACGCGAGTCGTCCGAGGGGCCACTCAGGCGACAGCAGGGACACCTATACGATACCCAGTCAGTCCCTACTCTTCCTTGCCTACCAGAGCGAGTGGCATCACTATGCAGCCCACGAAGAAGTCTGCCACAGCCAGGGACACCTGAAAGACCAATGAGCGGATGGGGGAGAGGACAGTACCAGGAGGAAGTTGGGGGGCTGTTTGAGGGTGCGGACGAGCAGGACAGCCAGACAGACCATTGCATTCCCCGTAGTGGTGACGACGATGAGAGCGATGCCAACCAAGGCCATGGCCATCTCAACGAGAACTATACCCTTCCTTGTTTATCCCCTCCATCGGGTCGCTTTCATGCTCGCTTCCTCTTCCACCCTCTCCTCTTCCCCCCTATCCCCCTCTCCCTCTCTACTCACTCTCTTTCTACTCCATGAACGCTGCTTGCTTGTGTGAGTCGCTCAAAATAATCCTCGGCCATTCATATTGTTCTCGGTGCCATTAGACACCCGGACTGATGGCTAGTCGTCTCTCGCAACACACATCTGACCCCTCGATGCTCCTCTTCGTCTTCATCTCCTCTATTATTACTCACAGCTCTACATCGAACGACGTTCCCCTCCGTACACGAAATCAATCACATTTCGCGTGATGGGAAAACCACACATTGTGCTGAGTAGAGCGGGCGGAAACAAGGAGAATAGGAGGAAGAGGATGTAGGAGAGAACAGGGTCGAACAACTACTTCTCGCTGACTATCCAACAACAGTCAGGAACGACCCCCTCAAGTAGTCCCACTAACTCACTGCTAACACCAACGTGTCTCTTGAGACTCTTTGAGGGCGGAGAAGTTGCAAGGGATGCTTAGTGGGGAGAGAGGGATAGAGATGCGCGCGATAGCGATATGGGTGGTCTACGGATTAACCTGTAGGGCAGTCGAGACCGCCATCCAAGGGAAGGTGGGTGGTCCGACCGTGCCGATGAGGGCTACTTCCGATGTGAAGGTCACCCTTCAACGAGTATTGGAGATTACGAAGATTATGGAGGAGGCGAAAGAAGAGAAGAAGAAGGAGGAATGGAAGAGGGGAGAGGGAGTGAGGGAAGGTCTACGCCATACAAGCACGTCGTTCGGATGGGGGACGATATAAAGGGAAGAGTGGAGGATGGATGAACAAGTGAAAAGCAAACGAATGAATGAGGGGTCCTCTCTGACGATTCTTACGTATAATTTCACGTGCAATGCTTCGGATTGGAGGTGGTGAAGAGAGAATGAGAGAAAGAGGAGGAGGAGGAAGAGAGAGGAGGAATGAGGACTACGGAGGGGGGAGGGAACGGGGGTGGGACGACGAAGGACATGGACTCCTATCCTTACTGTTATGTCCCTATTGGGATAAAAGAGGGGGTAGAACGGCTCAACCCCCTTCTACAAGTACAGAAGGAATGCATAGTTAGAGAGAGAGACTGAGCGATTGAGGGAATGGCGAAGAAGAATGGGGAGGAGTCTCCTCCTCCCGAGGATGATTTATCTTTCACTCATTGCTATTCCAGTACCCAATTTGATGCGCCTCGAGAAATAGTAAGCTGAAACCTGGCCAAATAATGGGGCGAAAATGGGTGGAATTCGCGCTTGATGGGAATACATGGAGAGAGGAGACTGAGGAAGAGGCGGAGGAGGTGGATAGAGGAGAGGAGGGGGCAGTGGATAAGAGGGGACTGAGGGAAAGGGGAAAGATGAGACTGTGATGGGGTCTGAGAGTAGCGAATGAAAGACATGAAGAGAAGATGCATGGGGGACACAGGGACGAAAGATTCAGTTTTAGGGGAAAGATGCGCACAATTCCGAAGGAGGGATGGACGCTATGGTGAAAAGGAGAAAGAGAGAGAGAGAGACGAGAGATGGAGGGAGGAGGGACCCCAGTCCGTTACGGTGGGTGAGTAGGAGATAGGGGGATGAGGTGAGGGGATGTGAAAGGGGGGAGAGGGGTAGGGGAGAAGGGGAACGAGACGGTTTACGGGGAGGGAAGAGTCGACTGAAGAATAGACAGAATGTCTCTCAGATGAGTAGTATGCCACACGTGGTGTATTAGGGAACGAAGAGATATATGGGAAAATGAGAAGGGAGTATTGTGGAGAGAAGAAGAAGAAGAAGTAGAGGAAGGAAGGGAAGGGAAGATCGGGGATACTCGTCAGTGATGGAGAGTACAAGGAGGAGCGACACAACAAGATAGAGTGAAGAAGGCGAGGGAGTACGAACTTGTAGGGGGGGAGGGACGGATTGCGATTCGAGATAAATAAGAGGGAAGTGACAAGGAAGGCGGTACTGGTATAGGCGAGGAAATAAGAAGAGGAAGAAGGGAATTGTAGAGGAGAGGGCGGATGAAAAGTGCGAGGAGGTGATAGATGAACTCAGACGATTGGGGGAAAGGTAGAGGAGAGGGATGGGGAAGGGGAGGGAGGGCGGAGAAGCCGGCGGTAAGGGATGGGTATAAGTGACGACGAGACGAAGACGAGTAGGCATGTCGAAGAGTTCGGAAGAAGGAAAAGAGCATGACTCGATCCAACGGCACATCTGGACAATACGAAGGGAATATAGAAGAAGAGGGGAGGAGAGACGAGAAGACGAAGGAGGAGAACGAGGGGGGAAGAAGACGACATGCCGTTCCTACTCATACAGCTTTAATCTCTTATTGCCTGAAACGGAGGGGGTGGGGAGAGAAGGGGGAGGGAGTTGGGAGGGAGCGAGGGAGAGCGCAATCTGTCACCTGTTGGCAAGACCTCCTGTACGGCGAGAACAGCCCGGACAACAAGCTCAATCACTCGATTCCCCCTTCGCCTCTATTTCATTTCCTTCTTCCTTCTCTTTTACCCATGAACAACAACCAACTTCCGCGACTGGAAAAGGGGGGGGGGTCCTTCTATTGGGTAGTAGCTAATCGAGATGGTCTAATCGAGGAACGAGACGAAATGGTATGTATGAGAGAAGATGGGGAGGGGACAAAAAGAAGGCGAAATGGGGAGTAAAGGCAGGAAAAGAAGACTGAAACAAGTGATTGCTGCGAATAGACGACGGGCTATAGTAGAATGTTGACACAGGAGTCGATCTGGATCGTTCCCTTCTCCTACTCCTCCTCTTCCTTCCCAATTCCTACCCTCAGTACTACCTCACTGACCGCTTTCACACCGATATGTATGACCAGTCAGCCTCATTCGGCCCGTCTCAAATAATACGAAAGAGAGAGAGAGAGTCTCCTGAGACAGAGGGAGAACACAGAGCTTGAGATGTAAGTATTGAGGAGGAAGCCAATTGGGCCAAACAATTTATGGGGCGAACGGCGCGCACTCGGGACTAGGGGACTTGCAGCATGAAGTAGCTCAGGGATGGGATGGAGAGGGGATAGATGGATGGAGGGGGAAGATGTTCTGGTTGACTCTAAAAAGTGTAACTACTTCTCCATTGAGAACGGCCTCTTCAACGTCTCATCTTCCAGTCTCGTCCTTCCATATGACCTTTCGTTCATCTCTTCTTCTTTTCTTTCTTTCTGCTTTCCCTTCCACCTTCGCCTATATAAAACGAGGAAACGCATATAACAACAAGAGGAAAATATCATCTCACACCAGACATCACAAAGACTCGGCTACTTCTGTTCAGATCAGTCAGCATAGTGAGTCATCAGTGGGTTGAGTTGAGAGAGAGTCGTTGGATGGCGGGTCGGGTCTACTCTTCTATTCATAGAGCCCGTCGATCCCTCGAGTAACGACAATGTATCCAGTCCCCTCTTTGTATACGTAAGTCAGGCATCCTGTCACCTTGCATATCTTCATTTCCCGTTAGTATCCTTCATCGTCCGTCCGAGTCTATCGTCTCCTCCCCTCACCACTCACCCCTTCCCCCCTTTCCCCCTTCCCCTCCTCTCCTTTGTTGTCCCTTTCTCTGCTGCTTCTCCATCTTCCCATCACAGGTGTCATCACTTGCATGCATAACCATATCACCTCCAGTCCCCGTTTCCCTCCTATTCCACTGTTTATCCTCCTCCTCCTCCCCCTAGTACCTCTCCCCTCTACAATACCTATTTCTTCTTCTCTCGCGCACGTCTCATTCCTCTCTCTTCTCCGTCATTACCTATATGCTTCGTATCCGCCGGTCTCTCCTTCCCTTCGTCTCTCGCTTTTCCCCCGCAAAGCCTTTCCAGTTTGTATCATAGATTATAACTTTGTCTCCTGTGTACAATGTCACAACGTCAGCATCTCTCTCTATTGCAGACATGTGCTCGCTCCTCTCCAAATTCAATCTACTAAGTAGATCGACTTCCAAGGTGATCCTCATCTATTCACGGCTTACTTTGCGTATACTTCTACTACCTTTGGTATAGCAAATAAAATCTGAGGGCTGTAGTTGAACCTTGAATGCAAAAAGCTCAAAATAAACTATTAAAGGAAGGACGCATTTGATCGAAAAGTTATAAAATTTAACGGTATTTTATCTATAGTTTCCAAAAGTAATGACAAAAACATAGAGGCAGAACATAGAGAAAAAGTAAAAAAGAAGGACAATTTTGTGCTTATTTTTCATTGTTGTGTCGTTGAGAAAAATGTTTCCGTTTGCATTATTCCTTTCGCACAGTTGCGTCGTCATTCGGTGAAAGTTTGATTTTCAATTGGTCGTGCATACGCTTTTAACTTTCCTTTACTGATCTGAAATATTTCATATGAAATTCACGTGAAAATCAATTTCATGTTTCTTTAAGTTTAACTATTTCAAGGAAATCCATTTGCTTTGCAGGTTTCGGAACGGAGCGAGAGCCAGGATCTCGCAGAATACGAACTTTCCGACCACGTCGACGACGTCAATTCAATTGAGGTACGAGAGAGAGAAGACAATCGAAGGGCGACGTCTAATGAAAGAAACGCCCGGAATGGAATGAAGGAGAGATGCCCTTATACGGGGACGGAGGCCAAGGGGACACTAACGAAATTACGGTCGTTTGCATTAGCATATTCCTTGCAATTCCGTATATAGAAAGGGAGGCGGAGGGTGAAGTGAATGGAGAAGATGAAGATGAGTGGTGATCACGCGATAGAGGGGGAGAGGACAAGGGAGGGGAAGGAGGGGAGTAATTAAGAGGGACGAGAGGGCGAGGAGGGCCTTCGTCCAGATCTACTCTCGGTGTCAGAGACCCCTCTCCAGCAGGAGACGAGAGCGATCGAACAGTGAAAGGTAGGAACATACGACTGACCAGACTACGTCTATTTCATCAGAATGCTCGACCGTACATCACTGTTCCAAGCCCAAATGTCGACCTCCTCCTCCTCCCTCGGTGCCTCGTCCTCTCCCCGTTCCCCCCACCGTCCCCTTCTCTCCTCTACAAGTGCCTATCTCAACGTGAGTTCCCCCTTCTCCTTCTGTCCTCTACTTCCGAATGGGTTCGGTATCGGTTTGTGAATACGCGATGATTGAGTGTGTGTTGACAGTACAAAGCGTCTCTGCCCTCCCTCTCACAGCAACCACCACCAACTTTCAGCCCCCTTCCTCTTCCTCCTCTTTTTCTCTTTTTCGTTGCGATTCACTCGTTAGCCCTTCCCTTTGATGCTTCACAATTAGACAGGAAGCAACATGCAGTAGGGAAGTCTGCCGCTCTTTGTTCGCCCGCTTCTGTCCCCCCATCCCCCCTCTATCCCAGTCAGTCCCCATCCCCTACCAGTCGACTATCCCCTGCACTATCTCTGTCTGCTCTCTTCCATGCAGGAGTCTCCCCGAACAGGTCTCAATAGACGGATGGTAAGAGGAAAGAAAAGGAAATGAAGGGGGAAGAGGGGAGGGGGAGACAGAGGGAAGAGATAGGTACATCCCCATGGGAAGCAGTGGCAATCTCTCGACTACGGACAGTCATTACTTGAGTTGTGAATTAGCGAGAGGGCTTCGAATGACTTGTGAGGGGGGAGGGATAGGCATGAGTGGTCACCGTGTGTCTCTAATGGCTCTGACGAGTCCAGAGTATCATTCACTCCGACTTTCGCCTCCCCCCTCCTCTCTATTTCATGCTTGTGTCTTTTCTAGCTTGGAAGTGATAGATTGAAGCTGCCAACTATGTGACTATCACTCATGCTCGAACACAGCAAGTCTTGTCTCATTCGCTTTGTGTGCTCCCACTCAGAACGGTTCTTTCTCTTGTAGACCGGGCGACTGCGTGCGATGGAGGTTCGAACGAATTCACTGGGAGATGTACTCAGCCAGTTCCCGAGCAAGTCATCTCAATTCCGACGCCTGTGAGTGTGAATATGCAATCGGTCATTGCTCTCGCTCCCTCTCTCCCTCCCCCATCCCTCCACCTTCGCCTCCTCCCTTATATATATCCTCTTCCTCCATCCATCGGCCTCGTGTCCTCCTCTACTTTCTTCTTACTACTTTCCTCGTCCAGTTAACTTCCCCTCTCCTCTTCTTCTGCTTCGCCTTTTTTGCTTGTCCTGCAAGTGCTTAATAAGCGAGGGAACCGTCAGATGCAAGAAGGGAGAAAGGGAGAGGGATGCTCCTCCTCTCCCCCTCCCCCCAACCATAAGCGGAAATGGAACAAGAGAATCGTCGTTGTCGTCGTCCATTCCTTCCTTCCTCTTCCCTCTCGGAGGGGTATCTAATCCCCTTTGCCTTGTTTCTCCTCTCCCCTCTCCATTCCTTCATTCTCACCTCTTCCCTCACTCAATCGGCGACGCCCCTCCCTTCCCGTCCTTCGTCCTCTTCATTTATTGTTTCTTCTTCTTCTCCTCCTTCTCCCCTCTTCCCATCTCCGCATTCGAGACAGCAGGCCTTCTCATATATATTAGGAGACTGCTTCCTCAGATAGGCGCGTCGGCAGGCATTTTGTTTGCAGACCCTGTGGAAGATGCGTTGTGAGAAGGAGGAATGGAGAGGGGGAGAGAGAATGCAGAGGGAGGGTCCTTGGCTATAAGATGGTCCTCTTCCTCCCGATCACCCCGTCCACCCTTCCCCTCCCCATCCTATTCCCCTGTCCTCCTCTTCCATTGTGTTGCTCACTCGCTATTCGTCTCCTCGTATTCATCTCCCTATGATCATCGACAGGTCTCTCGTCCCTTCCCTTCTCTCTCTCCGTCAAGGGGGGGAGTCTACATTCATCGGGAGTCGAATAACACGATAGTCATGACATCCAAGTGTCGGAGACTATCGCTTCCCGTCCCACAGAAGACAGTTTTCCTTCTGCCGCCCCGGTCCCGATCGCCCCTCTGGTCACACCCTCGAACCCTTTATTTTATTAATCATTAAAATTCCCCACTAATATGCATATTTGCAGTTCCACTCGTCGTCGCATCTCGAACGCTCAACGGCTTGCCGACCTCGAGAACTTCATAAATAAAAGGTAGGAATTCGCCTGTTTAGACGACGCTCGTCGCATCTCATATAAGAGAGGGGAAAGATAAGGAAGAGAGACGGAATGGAGACAGGAAGGGAGCGAGTGTTCGAGAGATGAAGAGAAGACGAATGAACGGGGGACTAATGAGCAGACTGTGGTAGGGCTGAGAGAATAAGGGGAGGAGGGACTGTAGAGGGGAAGATGGGGAGATAGAATCTGAGGATATGGGTAATGGGGGGGTGGGGGAGAAATATGGGGATTACGGAAATACGCATTGCGTGGATAATAGTACATCGAGAGACCTAGACAAGATTTGAGTTTAAAATGTGCGCAGACAGACTGTCGCAACGTGTAATTGAATGTGACCGGAAGTGTCCGATTATCTTAGGAATCTTCTGATCGAATTTATGCTGGAACGTGAAGGTTGAGAAGGGGTGGATGGGTCTGGAATGGAGAAGAGAATCAGAAGGGGAATGTCAAGATAAACTAGAGAATTGGCTTACTGTATGTGGAATGAGAGGGTTTCCGAGGGAATGGGGAAGGGAAGCAAATTGAAGAAACTGGACGGGGGTTTTATAGAGTGTGCGAAGATATGGAAATGGAAGGGAAACATAAACTAAAAACGGGTATCAAATCTAACGTGGAGCTAATAAGAAAGATTTTTTTAGAAATTAGTATAAAAAGAAAAGAAAAAATAATTAAAAATCATAATATTGGAGGATACTTTACAACTGATACTCTAAACATATATTTCATATTCCATTTTTATTTATTTAATTACTTTATGTCTCTTATTACTTCTAAGCTAAAATTATTTTTTTGCAATTGAACACAATTTGTTAATTACTACCGACTCGCTTTAAAGACTTGAGAAAATATTACGGGAGTTGCTTAATTTCCTATGTTATTTATTAGTTTTTATTAATTATTACTACGATGTGACGGCATACATAACGAGACTCTGGGGACCTGAGGGGAATTATCTCTTCCGGAGAATCTCAGACTGCTTTCTTCTGTTTTCTTCTAAAATCTTCCTCATTTTCCCGTCTTCGTTGGGTGTTTACGCGTAAAAGGGAAGGAAGGGATTTGTTGGGCAGATAGAGTCACAGAAGCTAACGGTCCCCTATCCCCTCCCGCCTTCCCTTCCCTCCGTCTCTTCTCTTCTCGTTCTTCTCACATCGTCTTCTCCTGTATCCAACTTGTCACTCCTTAGCAGTTCCCTCCCCCTCGTTCGCTCCTCTCTCCACTTCCTTTCCACCCTTCCGTCCTCCCTTCTCCCCAGTCCCCTTCCCTCCTCTCGCCACCTACTCCACCTTCTCCAATCCACGAGCCATAACTAATCTCTCGTCCTCATCTTCCTCCTCTTCATCTCCTTCTCTCAAATTTCGTCCGTTCATCTGTCTTCTGCGTGTCTGAATTAGTGGTTTCGTTGTAGAAGGCAGTAAAGTGGTACGTCTCTCCCCCTCCCTCCATCTCTCTCTATATTACTCCGTCTCCCTTTCCATGTTCTTTCCTCCTCTCTATATGTCTCCCGCACCTTCTTTATCCCTTCTTCCCATTTCCCAGTTCCCCTCTCTCACTCTGTCTTCCTCTCGCAAAACAAGGTTTGTTAATTGGGAATTCGTTGAGACTCCCTCTCCCCCTTCCCTTCTCTCTAACAGAAAGTCATACATTGCGAATAAGCAAAGTGAGTGTATGCCTTCCTTCCGTTGCATGCTTTTCCTTCGTATGTCTCCGTCTTCCTTCCTCCCCTTTCCTTTCCTTCTTCGCTCTCTCTCCGCTTCCTTCGTTTTCATTCGCGAATTATCCCTACTTTGAGCCGCGACAGGAGGGGAACGAGGGAAAGAGTTGGGGAGAGAGAGGAGAGAAAGAGAAAGAGAAAGAGAAAGATAGCTTTCGGTGCTCGTCCAAGCAATCAGCAGTTAGTGTGGTCGGTGTCATTCCCTCGTATCTTCATCTCTCCCCTCCCCTTCTTCCTCCTTTTCTCTCCTTCTTCTTTCCCTTCTCCCTTGGGTCGTATCGGCCGTCGCTTTCTGAACAGAGTAAGCACAGCTTCGGTCGATGTTTTCTCGACTAACCGATTCTCTCTTTCTACTCTCTACCCTTTCCCTCGCTCTCCCTCTCCCCTCCCTCTGACTCTCCCTCCCTCTATTTTGGCCGGTGGCGCTTCCCGATTTGTGAGAGTCTTGCCTCTTTCTCCCCCCGCTTAGACCCTCTCTGCCTCACTTGGTCGTCATAGCCTTTCCTTCCTCTTCCCTTCTACTTCTTCCCATTCTTCGTCAATGAGTCTCACTCCCTCTCCCTCCTTCCTCTACCTCCTTGTCTCGTACTCCCCTCTCCTTATCTCCGAGTAATAAGCAGTCTCCTATCCTATTCCCGTGCTCATTCATTGAGTCGTGTCTTCTGCTTCTGCATTCGCTTCTTCTTCTTGCCCTCCTCATCTCATCTCCATATATCCAGCTCCACAATGCATCTAGCCAATCCATGCAGACGATCCATCTAGATGGAGACCCTAGAGGGGCGAGTGGAGGCAGCGAGGGAACGAGTGCTGAACATGCAGAGGGGACTCAACCTGGATAGGGTCAAGTCAGCCCATGCGTGGGCTGGAAGACAAGTGGCCAAGGCACAGAAGTTGATACGGGATATGAGTGTGTCGAGGAGTGAGGAGAGGAACGAGGACATACATGAGAAGTAAGTGGGGAGGAGGCAGAAGGATAGATGAGGCATGAGGGGACGGAGAAGGTGGGACGGGGTTAGAATAGGGTAGACAGTATACAAGATGGTCCAGGGGAGTTGGATGGGAATACGAGGGGTGAAGTGGGGTGGTGGGGCAGGGTAGTTGAGGGCAAGGGGATAAGGGTGTAGCTAGAGTAGGGCAAGCAGTGTATCGGTCACTCTCTCACATGGAAACTCCCACGAGAAGTTAGCTGAGAAGAGAGGAGATGAATACAGAGACGAGAGCGGAGTAGGGTAGGGGACTGCGGAACAGGTGGACAGAAATAAGGAAGGAGGAGGAGAGGAGGAGGGAGTGGAAGAGATAGTAGAGAAGAAGACGAAGGAAGATGTTGGAGGCACGCTAGAGAAGGGGAGCACCGCGAATTAAAGTCTTGAAGGAGAATGTCGCATGTGGATGTTTGCACAATGGAAAACAACACGAAGTCATGCATGGAAATGTAGCCTTCTGTCGCCCCTTTCGTGTTCTCTCTTTTTATTCGCCTTCTTCTTTCATTCGCTCCCTCCACCCACACTCCCCCGTTCATCCCCCTTTCCCTCCACAGTCTTCATACGGCTTATTTATTGCGAGCGCACGTGTTTTGAAATGCTAACAAGTCGCTGTTTTCCATTGTATGCTCATTGTCTCGCGAATTGCGTACGATTACTCAGCCCGGGAAAGGGTAGCAACTACAATCTACCTTAAGGCCACGCAAATAGCAAATAGAGAGGCTGATGTTTCAGTTCGGTCATGCTCTATGCTCACCATAATGAGATAGGCTCGTTACTCTGCCTGTTGCAATGACGCACTCCACTTCTCACTTCTCACTGTTCTACTCACAACTTCTCCCTCCCCATAATAGGCACATTA
Source organism: Micoletzkya japonica (assembly GCA_900490955.1). Taxonomy (NCBI): domain Eukaryota; kingdom Metazoa; phylum Nematoda; class Chromadorea; order Rhabditida; family Diplogasteridae; genus Micoletzkya; species Micoletzkya japonica. Next base: position 209,396 of record LS853573.1, on the reverse strand, counting down.
TAAGCGGAAATGTGGACTCGACGGTCGGGAGACTATACAGGAAATATGTAAAAGGGAGACTACCGAAGGACGGGAAGAATTGGATGGAATAATAGTGAAGGGGGGAGAAGGGTGGAAGGGGGGAAGTAGTCGTGTCATATGCTATGCTCGAACGACGAAGGAGACAAGCATGCATCGAGAGAGACGTGCTGTATTGTTACGTGTTTGACGGATAGTTCCCCCTCTTCCTTCTCCCCGTACCTTTCTCTCTTTCCCTCTCCCCCTCCCCTCTTTCTCCCCTCTTTCTCCCCTCCCCTCGCTCCGCCCGCCTGTCTCTTGTCGGCCTCATCGTCGAAGGGGGCGGAGCGAGATGTGTATTCGATAGTCAGTGCCTATCCCTCCCTTTCCTGCTCTCGAATGACCATATGCCGTCGGGACGTCGAGCGGCCTATAGGAAACAGTAAGCCCTTGCAACCTTTTCCCCTAGATAGTCCCCCTTCCTTTCTAATCACCCACTTCCCCTCGTATAAGGTGCCTCTTCCGTCGAGGAATGGGATGTGTCTCCTCCGTGTATATCTCTTGTACATGTCTTTCCTCCCTTTCCTTCGATGTATCTTCTCCTCCTTTCGTCTTCGTCTTTCCCTTCACGAGATTCGATGCAGAGTGACGTCTCCTCCCTCCCACAGACTTATTATATCCCTTAACTAACTCGAAGTTGCCATTCTCCCTTTCATCCTGCCTTGCCCTTTCTTGCCCTACTAGAGAAACAAGAAACGTCTTTGGTCGTGTCAGACTCTGCGGTATTCCTTCCCTTTCCTTCCTCCTTTCCTCCTCCTTCTCCGTCTTCTTCTTTTTCCTCAACACTCACTGTGTCAGTCAGCAGACCATTACTGCTAAAGAAGGCAATGATGAAGAGCTTTAACGGGCGGGTAGTCGAGAGGGGAGACTAAGGGGGAGATGGGAGACTGAAACATCGGGTAACTGGCTGTGCACGATATCATGGACGGGTGCAAAGTGGTGAGAGACGAGTGCAGAATACGCGAAGGGGGGGGAATTGGCGTGGTCGTGAGAGTGGTGTCGGATATCAGAAGGGAAGAGAGGAGTGCGAGGGCGTCGAGGGCACTCTCACTACGGAAAGACCAATTAGCTGAGGAAGGTCGGCGGTCGAATGGATTAGAGGGGATGGGAGACAATGGGATTCGTTGAGGGTACAAGCTTCCGATGGATACTTCTTCGAGCGGATAGTGGGACAAACGGAGAATGATGTAGTGAAGGAGAAGGACGTCGACGAGCTATACACCATCAAGAATCTCTCACTCAATGGGAGCAGAAAGGAACTCGAGGTGAGCGAAAGATGGTACTATAGTGCTTTATGGCTCATTTCCCTTTGGGATGGGAAGATCGCAGTTTGTGGTGGAGAGTATTCTTTAAGGCGCTTTATGTGGAGGCCCTGTACACGATCACCCACAAAGTCGGGAAGGAAGACTGCGAGAGCAAGGAGAATCTCATCAAGTACATAGACTAACTCGTTCCCTTCCCCCTTCCTTCCAACTCCATTTCCCTCCTCGTCTCCTCTCCGTAATGAATTGAGTGTATAGATACGTTCGGTCAGCGTTCAAGGGAGACCAAGCACTTCACGAGACGCTGTTAGAGAAAGCGAAGAACGTTAAGGTAAAGGGAGAGAGCACTTAACAGACCACGACGAATGCAATACACCCTTCCTGCAGCCTCCCGTCGTCCTACTCAATGTATTGCTCTTGGAGGGACGGGATCTCATAGCTAAGGACGTCAATGGTATCAAGAGGGGATTGATGTATATAAGAAAGATTCTTGCAGGCTTCAGTGACCCTTTCGCCATGATGGGTGTTGTGCCAGCGAAGAAACTCGTGAGTCAGCCTCCTTTGTCCAGTGTGCCCCCTCCCTCCCCTTTGTATCGCATTTCAGTCCCCTTTCAATATTCCCTTGTATCTCTTCAGCTGGCTGTCGAATCGCCGACTTCCAAGCCAGAGAGTCCCTCCAACTGCAAGTCGCCTACAGAGATAAAGTCGCCCGATGACGATCTGGGAGGGAAGGGCAAGAAGGAGGGGGTTCTCCATCGATTCCAGGGATCCTTTCGACGGAAGATCAATCCGAAGGATAAGAAGGGAAAGGTGGGAGGACGCTAATTTATGAGTAGATGACGTTAACCCATTAATTATAGAGAGGGAATGTTGATGTTGAGGGAGGAACGGCAGCCGAACAGATTCCTGCCAAGTACATCAAGGCATCATCGGTACAGAAGAAGACGCTCAACCCCACGTGGAACGAGAAGTTCCAATTCATCGTCGACGATCCCAGCACGGACAAGTTCCACATTGACATATGGTTAGCCCCCTTCTTCCCCCCCCTTCCCTCTTCTACCCCTGGGAATACTCCCCCCCCCCCCTTAAAGGGACCACGACGACGAGTCTCAGAGCGTCCTCGACTCCGTCAGCAATCTCAACCAGATAACAGGCGGATTAAAGGTTCGCTTCCCACTCAGAACGACTCCCCGTGGGAGGGAATGAGTGTGAGAGAATGCATACGGGAAGCTGTCTTCACTGATCTCCTCCCCTCCTCACTTCACGATGAGTAATTGTCCATGTAAAGTGGAAGAAGGATGAGAGGAGGCGCATGATGCGATATACTCGCCTACGCAAACACTCTCATCTGTGCCATTTACAGATGGATAGTATAGATGTATACATCATAAGCACCTTGCTATACTCGTATTCACTACAGGGAATCGGTCGCTTCTTCAAAGAAGTGGCTCAATCGGCGCGAGCAGAGAATGACGAAAGCACAGACGACTTTCTCGGCTGTCTCGACATCAATCTCAGCGTAAGAGAGCAGTCCGCACGAATACATTTATCATTGTCTCGCTCAGGACATTCCGACACAGGGACTGGATAAGTGGTTCGACCTCCACCCAAGGAGTGAAAGATCGAAAGTTAGGGGACAAGTTAAGCTGAAGGTATGAACATGAAGATGGCGATGTCTAATTGGATGTTCAGTTGTGGCTGAGTACTCGTGAAGAGCGGCTGGGTGCTGATGCGGATGACGACTTGCTCGATGTGAAGGAACACGTGGAACTCATTCGACAGTTCGCCCTCTACGAGATTCACGACTCCGGGGTAAGAGAGCCTACTCGAGCCGCATGAGACAATGGTTTGCTTAGCAACCGGTGAGGATGTGGGACGGTGTTTTCCCGGACAAAGCCTTGACGATTCTGAGACAGCACGCTGTGCAGGGAGACATAACAGAGGTGCAGTCTGCGATGTGGTGAGCGATTAACCAGCTACTCTGTTAGTTATGACTTGCAGCAAATGGCTTGCCTTCTCGTCCATGGTCAACATAGACATCTCGTACACTTTACTCTACCAAGCACTCCAACAGCTACTTTCCCTGTGGGAACCGATGGCATTAGACAAGGTATACGGTAGTCAGTCGAGGGCGTAACAAGGCTAATGACAACTGGGATTATAGGACGAAGAGAATATGCTCGGAGAGTCCATCTCGGCCTTCGATATCTACTGCAAGAGGAATCTCGTGGAACACCGAACCAAGTTCGCGCCGACCAGAAGGAATAGTGGAGAGGAGTTCGAACATCTACTCAAGTAGACAAAGAGCTGCTTAGATGGGATGATGGACAGCTCCGTTTAGGTGTATGAAAATCCTCCGTGAGAGCCAGTTCTACCAGAAGATTCTGCCGTACAAGCGGCCTTTCAATGCTCATATCGAAGCGTTGCTTACGGTTGGACCGTCTCTTCGTTCCCTAATGCATGTACATTGCAGAAGAGTGCGGAGGAGTACTTTGTCCACATCGTCGAGACCTACCAACACGAAGATCCGTGCAAGGAACTGCTCAAGATACTCGTAGTTATCAACGCTACGTGTTCACGGTAACTTCGCTAGTCTTCGGTCTGGTTTCACTCTCCTAATTAGATTTCTCCACTTCGCCGCCTCGCTCAAGAACATCTGTCGAACGGACTACTCACAGCTAACCCTAACAGTCTTCGACAAAATGGCTCGTTACTTACTCCCTTGCCTTCCCTTTTCTCTTTTCTCCCTTGCTTTCCATGAGAATCGTCGTTAACTATGCATAATCCTGACTCGCTCGTTCAATGCGCGCGGGCGGAGTGAAAAGGGAAGGAATGGAGTTCTTTTAGCTATCGGAATACTTGACGTCTGAGATGATGAGTGAGAAGAAGGCGGATCTGCGAACACAGGTACACACTACTACTATACTATAAAGTATTGGGACGGGGGATGGGAGGGAGAAGAGTAAGTGAATTGCGTGCATTATTCAAGATGCGGATGGCAGCGGCACAAGATCCTGTAGATGAGGACGGGCTCGTCGATCTCATCAACATTCACATCGCATTCATCGAGCTGAGGAATTACAAATTGGCCAATCGAGTGTAAGACTGTACATATGAGTACTGTAGGCGGAGTGTGTTCAGGAGAGTGAAGGACGAGACGGAGTGGAATACGATCTTCGACCGAGGCATAAAGAAGCTACTAGAATTGGCCAAGGTCAAAGCCGATGCGAGGGTCGCTCTTTCGTGTCAACTCGACGTGCCGGTGAGTCTCTCAACTATTCATAGACGTCGACTTCTCCTCAGATATCGAACAACGACAAGGACATGCGACACTCGAGTAGTCACATCGATGTCTGTCATATTGTGGAACAGGTGAAATGAGTAGCGAGAGTAAGGAACAACTGATTGCCTTTCAGTTGACTGTGTGCTGGGAACGAATGGAGCCAAGTGATCTCATGATCAAGATCGAGTACAGTGGAAAGCTCGTCGATCTGCTGTGTCTCATAGTGACTGGTTATGCTTCCAAGGTAGACTAGAGATATGATTCATTACAAGTTTGCTGTAGGTATTGGCGCAGCTGGATGCTGAGGGATTCTCCGGTGACTTGCAAGTATTCATTCCCTCTGCACTACTCGGCATGGTTCGTGTAGCTATCCACAGCTGACCAAACTGACTCCTTTAGCTCTGTTCCGCAATAAACAACTGCGAGCAAGTTAGGAGAAGTCTGATGATAAACGACAAGCTGCGACTGGACGATTTGGCTGCGAGATATGAGAGGGAGGGAAGGGGACGGCCTGTGTGGAAGGAGGAAATGGAACAAAAACTGGAGAGCTGCGATTCGGAGATATGTGCGCACATTGAGAAGGTAGATGGCGCTAGAGACCAACTTTCATGGATGGTTTATTGTTAGGTTGTGAACCAGCTGACGAAGAGACTGTACCCTCAAATGAAGAAGCACATCTTCCACCTTGCATGGAGTCCCGCTGCGTGTTCTGTAGAGGACGCGATCAAACCTCTCACTGACATGGTAATTAAAGTCTCGAGTCATATTGGAATATTCTACTTGTAGCTGGACGTCGAACTCTCCGCTGTCCATCGTGTGCTTCTCCACAAGAACTTCCTTCGGATCATGTCCGCCCAGGTCTCGATGATCCTTCAACTTCTCACGGAATGCGTAGATGACAATCCAGGGGTGAGTATATTTTTTTAATAATTTCAAGATCTTATTTGAATTTTTCTTCAGTGTGACCCCGCCTTCTACCGTCGTCTCTTAGAGGCCGTGGGTGTCCTCACGGACTTCTTCCATGCGGGAGGAAAGGGAATCGCCATCGACGTTCTAGAGACCAATCCCAAGCATCTTGTGAGTATACGGAAAAGATTACGGTAGAAGAGCACTCGCAGAAACTGGTGAAAGTGTTGACGACGAATCAGTCGCCGACAGAACAACTGATCGAGAAGTACTATAAGGGTCTGCTCAAGCAACAAGTAAGTCCGCTTTCCTCCATTCCAGCCCCCTTTCACATGACCATTCTATCACTCTCGCTCAACCCCTTCCCATGCACTACCCAACTATCTCTGCCCACAACGAAGACACTTTCTCTCTTCTTTTTTTCATCGCTTCCGTGACGTTTCTTTCCACTTTCTTTGCAACGATCTTTAGGTCGATCCTTCCGCAAGTGGAAGAGTAAGTTTACTTGTGTCTCTACTTTCTAGTAGAGTACTGCACGAGAGACTGCCTATAGATGCGAGACCTAGACCGAGTTCTTTCTCTCTATCTCTACTGCCTGCATGGCTTTACTTTTGCACGCATTCTTTCAATGCTTTCGTTTGGAGGAACGAGACGGACTGACCGAACTGCTTAGAGAAACGGATTGTTGTGGATGCCGATGCTATGTCTTGGCTTGAACTCACTCGAGACTACGACCGCCCCCTTTCAGAACGAAGTCCACGAATGCAAGTACGGAATACTCAACCTCAGGGCCTACTATAATCAGAACACGCAAACACTCGTAGTGGAAGGTAATGGTATCACTAACTGTACCAAGATAATCGAATATTCAGTAATCGGAGCAAAGCAAGTGATTCCCCTCGATACAAACGGTCTCTCCGACCCCTTCGTCATAGTCGAACTCGTGCCAAAGTTCCGTTATCCAACACAGCCAACATTCAAGACGAAGGTGGTCTCTAAGACACTCAACCCCGTCTTCGACGAATCCTTCGAATTGTAAGCCATCCCCCTTCCTCTTGCCTATTCCCCTCTAATTCAGTCAAATACCTGCGAATCTTCCGAGCTGTGCTCTCCTCCACTTTACCGTGATGGACTACGACTACCTCCGATCGAATGACTTCGCAGGCGAAGCATTCCTCGAATTGGCTGAGGTATCACATCATCGCATCCCATTTGACACTCTCGGTCGAGGTTTAGACAGTTTCGGATAAAAACTAGGCGAAACTTGTTGCGGTCGTCTCGTAAAGTGTTTCTTGGAGGTTCCGGGTTTCGGAACGGCGGGAGTTGCACCGAATGCACTAAGACAATTCAACCTTCTCCTGATACAACCGGTCGACAACAGTAAGAGACGAGGAATGAACAGGAAGATAGTATTGATTGCAGACAAAGAGTTGGTGGAGACGCTGCAGAGTCGGAAGGAGGACAAGACGGCCCTCGAGTTCCTCAAGTGTATATCCACTGCCCGTTCCTATTAGCCTCTTCCTCCCCCATCACTCGCTTCTCGCTTCATCCCTTCTATCTGTAAATTGTCACTGTCCGTAGTCCTCTTTTAGCCTCTTTCCGTTGTGTCTCTATCTTCTCCCAGCATGAATGGTCCACTGCGATCATTTATACTCCCCATTACTTTCATTGCTAGAACCAAGCAAACTTGTGAACATGGCCCACTACGTGTTGGATAGGATGAATCAAACGTCGTAGAATCGATCTCTCACCCTCTTTGGAATATATCCCCGTTTCCTCGCTCTACCGCTTATAAAGGCTTTTGATGTACGAACAGATGTACAGTGCAGTGGGGCATGAAATTGTGTGGACAAGGAGAGTAGTGGGGAAGAGTAAAGAGATGGAGGAGTGAACATCGCGGTAAAGGAACACTCACACAGACACAGTCAAACTTACTCGAACACCACCCAATCTACCAAATGCACCTCGCAATACAGTCACTCTCTCCTAGTGGTTCTCTCGCCCTAACAATGCCGACTTACGCTGTTTAGCGTCTATTCTCCCTCTCGCGTCCCCGCTCGGAACAATCAATTCCGCTTCCCTGCTCCTCTCGTCTGTTTATTTTTACTTATCCGTCGCTGTCGCCGTAACCAGTCTATAGTATTTGAGTAAGCATGCCAAGTCAGTCAGCTAACATCCCCTTCTTCTTCCCTCCGTTCCATTCAGTCCCCTCCACTGATCCTCGACCTGTCTCACCTTTCCTCCCCTTCTTCTCTCGTACACACAGTTACTTTCGTTGCCGCTGTTCACAATACACGAATCGATGTCCCTCCTCCTTCTTCATTTCCTCACCTTCACAACTAACTAACCCTCCCCCTCCTCCCTCTTTATCGTTCCCTTTCCCCTTGGTGATTTAGTGTCGAAGAGTAACGTCGAGGTGAGTGTGGTAAATGCAGTAAACAGACTCTGTTACTTGTAACGAATCTTCTCAAACGAATCCCCTCTCCCTTCCCACTCGTTTATCCCCTCAAATATGTGAGCTTTCATCATTTCAAGCCGCACGCAAGCCCCTCTTGGGACGTACAAGGCCCGTTTCTCGCTCTCTTCTCTCCCTCTTCTCTTCCCCCTCGCCCTCCCCATCCCCGCTCGGCTCTCAACTCTCGATATCCTTGTAATGCTCTTCGTACATCTTGTTCCTATTCTCGCTCCCTTTTGTACCAATTGGCCTGCTTACCTTTGTGTGTGTATGTCTCCCCTACTCCCATGTCTTCTTGTTCACTATATGCTAATCTCCCCTCAGGATCTCTTCCCTTTCCCTTCCCCTCCTTCAATGGCACGTACCCATCCCAGGATATTGCCTAGCCTGACTTCCCTCCTTCTCCCCCGCCGAGCCCCTAGACGGTAACAATTAGCGGGAGAGCCGGTGGTCCCCGGGGGCAATCAAGACAATGGTAGTCTGCGGGGTAGGTAGTCGTCCCTCCCAGGTGTGTCTCTGTTTACCAAATCGATCCCCTTTCCACTGCTTATCTGCCACTGCGACCCCTCGAATCCTTCTCTATCTATGCATAGTCAATGTGTTCCTTCTTCTTCCTGTCAATCACGGCCCTTCACTCATTCCTATCCCTCTCACCGTCTCGACACCTCGCCCTTCCCCCTCCCCTCCATTCACTTAGTAGTCGTTCCTACTCTACAGTTTGCCTTGCCTTCTAATCCTTCCGTCTCTCCCTCTCTCTATATGGAGGGTTAGTTCACTCACGTTCACTCCCTCCCTCTCACACCCAATCCCTCGTTTCGACTGCTTTTTCACATGAGCAGAGGCGCTATTCGGGTGATGTAGTGAGCGCTATTCAGCCTACTCTTCATGACAACTATCTATCGCAATGACTTCCTCCCTTGTCCTGCTATCTCACTATCGTGTAGACCAGACCGCCAGTGATACCTCCCCCTTCGCCTCCTTCCCTTCTCTTCCCTTCTCTTACGTGAGGGGCAGGACAGGCCGAGAGGAAGACAGGAGGTGCACATCAGTTGGTCACTCTCGCGCATAGTAGAGTCTCTTCCCCCCCTCTGCCCTCCTCCCCCTCACTCTCCCCACTCCCTTCCTTAAGAGTCGTCGCTTCTTTCCTGTCTCCCTCTCCCCTCTCACTCCTTTCGTGTAAACTGTTCACTCTTCGGTTCCATCGTTGTCCGTGTACTTCTCTTCTTCCCTTCTATTCCCTCTTCTGCTCCCTCTACCTCCCCTCTCCCCTCTCATCCCAACTCTACTCTTCCCTCCGTGTCTGCTTCTGGTGTCCATTTGATCAGCTCTTCCCTCTCATATCCCTCTTCCTTTGTAGTGCGCTTCGTCGCCTAAAGTGTCCAATTTCACGTCGCTTTTTGTTGGTTGTCGTTTTCCTATTACAATATTCAGCTTGTAATCGATAGTTTGCAGATGAAAAAGTGAGTAATTTGTGTTGTGCCCCATGCGTCACGGGGATGAGCCACTCGATGACGAAAACGCACATGTACAGCAGCTAAAGAAGGTAATGGCCCCCCTTATGACCCCCATCAAATAGTCGACCTTCCCCTCTCCTTCAGCTATTCCTCGAATGCGACCTCGACGGGAGCGGTCGTCTCTCTCGGGAGGGTCTCTTCCTCCTCTGCGACAAACTCAACCTCTCCGACTTCTCGTATGAGATCACGGAGAGGGCTCTCGCTCATAGAGACACCGTCGACTTCGCGGTGGGTCCCCTTCCCTTGTTGTAGTATGCATGGACAGGGGGGTTGATCACCCCATCAGGTCTCCCATAAGGGTTAGTACCCATGCATAGTTAATGTTCCCTTCAGAACTTCAAGGATCGCTTCGTGGCCCTCCTCCCCGAGATCATTGATGTCTCCTCCGGAAGTGTCGATCCGCTCATAACAGCCGCCATTCAGACAGCCAGGAGGCTGGGATTCGGAGACGGACAGAGGTACGGTAAATTATATTTTTTCAGGGGTACGGTAGATTATATTTTTTCAGGGGTACGGTAGCATAGATTCCGTTTGTCACGGTTTATTAGTATCCCTTTCATATTCCTTCTATGCAAAGGGACAAAAAGACTCCAATAAGAGTCGGGCGACTAGCATGTTCTAGTGAAATATTCAATCAGCGAGTAGACAGTAAACAAGAGTCAGTGGGATAGTTCTTCTTCTTCTTTTCCTCTATTCCATCCCTTCCATCTCGTTCATCTGCCCATCTCACTCTCCAGTTCCCCGTCGTCCGCTTAGTTCGTCATTACGCGTCTCTCTCCCTCCCCTCTCCCTCCTCTCACGTTCTCCCTTCAGTGTCGTCTTACCCGTCCCTTTCCCTCTAGATGTTCTCCTCTTTTGTTTATTCTCTGACCTTCTCGCCTTCTCCATTCCCTCCACTTCTCATTCTCTTTTCCCTTCCCCTCAGGGGCCGATTTCTGTGCTTTTCGTCGCTGTTCATCGTCTCTTTCACTGATTAGCCGTTTCTTTCGAAGGGGGCGAGGGAAGCGGCTTTGTGGTTCTTTCTGTGGAGGGAATGGTTGGCAGAGGGGAGAGTAGAGCGGAGGAATGGTAGACGGGGAAGTGAGGGGGACTTGACTCTATTGGAAAGAGTTGGGAGCCCCTCCAAGACGAAAAGGTATTATTGTGCCTTGCAGACTCTCCCGCTACGAAGCACGGGTAGTGTGCGAGAAGACGCCGGACCTGCGTGATCTCTCGGTCGTCGAGATCAATTCGCTCTACGAACGGGCCGACCCCAATCGGACCGGGCGCGTCTCCGTTCAGCAGTTCCTCAACCAGTACAGGCAAGCGACGATTATCCCCCACAACACGAGTATAAACAGTTATTAATAGCCGAGCGGTTATGCAAACCGAGTGTTTAACATTAAACCCAGCGCGAGTGTGTTACATTGAACGGGGTGGATGAAATGGTTTCTTCGTCTCATGTTTCCGCACCCTCCGTGCTGTCAATATACCTATCAGGTGTCTCCTCTCCTCCCGAACTCCTTCCATTCCATTCCATTCGCCCTCCATTCCCCCCTTTCAGACTGCAAAAGAGACTGTCGGCCGAAGTGCACTTCATCGCGGATTCGTACGTTTCCTCCCTCAACCTCTTCGAGTCCCTCGACCCCGCTCAGACCGGGTACCTTCCATACAACAGTTCTTCCCCCCAACCTCCCCCTCAAACCCTCTCACGTTCACCTCTAAGCAAACGTTCTCTCTTTCAGCAAGATCGACTGTCAAGACCTCCTCGAGTATTGGAACAAAGCTGGAATTCGGATAGACGAGGGCATAGCTGTGCTGCAGGTAATGGAGAGTAATGGAGAGGAACAATGGAAAGGGGTTCGTAAAGGGAGGGGTTCCCTTACCGGAACGAGTCAATGCATATCTCGTGTCTTCGCTTTAATTGCCCCTGCTCTCGGCCCTATACACCACCTACCTCTGCTGCAAAGTTTATGGCCTAGCTAACCCTCATTCGACAGCTGGTATCATGCAGGGGGGGACGAAGGGAGTATGAAGGGAGGGAGAGATACGCCATAAAGCTCAAGTTCCGGCTTGTTCTGCGCTTTTCCATTCACAGAAAAGAGCGGGGGATGATTGAGAGGGAAGGTGAAGGGGGGGGGGGGAGAGCAGCTTGCGGCGACACGTAAATCACAATTCATCGTGGGTCGTTCATCTCCCGTGGCCAATGAAGAAGTGTCACTGATCGCCTCGATCGGATCTTCCTCAATCTATCGCTTCGTTTCCTCACACATCCTCTTCTTTTTGCCCGTCCTCGAGGCAAAATGAGCGATTAGGACTGACACCTCTCACGATTCGGCCGGTGCACTTCATCACTCGGTCTCTTCTCTCTCTAGAGAGGAGGGAGAGGGCGGGGGGAGAACAACGGGGGAATGAGAAGAGTGAAGTTGAGTAGTCTATGACTCGACCGCAGAGAGACGCGTAGTCCATGGAGGTGCTTGACCTGTCGCTGTGTGAGGTACGATTCTGAGGGGAGGGGAATCTATACTGCGAAGCTCCATCCCCAATCCCATTAGGGGACCGCTAATAGCTGCCATACGATGAATCTCGTGCGGCTCTTGTAGGGCTTAAGAAAGCCATAGATGGATTGCATCTCGGTCATCTCATCGTGTCCTTGCAGCAATGCGGCCAGCCGGTATCGGGGATGGTCAATGCCATCTACCTCTCCGCCTTCCTCGAGAGGGAACTCTCCACTACCGCCTCTGAAGCACCCGTAGCTGTGAAGACCGCCATCATCGCCCTCCATTGCTGCATCGACAACTTGAGGTCAGTAGGGGGAGGGGGTGAATAGGAGAGAGGCGAAGATAGGGGGGGACAGAATACGAGGAAGAGGGGGTAAAGCGATCACTGCTACACGTGCCACATGTCGCAAGGACACGACTTTTTATGACGGAGACGGGACTCGGTTGACATGTGTATAGAAGGACAAGAGAGGGTTCGTCTTTGAGGTGCAACCTGAAGGAACTCGAGGAAAGGGCCGAACATTCGCATAAACAACTGCAGTTGGCGAATCAGAGAAGGACGATGTTGGTGGAGGAGTTGGAACACAACCAACTAGCCATTGAACAGAGTTACGAGGAGAGGATGAGGTGAGAATCACACACATAATCATCCACATTGCCTACTATAACGTTAGTGATCTAAGATGACCAGGAAGTGTAGTATAAATAAATTTTAAAAAATGAGAAGGAAAGATTATTACAGGGAGTCCGAGGAGAAGTTTCGATCAAAGTTGAATCAGTTAGAGGAGAAGTTCTACCACGAGAAGAGGGAACTGCAAGCCGATCTCGAACAGGTACAAACACACAAAAACACACACACACACACGCGATCTGATTAGTAGTGCAAACAGACAAGTTGGCTGCTCAGGTGGAAGAGGACCTCTCGCGGGTTCGGCAGCAAGAGACGTCGGCGAAGAACAAGATAAGCTTACTCGAGAGACAGTGCTCCCGACTGAACGAGGAGACGAGGGAGGCCACTGAGAACATCACGCAACTCGAACAGTTGAACAGGTACCGAACCTAATGCGATTCACCCCTTCCGCTAGCCATTCATTAGCGAGTATCCCATCGAGGTGACCTTTACTATGCTGTAGTTATCTCATTTTTGTGATTTCCTTGAGATCTGCATGTCTACCTTTCAGACAACTCCGTTCGGAACTCAACAAGGCCATGCAGTCCCGCCCCGTGTCCTCCGAGGCCGATCCCTCGAATGCCCTCTTGTGGAAGCAGAAGGTGGAACTGCTCGTCAACCACAACAAGGTATGCGTTACACCCATCATCGCACCCTCCAATTCGCATTCCTCAGAGACTACGAGAGAAGCTGCAAGAGATGGCCTCTTCGGATGCGAAGAGAAGACGTACGGAGACTCTATCGCCTCTCGGTTCAATGTGGTCGCCTCCCTTCCGGAATCAGGTGAGGACTATCTGTATACACAGACGGCGTCGATGACCCTTCGATCAGTCTCCCCTCTCCCTCCTTTCCCCCCTCTTCCTCCTCTCTTCGCCTCATTGATTATGCTCTGTTACTCGCTCCAAGCTCGCTGAATTATTCCACGGCCATTGTGCTTTCTTGGCTCGTCTACCCTGCAGTTCCTCTCCATCAATAGTCTTTCCCCCTCAGATCGCCATCATCCGACGGAAACGACAAAACAGAGGAGAGACGCTATCGGAGATGGACTCGGAGCCGGAGGGAATCTTCTTTCGAGTGAGGAGACGGAGACTGTTGAAGAAGAAGGAGAGGAGGGCGAGATACGACCAGTTGATGCAGAAGAGAGGAACCTCCACCAATATATCGAGTAAGCTCATCTCTTGTTTATTACCCTATCTTGATATCCAGGCGACTCCGAGTCCGCCTCGTCCCTCAAGCACAAGCGAGTCTCCATCGTCTCCTCTTCCACCTTCACCCGTCGTCAACAGTCCCCCTCCCCCTCCACCGTAAGTCCCTCCCACCCCTTCCCCTTCTTATTCCCTTCTCAGCCTCCAACGGGTTTCGGTGTCTTCATCGCACATGCAGTTGAAGAAGAGAGGAAGCGATGGCAGGAGGAGATAAAGAAGGAAGTGGCGAAGGTGAAGGGAGCGGCTACTCAGACGATGAACGAATCGATGAAGGAACAGGAGAGACAGTTGACTGCTCAGTAAGGGACAAGGGAGGGGAATGCGGAGAGGGGACTCTATAGGTTCGAGAAGGAACGACGTTCCTTCGAGCAGAAGTTGTTGGATGAACGAAACAGTCTCGAACGGGGATTCGCGGAGGAGAAGATGAAGCTGATGAACAGGCTGCAGGTATGGAGAGAGCACATTTGATTATTAAGAGTGGTGGTGATCCTTTGTTTAGGAGGACTTCGACCAAGAAATCAAGCGACTTGCCAGTACTCAGAAGCCGGAGAAGACCTCGGCTACGATGGAACACTATAAGCGACAGATCAAGGTGAGAATACTGGTTTTTGTGCTATGTAGTTGATGATGAAGAATATATGGAATATCGATTTGCTTGTCAGATGCTGGAATCGTCACTGGAAGGCCAGAGGAACGGGTACGAGAAGAAGCTGGCGGAGATGAAGGATCGACACGCGACCGCACTGAGACACGCGAGGGAAGCGACGAGGGAAGGGCTGAGTGTGGAGACGAAGACGAACAATGGCAGCTTCCTGTCACTCATCGAGAAGTACAGGTGAGACTAGAGTCTAGGGGAATGCTAACTGTGCCTGTAGACGGAACGAGTCGACTGCCGGCACCTCCACTCCCTCCATCATCAGTTCCCTCAACGTCGAAAAACGGCCTCCCCTCCCTTCCCTCTCCCAGTCCTTCCACAACCACATTCCCTTCCAACGGGTAATACTCTCTACAGTTCCCTCCCTCCCCTCCACCATCCTCCCTCATCCTCCTAATCGCCTTCGTTTCAGTCTGTCTCCAACCTCAACTATCGATGCGAACGATGCGACCAAGTGGACGGCCGACTGAAGGAGTTGTACAACATCTTGTGTGGAGACCAGACGAGTGCCGAGAGTGGCATTGAGGATCTGGGAAGTAGTACGGGCAGTCACAGTGATGTGAGTAATGCACGATAGACGACGGGAAGGGTGTCATGTTAAGGACAAGCTCGTCTTGAAGAAGGAACTCCGCAAGTACAAGGGCCGATTCGAAGCAGCGAAGGAACGAGTGACGGAGTTGAGAGTGATCGTGTCGTCGTCCATGGGGTCACTCGGTCGATACAAGAGTAGCCTCGGGGGAAGTGAAGGGTCCACCGAATGGAAGAAGTCAACTCCACTCAAGTGGTCGGAGATGGCAAGAGCCATTGAACGATTGGAAAGTGAGAAGGTACGCAAACTGTGTTATCACTTTTAGAACTAAAATTTTAATCGTGTATTTCATGTAATATAACCTTCAAGGTAATCCTCGAGTCTCGCCTCGCCGAGTCGCAGATTCTCATCAAGAACCTAGTAGAACAATACAAGAAGCAGATGGAGTACTACTCGAATCTCCGCTCCTCTTCCTCTTCGTCCCTTCCTCCTCCTCCATTCCCCCTAGAGGAGGCCGAACGACAAGCCAATTCAGCCCGGTGATCCACCCAATATTCCCCTCTCTCAGGAATACATCATACATCCCACGGATTCGTAGCGTAGCCCCCCTAGGATAGAAGAGTGTGTGTTAATATCTGTATGCTACTCTCGGATCTAGTCGATCTTTCGCTTTTGTCATGCCTGTATGCCCTTCCTTAAACCAGTAGACGTGTTTAAATGTCCGTAAAGGCGCTTTCCCTCGTTGTTCCCTTCGTTGTTCTCTTTCCCCTCTCGCTTCATACTCTGTCCAAACAACCCCTCCCCCTCCTCTCTACTTTTCCTTTTTATTGTGCATCAGCAGCAACATTTCCTTCACGTGGCTAAGTAACCTCTCTTTCGTGTAATTCGATGACATTGCCCTTCGCTCTCCCCTTGGGTACTTCAAAGCATTTTGCTATCTCCAACCCCCCCCCCCCTTCCCCTTGCATATTTATGTAGTGCCCCCTCATGTCCCAGTCATATGCCATTCGTCCATTCTCTTTAAACACAGCCTTATCACTCGGATGCTTTCCTCTTTTCCTTCACTCTTGCTAGTTTACAATCGATTGAGTCAATCGAGCCTCTCTCTCCTGTTGCTCACTTCGAATACCGGATAGTAAAGGATTTACCATGACTCAGCTACACACAGATATTCATGTACAAACATGATACGGATATGTTGGGGTGGTTAGTATGTTGCAATATAAGACAGTAGTGCCTCTTAGACCTCAGTAGGCAGAGCCTTCTCGTCCTTCAGACGTTCGTACGTGCTGTTGATCACTGCGAGGAAGGGAGTTGTCGAGAACAAGGAGATTACTCACTGTTCTGGTGTTGAGCACACATTGGAGGGACGAGCAGGGTGAGATTTCGACGGCGACGAAGACAGGGAAGGAGGACGATCTGGTAGAGGATGGCTACGATGAAAGCCTGAGAGATGGACTAAGTGGAAGGGGGGAGGGAAAGGGTTAAGGGGAGGGGAGACTGACGATGCAGCAGATGATGATCGCGTTCTTCAGTGTCAGACTGCTAGTCTCCTTCTCGATCTGGGGAATCTCTTGTGGTGTGAAGATCGTCGTCGTCGTCGTCAGGCCGTCCTCTGGAGCTCCGATAACGACGATCTTGCGGTGGGGACGGAGACGGAGCATTTCTTAAAAGATGAAGTCTATCGCCAGATTGTCAGTTTTAACTTTAAAAAGGTGGTGTAAATAGAGTGACATTTAAAACTCCCACCACGGAGAACCTGTACAGACTCAAAAGATTACGGTAACGAAAGCAAGCCAAACATCGACCAAACGTAATTTTCCGCGAACTATTCTACGGATAGCATACTGTACTGGGTCTAAATAATTGTTCGCGCCTTTATTTTTTGAATTCCCTGTAGATCAAGCAGATTTTCAATCACGTTTTCTCTGTAATTTGCGTATGCTCTTGCCTTTTACTATGCTTTTGCCTAAAATTAGTACAAAATTAGTACAAAAGCAGGCCTTATGAGTGCCACAAAAAATTCTGTTTACACCACCTTTAAAGGAGCCGTACCACGAGTTTCTGACCATATTGGCTCTTTACGTCATTCAGCAGATCTAATCATACTGATCGGATATTCCGAGTTTTATGCGATTTCATTTACTCTCCGCGGAGTAGTGAAGGTGCAAAGAGCAACGCGCTTTTAACAAAATCGGATATATTCGCCGACTGAGAAGAGATACAGCTCTGAATTATTAACAAAATGATTTTTTACATTGTTATGATCATTTTAGTAAAGAGAACTATCGGAAAAGATGGGCGGAAAGGCCTAAATTGATATATCTGGGTAGCGCTGGAATTCAAATCCTACCGTACTCGTGGGCCGGCTCCTTTAAATGGTAGATACATGAATGGACGCCTACCACGAATTAGTCCTTTGTTCTCTCCGAGATCATCCTGGAACATAAAATCATCCATCGGGGCGAAGAACTCCTTCTTCTTCTTGATCACGACATCATCTTCCTCGGATTCAGACTCTGAATCCTCGTCGGACAGGTTGAAGTTAAGGGTCTTGAAGAGAACGTCCTCGTCATCTTCGTTTGATTCCTCTTCAAACTTCTCTTCCTCTACCTCGAACGAGTCCAAATGCTCATCGAATTTCTGCCTCTGCAAGATCTATTCATCTCTTCCATTGCCTTTCCTTTCCTTACCCTAATCCCTCTGAAAGTCTCAAAGGGGTCCTCGCTGTACTCGTCTACTTCTCTCGAGTCGAGGAGTGCGTAGTCCTCGATTCGAGCCTCCTTCCACTTCGGATCGTCGAGAGCAACCTGCTCGTCATCGTCCGTCATAGTGAAAACCTCAATAAATCTATTTTGTGAAACATTATTCTTCGATAATATTCTTACAATTAGTGTTTCATCTCATTTTCTAGTAAATCTAATCATCCAACAATGTATTTACCTTGGGAAGGTTGTCGTCATCGAAAAGAGTCAACTGTCTGCGCTCGTCGTCGGTGAGTGGTTTCTACACTTATGCTTAATCTGCGAATATTCTATACGCCTTACTCCGCTCAGTAGCATTTTTCGGAGATATTTCTCGAACAACTCGAAGAAATCGTAACTGTCCTCAATGCGTGCAGCCTAAATATCGGCCTATCACTCGTCTTGTAGCGGCTCTTACTGCTCCACCGTCCTTCGTGAAACCTTGTTTCCAGTCCTTCTGCAATCAAGAATTTCATGTTAATCTACGTTTCATGCATTACCAGGCGGATGGTCTTTCCATCGAAGGTGTGTTCGCATGAGTACCTAAGAGTGAGTAAGCATGCGTTAATTTCACGTCGTTACCAGAAAGAGTCACTGTCAGGGTCGGCAATATCACAAGATCCACACACAGCATCTTCAGTTCCCACACATCCACTAGTCACATACTGCCCTTCCTTGCACGGTGTGCATTCTTCGCATTCCTTCGTCATCGAATTCATGTAATTTCCCTGCAACCAGCTTTTCTCGGTGCTTTGCTGTGTCAGGAACGAAGAAAGTAAAGGGGATTGGCATGGAAGATAAGGAGAGACCCTTCCTGTCAACTGTCGACAGTACACTCCACTTCACATGACTTTTATGCCAGGAAAATAGGCACTTTGCGCGTTCACAAGAACATACTATACGGCTTATCTCCGTTCTCTGTTCTCGATTCATTTTATCAGGCGATGTGGACCATGGACTTTAAATGATTAAATCTTGTGATCGTTTGTACAAACCTTTTTAAGGGCTTGCATAATGACCTAAGATCGAATGGTACAACTTTATGAACAAAGATATTCTTACTAACAGAGACTTTTCTGAACTCATTTTTTATTACTACAGGCGGACACGTGTACAAAACATGGTTTGATTTTTACAATAAAATAGTTTTAGGGCAGTTATATATGCGAAGTCCGAAAATCAATCTTAGAAATCTCAATTTCTTACTTTTTTGAAGAACAACTAATTTTAAAATTTGGACAGCCATAGCTCGGCTCAAGCTTATAATTTTTTTCGATTTTAAAAGTTCGTTCTGCAGCTCGATCTTCCAGAGTTCAAGTGCGTTCTTTTAGATTCCGAAATAAAATTCCTCTCTTTTGACCTGTATCAAGGACGAAAATTAGATTGAAGTATGTTTCACATCTAATTTTGACTATTTTTCAAAAGCAAATAAAACTGTGCAATTACAATTTTGTTATGATCTTGAAAAGCTACAGAATTTTTAAAATAGAAATAAAATTTTCCCCAGTTATGTCTCTCTGAAGTTTTATAGTATTTTTTGAGTATTCTAAGGTTTGTTTTCGGATTCCGCGTATAAAATAGACCTAGAACTATGTTGTTGTAGAAATCAAAGCTAATTTTGTACAAGTGTCCAGCCCGTAACAGTAAAAGCTCATGTCTTACGTCAAATTGTCAAAGTGTACCCTTAGAACTATGTTGTTGTAGAAATCAAAGCTACAAGTACTTCAATATATTTCGTTATTATGCTCTTCAACAAATTAAGAAAATATTTAATAGTACCAATAGCCCTTTTTCACTTTGGATTCTATTGATGATTGTTTCGCAGACGGTTCAATGGTCTACCTCATCAACCCGAGTTAACTCCGTTGGATGAGAAGAAGAGTCAACATTAACTCTCTTTCAAGGAAACTCGGCTTGTTTTCAGCATTTGCACGAGTCTATCGTATCAATGCACAATTGTGTACCTTATCGCATTCCATCTGAGCCTCCTCGATAACCTCATCGGACCTCAACTTTACGTCATCGTCGCTCTCCTCCGACGACTCTCCAACCATTCCACGGTACTTCTCCTTAGACTCGACTATTCAACTCTCTCATCAAACTCATACCATAAATTTGTCGATGAGTGACTTTCGCGTAAACTCATCATTCCTGATTATCGGGCCGGGTCCACGAATCATCGCAGAATTGGGAAAGGCACCATATCCAATGTAGGCATGGACAGAGAGAAGAGCAAAGGAAAGTAATAAGAGACTTCGCATAGTCGACTGAGTGGCGCGGATGAATGTATCGCGACTGATAACTTTTATCACGCGTGGCCTTATCACTATTTTCTCTGCTCAAACGCCCTCAAAAGGGGGATAAATCGAACGCTTTATCCAAAGACAAATATATATGAAGGACCGGAGTAGACTTGCCAGCAATTTGGATGACGAAGACTAGAGGGAGATGGGGCACATCGAGGCAATCGGGGCGGGTATACGGTAGGTTGATCGAGAACTAGACAGGAGATTTTTCCGGTATGGTAAACCTGGACAGAGCCTATACACATCAGCTCGTTTTCATAATGTTCAGCAGCTTAGCTAGGAGTAGGTACTAAATCTATATTTACACTACGGGGACTCATGCGGTTAGTATGTACAGTACTCGATACGATGAGCCGGAATGCAGCGAAGGGAGGCAGGAAACCATATTGGGAGACAAACTGGGGTACAAATGTGTGACTAGAGGCTACTATGAATCAACGGGGTTAGGAGTACTATGTTCGTATGATCTTCTCTCTTACAAGTTAGTGCATATCTGTGTTCTCCCTTAGATCTTGACGACCTCCTCCTCGGCTTCTTTCGCTTCTTCCTCTACGGCAGGCACCTCAATCGTCGTCATCTCCGTCTCCTTCGCCTTTCCCTCTCCAATCATGCCCGAGTCGAGATAGCTCTCGAAATCGATGATGGGAAGCTGGTCCTCGGGTCTTCGGTCGAGTCCCCTCCACGAGGGAAGGGCTCGGGGACGGGTCAGTCGCTGGTTCTCGATTCGCCTTCCTCGCTGGTTGTTGGCCCTTGGTGACAATGCATAGGGGATGAGAGGAGGGGGAGGGTATACCATTGCTTGATGGAACACGCGGCTCCAATGAAGGACATGAGGCCAGCGGCAGTGACGAGGAAGAGACCGGGACCGATGGAGATCTGATTGGGGTGGATAGGGAGGGGGGAGTCTCTTTAGCTCACCTCATCGTGGGGTCGCATGTCCTGCAGTTCCGTCTGTGCGAAGAGAGCGCAGATACAGGCGAAGAGTGTAAGGAGCACTGGAATGGAAGATGAGTCGGTTTACTCTGAGTTCTCGTCTCGTCTCTTCCCATATCACTCCCCTCTACTCACTGATGCACATCTCGAGTATCGTGTTCCTTCTCAGCCAAGCGAAGAATCCCGCGGGGGGCGCAGCCACGTGAAGGAACGAAGCGATGGAGCCGAGGATGGACATGGCGAAGGAGATGGCGATGAGAACGTAGAAGTACGTGGCCATGCGAGGGGTGATGCAGTCCACGAGCACTGAAAGCACGATGATCCCTTTATGCCCTATTGCGACTGCGTCTGCGTCTCCCCAATTCCCATGCCCTCTCACCTCTCATTTTGCAGCATTTTGCTGAAGGTTGTATGAAGGGGTCTACTTAGTGCCCCTTCCCCCTCGTATTCCCCCGTTCCCCTCCTAGTCTTCCCCCCTTCCTCCATTACTCACATCTTCCGGGAGCGTGGAATACGTAGTGCATCTTCCCGTCCTCCGCGTCATATCCTCCGATTCTCATTTGTCTCCAGAAGTCACGGGCACCTCAACGACAATCGTATTCACGTGTAATAGCACGTTACAGTATGTAAACAGCTGTGCGTATAAGCTGCTGTGCATTCTCGCTTCTTTCACAATGTCACTCCTCTCCAATCTCACCGATGGCTTCGCATATCTGAGCCCGAAGCGGCGGCACGCTCATATCGAATCGTCCGTCCTCGGTTATCGTGATATTCTCTCCTCCGTTGTCGAGGAGGAGCCATTCGTTGCTGCCGAGTGCCGTGATGGCCTGCAAGAAGACACGTAGATTAGCATCGCCGTTCCCTTCCCTCTCCCCGTTCCCCCTTCTTCTTCTTCCCCTCCTCATACCACCTACTGCAGACTAACTCTCTCCCTCTCTCAATAAGCGCGTGACTCGTGAATATCAATCATACTCTCCCTTCGTTCGTGCTACCAATACCTGTTATCAAGTCAACCGAACGCAGCTCTCTCTCACTCTCTCTCTCTCTTTCCACTCCCTTTCCTCATCTCTCAAATTGGAACGAACGACCTTATTCTCTTCCCTCGACGCTTACCATCGTAGCTGCGAGAAGGTTGAGGAAGGCTGACACGAAGTTCGATTCGACGTTCCGCTCCGACATGAGATAGCGGAGACGCCGTAAGACCATGACTACACCTGAAACGAGATGAGATGAATACGATAGAGGGAAGTGAAGGCGAAGGGTAGAGGTAGAGACTGAAGGGCGATGAGAGGGAAGGGGAACTGAGGCGAGAGAGAATGAGGGGACCGTGAACAGTGCACTAATTGACTGCGACTCGAACCGAAGGCAGCCCATGCCTCAATTAGGACACCGATGACAAAGGCAAGCAAGAGACACCCAGACGCTGAATGAATAGGGACAGACGGACAGACAAAGTTGGGGATGGGGATGTTTGAGGAAGGGCAGGGGGATTACATCGGGTAGATGATAAGAGGAGACGGGAACTAACCGGTAGCTCTCCTCTTTTGAGAGTTTATGTAGGGAGTTCGCTTATATAAGAGAACCGTGAAGAAGATAAATGAATGTCTTCTACCTAGGGAAATACGAGAAGTAGAGAAGGGAAGTGACTGGGGAAAGAAGAGAGACAGAGACTCTACCTCAACCTCTCCCTCTCTCTCCCTCACTCTCCATCTCTCTCGTTCATAGATTTTCCTGCCTACCGTATGCCGGCCTTTCGCTGCGAGAGTCTCCTACATTCAAGCGCGCATTTTCTCTTGGAACAATTCCAAGATGTTGCAGCTCTCTCTGATTTCTGTAAGTTCTCGATGTTTACTGATATTTTCGATGTATTTCCTTTATTGATGAAGAAGATTCATTTACAGGGCTCAGTTCTACTGAAGACGGCAGTGGATCAACAGTTGCTGTGAGGATACAAAGGAGAATATTACAACGTATTGGTGAGTGGATATGTTATCAATGCATCACTTTCGAATTCTTCTCAAACCAATCGATTGGACTTGTAAAAGTGGAGAACTATCGAGGTATTGACAGAAAAGACGCGGTTCTTGTTGATAATATGCATTGTGATAGGGGATGAGCTCTTGAGCGTGACATCGAATTGTTCCGGTAGTTTGGGAGTAGAGTAGATAAACCGGGGTGTGAGATCCTCGCCATCTAGAGAAGACTCTTTCGCTTGGTCGGGGCTTGGACTATACCTTGCTCTATCCAAATCTGTATCTCTCCGTCCGTGAAGAACTCAAAAGCGACTTTGTTCGATCCAACAATCGGTTCGAATTCGTGTTGTCCAGGTGCTATATCGGTTCTCGACGGTACCTCCGTCAGTCCGATATCCTTCCAGAATCGCTTCGTATCCTAAGCATCTTCTCCTTCCCCTCACTCAATCCCACTCACAATGTCATCTGCATCCGTTATCGGGTCTGCCTTCACCACTGCATTCTTCTCAAACTTTCCCTCTCCGGGAGGAGTGTACGTTCCTCCGAAAGCAATTGGAACCACTTCGAGGGGAAGGAAGGGATCGAAGTGATCGGGGTAGCGAGTGAGGAAGTGGAATCTAGAGTGCACTCGCGCAGGAAGGATAAAGGACGCCACCTTAAGGTTGCGTCTATTATTGTGGTCGTATCACTAACCAGAACTCAGTCGATAGCAAGGTAGCAGCTATATTGCCATTGAGAATGTTTCTTGACGAACCTTCCAGATCATAGTGAGTAGTCGAGGCGGATTGACAATGAGGACGGATTTGAGTAGTTCGGAGTAGAAGTCGATCCAGACGTGAATACGAGCCTGCATTGCAGCAACTTGATGAGCCAGCAAGCGGGGTTAGTAACCTTCATCAAACAGTTGATAGCGGAGTTGAGAGACATGTACGGAGTGACACTCGTCCCGTCCATATCGAAGATGCATATTCCTGCATCGTCGTATTCTCGACCCCCTCCGTTACCTCCACACACCAAAGCTCTCCTCTTGTGTATCCTTCTCGTGCTCAAGTACCATGTGCTGGAAGTACTCGCACGAGATGAAGAATGCTTTGAGATAGTCGCCGACCTTCACGGCTTTCATGAACTGAAGAATGCCTATTCACCCACACTTTCCCTTTCTCTATTCGCTCTCACCTTCTTTGGATCGGCGATGCTCATTTCGGTGAAGACCACTGCATTGTCTTTCTGTAAGTGAAGAGATCATAGATGAGTTATCAGAGAACTAAAGAACAAAGATCACTTAGTCGCTAACTGACCGGATTGACCCACGAGGGCTCCAATCTCGACTGGCTAACGAGTCGTGCGCAGCTCGTCGTCACATTCTTCGTGTACACCTCCCTTATCGTCTCCGGATTATCCGTCCCGAGCATTTTCCGTATCTTCGCGTAGTCCGTGTACTTCTTCACCGTTTGTTCCACCGTCTGAACCTCTCCATAGAATAGATCCTACGCGAGGCTTATGTAATGCACGATCTATAGAGACGAAACCGGTTAATCTAATGGAGAATTTACCCCGTGAGCTTTGAGCCATCGACGCAGGAAGAACTCCGTGTTGTGCTCCTCTGCGAGAGTATCTCCGAGAGCCGATCGCAACTCTTGAGTAGTCATCGACTGCTATAACGGGAGACTGTAGGAGAGGAACGAGGGGAGGGGGAGGGGAGGCGAAAGATTGGATGAATGAGTGAGAGAGACGGAAAGACGCAGACCAGCTTGGAGAGTGCAGACGGGTGCTGTGAGTAGCTGCCCCTTAGGCCAGTTCTCGAGGAACGAAAGGGGAGGAGGAGAAAGGGATGAAGCTGCTTGGGGAGATGTCAAAGGGGACACACGTGAAGGGAACGGGAAGGGGAAGAGAAGGGGTGGGGCAGAGGAGGGGAGGACAGAGGAAGCGAGACAAGGAACGAGGCCTATTTGCATTCACTGTCATGACCTCGATCCGCGTGTACATACTACACAAAACAGCGCTCTCCCAGTCCCTATTCCGTTGTGCATATGAATAGAGAAACCATGAAGTCAAACACGCATATAGTGCCACTCTTCCACGCTGCTTTATCGGCACTTTCGCAGATACGTATGCTTGCTTTTCACTATCGAAGAGCCCCTTGAAAAGCTGTTGCTATTCAGAAGGAAGGACATCTAGGGGAAGAGTCGTACGAAAGGCTACGAAGGAAGGAGAAGATGGAAGTGGAGAAGGCATTACGCAACATTTGCCACGCCCAGCGATTCGCCTTCGATATCGGTAAGTCAGTCATGTTACGGTAAGCTACCGTATTCTGCAGGATATCGAGTGATCAAGGTGGTATACCTCTCCAAAATCAACCTACCCGCTGCAGTATTCTCGAAGGTAAGCGTCAAGAATGGCAAACAATAAGATAATGTTGAAATTGAGGAAGAAGAGAAGAAGGACGGCACGCGTCTGCACTGCGTGCACTTCGGTTTCGAAGACTTAGAGAGAGTGTGTCTTCTCATCAAGAAGGTTCGCGACTAGTTGGTTGTTATCTTGAACTCGCACGGCTTCTGTGTACACTTGTTCTCGTGTTTACTCGCTTGTTCAGAGTGTCGACTGTAAGGGGAAGAAGGTCCCCTTCTCGCGCACACATCCCGACACAGAAGAGTTCCAAGAGTTGATCGAGAAGTTGCTCGAAGTCGAGTAAGCGTCACTTGTTTCATTACTCGAACACTACAGTATTCAGACTCGTCAAGGTGAAAGACATCGACTGTCTTATAAGAGGAACCAACTTCCTTTTATCGAACATTCTCGATGAGGTATACAATTGTGACAAACTTCTCTAGCTTCTCACTCTCTTAAGGTATTCACATATGATCACCACAACGAGTCGTGCAAGTACTCCTTCCAAACCTTAATGAGTACTCCCGACTCTCGCATCTATCCGTATGTCATCGTCAATGTGGCGACTGGAATGACAATGACGAAGGTGCGCCTTAATATTGCAGTAATAAATGAGTAGTAACTGTTCGTTGTCTGATAATTTCAACTATTGAAGGTGAACAGTGCAGACGATGTCGAGATCCTGTCTGGGAGTCACTTAGGAGGAGGAGCATTCTTCGGCCTGGCATGTCTACTTACTAATGTGACCGGTAATAAATGCCGATCCACCTACGAGTCTGATATATTCTACACCAATAATGCAGGAATATCGTAACACTTACTCGATAGCTCTTACTGTTTGAGATGTGAGTCAGCTCGTGAAGATGGCGGAAGAGGGCGACCACCGGAGAATCGATGCACTCGTCGGCGATATCTACGGAGACACCTACGACAACGCTACGCTCAACCTCGATCCCGATTTAATCGCTGGCAGTTTCGGAAAGTGTTCGAAGCGAAGTTATGCAGAGAAGGTTGAGAAGGACGACAGTTACAAGAAGGTAAGGAAGTCTCGGTAACGGTTGAATAGACTTGTTCAGGATATGGTTCGCTCGCTTCTCTTAATGGTTTCGAACGAAATCGGCCGCATCATCTCGCAGAATATAGATGATCCTTCCTGTCGGATAATCTTCACCGGTTTCTTAGTCAGAAACTATCCAATCATCATGCGTACTATTTCGTACGCGGTCTCCTACTGGTGTAAGAAGGTATCGAAGGAATGAAATATGTGCGAAAGCTACGAATTTAGGGCAACGTGGCGCAGACAGCCAATTTTCTACGACACGAAGGATACATGTCTGGAATCGGAGCTCTAATATACGATATGGAGAAAAACGAAGAAGGATGTAAGAATAGTGATCAGCGAATAGTCGTAGGACACAATAAAGTAGCCATATGTACATGAAGAGGATTCTACATTCTTAATCCATCTACATCATAGATTATATATGATATCAACTCTTTAAGCAAACCTCACTTCTGCTTCGTGGAAAGAGCACTATACGGGTTCTTCTGATCTGGGACGCTTCGTGCCGAAGAGTCAATTGGACTTGGACGCGAAGGTCTATTAATATCTGTCTTATCTAACTGTTATGCTTATTAGGTGGAGACCCTCGAACTCGACTGTACCGAGATGCTACTGGAGCCTTTTCCTTTACTCTCATCGAAGGTCAACTATGTTCCAGACACTGTCGATCTCAACACGGACTTTTCGGCGAAAGACTTCTGGATTCCCATCCTGGAATCGAGCATCGGAAACGTACAAACGTTGATGTGAAAGTTTAGAATGTTACAATTTAGATGGTAAAGAAAGCGGTGGATTCCCAGAAGGAGTCGGGGACTGCGCAGGCCAGAGCGAACGAAGTATCGGAAAAGTACCTGAAACAACTCAAGTTAATCCAGGAGAAGCCCTTGTAAGCGTCTCCTGAGAGTAAGGGTACAGCAACAAAATTTTTTTATTCCGATTATACTAGGTATATCATAATCTAGTAAGTACAACTGCGATTGGTAAAATTTCTGTAATGATGTTGAAAATGAGTATTACGATAAGATAATCTCCATCACGTCGTAATGTCTTTGAAGATAAAACTTATGAGAACATCAGATACTTAATGATGTAATTCTGGTTGTTGCAGTTCCTACGGATCGTGCAATATCCGCCATCTACTCGATCTCAGGGAGCAGATCTTCCAGGAAGAAGGATTCGATGATCCGTTCCGTTCCGTAAGCACACATTTGCACTCTTCCTATCGTAGATTATGGAACACTTTCACATCATGTGATCTCAGTTTATGGCGTGCTTAGCTCTATCTATCAACCAAACTGTCAACAACCTATCAACCAGTGGACTTTGTCGTCTTATCTCTGTGTGGGAGATGTGTGGGGGCACTGAGACGACTAAGAGGAACAAAGGAAAATTGATCGATTGCAGCAAAAACGGATAGAGAACGAGGTAGCGAGGAACGAATTGGGAAGGGTTCTGAAGAGATTGGATGATATCAGAGAGACGAGACAGAGACTGGCTGAAGCTACGAAGGGATTGCTTGCTGGTAGACGAAGAGTGAAGATGAGGGGAAGTTGTGATTCAGGCAACGTCTTCGACTGGGGAGCGAAGGAGGTAGTGAAGCTGCTTGAGGGAAAGGAGGAATTCACCTTCGAGAAGGCTAAAGCTGTACTGCCTGGTGAGCTTGCTTAAGGTGTTTATCTTATTGTACTGATACTTACAGCTAGACCTTGGCTTGTGGATCATATGGATGATTTTCTTGATGACGTTCTTAGCCAGAAGATCACCAGTACCGTAATATTCGTCGACAACTCGTTAGAACCGAGAATAAACCCAGAAAAAAACTGTGTACCGTTCAGGGGAGCTGACTTCTTCCTAGGTGTTCTTCCCTTTGCACGGGAACTTATCAAGTTGGGAGTAAAGGTAACCGTTCGCTTCTTCCAAGGTAAAAGATTGTATTAAGGTCTCTGTGGCTACGAACCTTCTACCGGCTCTGAATGACATAACCTATGGAGAACTTCTGACGGAGATGGAACGAGTGATGCATATCGATGACCAGATCAAGCAAGCCTACGAGCGTCGAGTTCTCAAGTTCTGTCATTCCGGTCAGGGGTCGCCTTGTCTCGATCTCAGGTTAGCCCATTATCTTATAGGATGAAATGGTTCTGTTTGAGAAAGGTCAACTCGGATCTCTCGAAGCTTGTGCGCGAAGACAAGGTGGATCTTGTCGTGATCGAGGGAATGGGAAGGGCTCTGCACACGAACTACGAGGCCCTCTTCACGGTAAGGAGTTTGATTAGTTGAAGATGATGAAAGTATGTTCAGGTGAACTGTCTGAAGGCCGCTGTGATCAAGACGCAGTGGCTGGCGGATAGGTTGGGAGGCGAATTATTCTCCGTTGTCTGCAAATACGAACGACCGTCCGAGTGAGAAGTTTTCAAGTTTTACTATCTTCCTATTATTCACATACATAAGGAAATGTCTCCTCCAGTGATAGTATTAACATAGCACCATTTATTGAAGACATTACATAATATTATATCAATACCCTACTTAAATCTATTATACCGAGTTATTCTATATCGTCTTAACAACATGTATACTGATGTATACTGCCTCAATGTTGGTGTCTACCTACCTACACGCGTATTCGCTACGATGTGCCATCTTCTTCCCGTTTATGTTGCTCACATTGTTTCCAAGGATTCTGTGTGTCTTCACGTACAAATCATTCTTTTGGTCAGTGCCTTCGGCTTACCATAATCAAAGCCTATGAACCGGTACTGAAAATATGTACTTGATCGTGCCCATGGTTCTCAGAAATTGCTCTTCGGCAAACTTAGTGAACATTGTGCTATCTTGTTCCCTGTTGTGTACTAAACCGTGACTGCTGTTTGTCATTTTGTCATTCTGTTTGTCATTTTCTCAATATACTTATCGGCTTCGCGTGCTTGTTTCTAAAGCCATATTCATTATGCCATATCGTTCCTCCCTTATATTAAAAGCTTCCCTTAATAAAATGTATTGGGTTTGTTTACATAAATGGCAAACATACAATGATTAAACATGAATTCTGTTTTCGAAAATTTGTTTATAAAAGTTATTATACAAGTCTATTCCTACCGTTAAGGTACATCATAACATGTATTTGCAAAAGGCAAAAACATTCGCAGCGAGCAGGATTCGAACCTACGCGGGCAGAGCCCAATTGATTTCTAGTCAATCTCCTTAACCACTCGGACATCGCTGCTGTGAGTGAGCCTGCGCCAAAAGCTCTACACACCCTTTCCCTCTCGCCTCCGCTGACTAGTCATCATCCATTTGTGGAACAATACTGTGCCTGTAATACTTAATTTTATCCATAATTAGGTATTAGTAATGCTTAACTACTAGGAAAATGCTTTATATTAGTCGTTTTTTATGATAGTTGCTACTTGATATTAAAAGTTTTGTTTAGAAAATCCATTTTGATAGAATCGTAATCGTATATTGAAATAAGTAAATCAATTTCTATTTTTACAACGGAAACATGATTTAGTATTTTTTTTATTGTTTGATCGTAAGGAACTCCCGACACGAATATTGGCATACTGTAGGTCAGGGAAGGATCAGTTGGATAGGGCAAGCTGATCTCGTCATCCAAGCGACAGTTCATATTACAAAGCGAAATAAGTGGATGGTGGATTCCCAAGTCGACTTCAACCGGTTTATACGAAACTTTTCTGTCCGCTTCGTGCAGACCATCGTACAGGTACATCATACTTTGCACATAAATAATTTTGAAGAATTTTAGAACTTCAATTGATGGCAAAGATGTTAGGTCTCATGATAGGGTTTTATTCCAAATTTACATGCGACGAAATTCATGAAGTAGGTTACTTTATTCACAATGGTCCCAAAAACGGTTGCACAGAAACAAATGAGAACTGTCTGGTAATCAAAAGTACTCTGCTGTTGTTTCAGCTAGGATGACATAGAAAGACTTTATTCATTGCAGGCTCGATTGGGCCGTCCTGTGGAGACCGTATGCAAGCTTCCTGATGAGGACAAAGACTGGTTTAGCTTTAGAATCGACGAACTAGGAGAAGTCGCTGCGTACATTCGTCAAAGTCTACCCAAGTAGGCTTTTACTCTCTTTTCATGCGCATTTAGTGTTATAGATTTCCACCATCGATAGAATGCTTCACACTCGAGTTTATCCTGTACACCGCAAGTGGCGACTACCTACCACTTGAAGAATGGTAGGTGAATACAGACAGAATGTATCTTATTCCTTTGCTTTTAGGCAAGTCACGGTGGACAAGGACGAGAAAGATTCGGCCGTAACAATGAGCAACTTCTACCACCAGGTAAAATTTGTAATCAAGTAATGCGAATCATATTGCTATTCCAATTAGCGAAACGTAATAGTAATGCATGAAGATATACAAGGTTGTGCATTTACTATAATACGTTCAATTTTAGAACGATTTGCTTCAATCATCCTTTCAGCTCGGCATTCTCCTTCGATCCGCTGCGGTAGCCTCTCGAATGACTCCTCTGTTTCGGTTAGATTGAGAATGTAATGATCGATGAAACATCCTATTTTCAGGTATTACGTTCGCAAGCAAGGATCCGAGTCATTCGTTGTCATGTACAGGGTTAGTTTCAGTGATAGCTTATTTTAATGGTTCTGAAGAGCTCCATACTGCACATGGCAACATGTTGAGATGCTAAAGTAATTTCTTCAGCTTTTCGATGGAACCGGAGTCGCTGCAAACGAAGGAAGCGATGAATATGTGACCAGACAACTCGCACGACTCGCTTCTCCCTATGGGAACCTCGCTGTTCATCTCTTCTACAAGTAAGGCATTTCGTACAATATCCCAAATAATGATTAATACAATAGTTAACATGAAAAATACGTTCGTTGCAGGGAACGAGTTGTAACCAAGCCCGTAAAACTAACTCCTAAAGTTGCGAGGTTCGTCAAGTATGATTTCTGGATACAGTAATGTATGTACATTGTGCATGTACAGGCTATTTATACTCGTGCATTATTCGCATTACGCTTTTGATAGTTTTGATTGATGCATTATTTCAGTGCGGGTAACTCGGAGTACGCAGCTGCTATTCGTGTGGGCGGTGAGCTGATCGAGCCATCGAGTCCCGTCGCGGATCATCTTCATACCTTCTCCATTAATCCCCTCTCTCCCACGGTACGGTAGAACACAATAACAAGCAGTGATCTCTGTCTAAGAAGGTCGATTGCGAGCCGTCTTCGAGTAAGAAGGAGAAGAAGGAATCGGAGACCTCGTCAGACGAAGATGACAGTCTGTCCTTCAATGCTCCCTGTCCTTGCCTACACGCATCACGCACCTCCCTCCCGAGCATGCCCGAGGTTTCTTCGGCTTTATTATGTTAAGCGAGTCATTCATTGACAAAGCTAACCTTTTTATACCTTCTAAGATGGGAAAGTGTATAAGAGGAAACTAAGGCTTTCAAGTACACAATCGAAAATGTTATCGCTCGTTAGTTGTTGATGACGATGCCTTGTTGATTAGACGGCCGCCTGATCTTTGCAAGAGCTTAGTGTAAACGAGAGATGTTAAGGTCACGACAACTTCGCGTGTTCGTCATAACTCCTTTCCCTTTGCCATTCTCCTCTCATCATCGCGTTGCAAATGCTCCAATGAGAGGATACACACGCAGCGTGAGTAAACATTATAGTCACTTCCTAGTATGGACTTTGGACAATATTTAGTAAAGACAGTTCACTATACCCGACCGTTTGCAGAGTTGGTAATGAATGACCTTAAAGTGCAACAAAGCCTTTGCAGCGCCAGAGATCGTGATCAAGGAAGGTACCGAGATTGAGATAGAGGGAGAAGATGTTGTTGTGGAGGAAGACGAAGACAAGACATCGGAGAGTGAGAGTGACGAAGATCACGCGAATAGTGCGCCTGTGGGAAGTGTCACGAAGGTACGAAACAATCAAGTCATGAGATCATGAGATTCTGTTAACCCTCACACTTTATACACACTCTCCACATAAATTATGACCCGGCTCGTGTATTGACTTTTCCTGATCTCAATACATTCAAAGAGAGAGTTGATGGTTTTCAACGCTGAAAATGTTGCAGATCTTCTCCGAGTCTTTGTCATCACAACACTCACAAACTGATACGGATCTCGGGGAATTCATTGAACAGTGCAAACTGGCTTCAACTGAAGAGCTCAATTTGGCTACTGAAGATACTTCCCATATCAAGGAACAAGTACGATTACAATCTAAAAATTTACCTTACATTATTTATTTCAGCTGGAAAACTTCAAGCACAACATCACAAAGTTCGATGATTTCGTGAAGAAAGTGGATGAGATAGTCGAGAAAGACGATGACTAATGTATTTATTGTACCTATCAAGCCTCCTTCGATTCTGTAAATAGCACTTCTCCCCTGTCCATAGAACCTCCTCCTTATTGTTTTTATCGAACTGTCAGTGATCTGATGCTCGGCACTACTTGCCACGATCCAAATGTATAGATTATATATCTATTATCTATATTATCTATTGCTTCTGCCATATATCTTGTACCGCTTGAGATCCGCATATCGTTCTGGAAGATAAAGATCCTGTATTCATTTCTATTGCTTGACCTTCTCGGTTTAGACCTAACAATATCTTTAAAGTCAGTAAGCATCATGCGAACAATCACCAGGAAAAGGATGGAATCGTGCACTTCGACTACGGCGTATTTTATGAGAGAACCAAATGAAACGGAAGGACAACGCACTGCTCTGAGAGATAGTGACAACAACGTCACCATCAATGATCTCCTCGATGCGGGAGTTCTCGCTTATAAGGTATTCTGTAAAACGCTAGATAAGAAACAATTCTGATGAATATCATAGAATTATGTGCATATCATAACATCATACAACTATCTCTCAGGTCGACATGAAGGGCGATTGGGAGAAGGAAGTGGAGAAGTACTCTGAGAAAGTCGGTATGAAGAACAGAGACATCGTTCGAATCAATCCCGTTTCAATGAATGACTTCGAGAAGAAGGTTATGAATAAATCACATATATAAGCCTGATACTGTACTGTTCAGATGAAAGTCTTCTTCGAGGAACACCTCCATACTGACCCTGAGGTGCGATTCGTCATCGAAGGCAGTGGATATTTTGACATTCGCGACAAGAAGGTGAGGGAAGAGTGCCAGCTCACGCTGTGACTGTGCCTGTGTACACGTACTACTCTCTACCGTAGGATCGATGGATTCGTATTCCCGTCTCCGAGGGTGACCTTCTCTTCCTTCCGGCCGGCATTTATCACCGATTCACCACCGACGAGAAGGTTAACCGTTGATCTTAAACGTTTACGGCACGAATGCCGAAAACATAACCGGTTGAGTATAACGAAGGCGCAGATTAACACATGAGTTTCGGTGAGACGAGAGAGAGAAGTGAAATCCCCTACAGGATTCGGTCGTAGCCATGAGATTCTTCAAAGATCTACCTCGTTGGGAGGCACACAACAGGAAGGAAACGACGACAGAGGAACTTCCCGAGAGACAACAGTATCTGAGAGAAACCAGTGCCCACTAATAACCACTTTTTCCTACATATCAATTAACGTAAATTACATATCACATTCCATTTAACGGGACTTCCCATGTGTTGTGCTAACGTTGTTTGTGCCTTAGCCGATAAAGGTCAATAGTCTAAACAGTTTCACGTGAGAGTATATATTGACACCAATGTATACTGACAAGAACTCCGCCTTGTTGTCTAGCTGTTCAACTACACTGTACTAGTCTAGTCGTCCTCAGTTGTCTTCTAGTCACTGATAGGGGCAGGTCGCTATGCATCGAGTCACCAATCCTGTTGCCTACTACATGGAAGATGTGAAGGACGTCAAGGAGGCCTACAAGCCTCTGAGGATTAGTGAGAAGAATCTGACTGAGGACGAAATGAACAGCATCGGAGTGCAGCACTATAGGGTATGTGGATGGATTCAGGTAAAGCGTAAATGATTAGGTTCAGGTAGATATGAAGGGAGAGTGGACAAAGAACATTGACAGCTTCTCAGCTATGGTAGGTATGAGAACGAGGGATTCGATTGTTGTTAGCCGCAGGACTATGCCGGATTTCGATAAGAAGGTAAAGGTATGAGGGAGCCATATCTAACCGTTCCTAAAGATACTCAATTATTTCTCTGAACATCTCCATCCCGACCCCGAACTGCGGTTCATTCTCGACGGAAGTGGTCACTTCGACGTGCGCGATCGTCAGGTTAGATTCTCTTTCTCATCTCTCCCTCCCCTCTCAGCCGACCCTTAGACTAGCGACCATGCCGCTCAATAATAAATATTATCCCGTTTTAGCGCAATGTGCTACTTTAAAAATGCTGTCGAAATCCAGTGGTCGAAATGGTCGAAATGATCGAAACATTACGCCAGCAATTAACGATCTTCACTGCCCAACGCTTCAACTCGTTATGCAAATCTTGAAAAGTTTCTTACTTGGAAAAACTCTACTTATTCTAACATAATATGAGGATAAAAGAAGCAAGCAAGAAAATAAATATTCTGTATTTCCTTCCGCTTCTTCAGAAGTTAGTGCATTGCTTCCGATTTTGAATCGTTTAATACAGAAGAACAATTCTACTCCACAGATGTCGGGACCCATTCACATTGATGTCGGGACCAATTCACATTCCTAAATTTAATAATAATAACAACAATAATAATAATAATAATAATAATAATAATAATAATAATAATGTTTATTTTACAGGCCGACAGATACATCAAGGAGTGAAGATATAGGTAGAAAAAACATTTGTCTACGCTTCTATTGGTGATAGTTTCAAGAATTCTAACAAGAGGTATATCGCTTTACCTTGTAGTGTGCTGAGCAGAAGATTGAAGTACTTAAGACGACGAGTAGTGGAATAATCTTCACTTTGAGAGAACAATTGAAGAATTGAAGAATCTTTCCGTGAATATAAGTGGCAGCATAGAGGCAAAACAAATGGGGAATTGAAGCGGGAGTTGAATCGAAGAGAAACCCTCTGACTAGGTGTTGAATCACTCGTTCATTCCAGTGAATGTTGTCTTCCTATTTCCTTCGAGCGTTAAACGAGAAACAGGAAAAGTGTTTTATTTAAATTATTTACAATACAATACTAATGTAAATGAACAACAATCACAAGAACAAGCTTAAGTAATTACAAGGATTTAGCAGTGGAGTTTCGGTCTGAGGGCAAGGGGAACGCCTGGATGTAAAAGATATTCAAAGAACTCCTGGTAAGCTTCTCGGCCAATAGAATGTTGGGCAACATTGCACTACAGTCGTCTCCCCTTACACATCTCATCCAGTTCAACGCTGTTCACGATCGTAAACGTATTTAGAGGATGAGCACCCTGAAAGTTTCTCTTCTTTTATTCGTCCTGTCAGAAGACTTAGTCCATTTTGGGAGATAATATATCAATATGAGCAGGAGCCCTACTTTCTCCTAACCTTTATGCGCTTGAGAAGATCGCCGTCTGACTCGTTGTCGTTAAGAAAATCGTAATACTGTCCATAGTCATACTTAAAAACTGGTTTAATACTATCATTTGAAGTTGGCTACCGTTTGAAGGGTTGGGGCAGATTTGCATTGTTTTCCTACTCCTCGCCACTCGCATCGAATGTTGATGCAGTTAGAAGCGTCCATGAGTACTTGTTGAAGAGTTGGAAAGGCCGTAGAAGAAGGAAGTGAAAGAGTAAGAAGATGCAGCAATAGGCCAACCATCCTCACACACTGACTAATACTATCAGGAACTATCTAGAACTGTCTACATCCAGCAGGGCTTTCTTTATCACCAATTGACCTATTTTTTCATTCTCTCCCTCGATCCACAATGACCACGAGAAAGTTTCCCTCGCGCTCATCCTCTCGCTCCATGACAACTCTCGTAAAGATTCCTCTGAAATTCTTGACTTCCAGTAAAAAGCGCAATATTTCGACCATCCGACCGTAGCGCATTACATTTAAACCATTTATAAAAATGGTAGAAAAACCGTACACTTTTCAAGAGTTGCGTTGAGACACAAAATCAATAAAAATAAGCCTTTAAATGGCTTAAAATGAGAGGATTAGAAACGGTCGCAAAGGTGCGTCACAATATCTATGGTTCCGCCCGTTCAGGATCGTTGGATTCGCATCCCTGTGAAGAAAGGCGATCTTCTTTTCCTACCGGCCGGTATCTTCCATCGCTTTGCCTTTGACCATGATGTGAGTAGAGAGACGCACAAAAAGAGCAAAGAAGAGACACGATAAATGTCCTTTGATAGCTCACTCACGCACACACGCAGATACACGTGTTTGTGCTTTTGTCCCTAGTGTCTGTGGCGCTGTCTGCAGTCCATAAGCTTAATGGGTAGTGAGAGATGGAGAGGGGAGACTGGTTGCAGGAATACGTCGAGGTGCTTCGCTTCTACAAGGAGATTTCGTGCTGGGAGGCCCACTACCGTAATACTCCCACGACAGAGTCCATGCCCTGTCGCATGAACTACGTGGCCTCCTCCACTACAGTTCAGCCCGTCTAACAACTTACTGCTTATACGCCCTTCCCTAACCTTTGTCTGCCCACCCCATTCCCCTCTTGTGTACAATCCCCCCTTGTTTCCCGTTCGGTACACGCCCTTCACTTTCCTTTTTCTTTCCGTCCTTCCTGTATCCACTTCCGTAACAAACATATTACATTGAATGATTGAGCAAGAATGGCATCCTTGGCTTGACTGGTTCAGCTATGCAAATGATACACCGCGGGCAAACGCTAAAGCAACGCTATAAAGAGGAGGCTAATCTATTTGGAAAGAGAGGAGAGAAATGCCATGAGGATAGGAGGGGAGGAAGAGCAGAACCGTGAAGCCTGTTTGGCTCTGCCTTTTAGACGAGGTAATACAACGTGGGAGAGTACAACCGCTTAGGAAGGAAAAGAAGAAAGACGATGAGTGAAGTGATAGATACGAAAAGGGTACCGTCTATGTCATGACACGTCAATGAGAACTAGAGGAAGGGGAATGAATATTGGAGGCAAGAGAAAAGCAAACAAGAGGGATACGGTTTGATTAGAAGTGATAGTCTTCAATCTTCTTGAACATTTTCTTGAACTGAGATACCCGATTGGAGGGGAAGAGCTTAGCGACAGTCATCTCGAGAAGGGGACCAACCCGTCGGAAACGACGAGTTGCCTGAGGGCACAAGGCCATTGAAACGAGGTAAGAAGAAGGGGAAGCAAGGAAGGAAGGAAACGACTCTCACCCCGACCGGTAGAACGTTGTTATCTATGGATGGATGCACTTGCATGTACGATATGTTGAGTGTGAGCACGTGGTGCTTCAATTGGCCGAGTTCGATCATGTTGAGACCTGCAAGGGAAGATAGACGAGAGGAGAAGGGGGCACATGGATGGCAGATGTGCAAGCGAACCTTCATTGCTAGTCGAGAGAATGGCGACATCTGGAGGGAAGGTGTTGGGACGGAGAGTAACGAAGCCATGCATTACACGCACGTCGTCCCCGTACCAAGAAGTACTCCTGAACGAGAGCATCCAGGAGACAAGGAGACTCGACTTACGTCAGGTTCAGTGAAGGAGGCCCGAACATGGGCACCTCGGCCGGCGCTAGTTCCAATATCTCTTCGTACTCTCCCGCATACAAGTCAGTGGGATATCTGAAGTCTCGAGTCATTCCAGCTCATATGTGATAGTGTGCACCTGTATCCCTTGGCTGCTTGTGAGTACCACTTGCCGAGGAAGAGTTGTAGGGGTTCGAGAGCGGGGGGAAGAGGAATGGGAGGGAGATCTGCATAGGGGAAAGTCGTCCCTAGGTAGCATACCGAAAGGGAGAGAAGAGACACATCTCTCAGACAGGAATACACGCCACTATTACTATTTAGTTAGTCATCAGTGAGCAGGAAAAGATAACAGAGAGAGGTGAGCTAAGCTGGCAGACGGGTGTTCTACATGGATTGAGCAGGTTTCCCCTTGCTACTCCCCTATTCAACTCAATTCCCCTCAACTTCTCACCCATCGTCGGATCCTGAGAGCACATCTTGCAGGCGAGGGCGCAGTTGACGTCGAAGAAGTTGGTCTGCGTCCTCACACTCTCACACTTGTCTTCCAACGCCCATCGGTCGCAGCTCTTGTAGATGTTACGACACTTCCCTTCAAGTGGCAGCCACTTGACATGACACATATACCGCGCGAGTCTAGGAAAGGGCAAGCGAAGGGGAAGATAGACTTACTGTGACAGTACCGTCCCATCCATCCCTGGGCGCATTCACACGACAACTTGCCGGGAGTACACTTGCCCCCGTTCAGACAAGGATTCGTTGCACACGTCTCCGCCGTGAAACGTTTGTAGATGAATTGGGTGTCGACTAGAGAGAGAGGAGAAGAGAGTACGGTAAGAGGGAAAGTGAGAAGGGAGAAGAGAGAGGGACGACTCACGTTGTGGAAGAGACAGAAGGAGTAAGAGAAGGACGAGAGACGACATATCTCGACTGCTGATTACTGTCCCCTTCAACTACGAAGGAACGACTGACTAACTGGTCTGAGGTGACTGAAGAGACAAGGGCAGAGAGAGAGACACCGGTATGAGATGAGTGGCAGAGGAGCCGAAAGCGAAAGGTGACACGGCCTACTCTGCCAATTATGCAGCTATTCTATCCACACACACCGCCCCCTCCCATGCAATGAGGAGAACCCCGGTAACTGGAACAATAAAGGAATAGAAGAAGAAGCAGGAGAGGAAGGGCCTGCCACCCCCTTCTTCTGCTATGGCATTGAGCCTTCGAGAAGAGGTTGGGGAAGGAGGGGAGGAAGGGGAAGAAGGGCTGGCACTCCGCCTTTCATGCTTAACCGATCTACCATCAATGAATGACCTCAGGATGGAAGAAGAAGGAGAAGAAAGGGACGAGGCAGGCAAATGAGGGAAGGTCAGTCGAAAGCGACAAATCAATGCGAAGTGTCTGAGTTGAGGGAGGGCGAACGGGACACCTCACACGGGGGAAAAGGTCTAAAAAGGGAGGAAAGCGAAAGGATGAAGAGGGCACTCCCCTGTTAATCGACTGCCGTTCATCCATGTATATAAGAGAAAATAGACAGGAGGACAAAATAAAGAAGATGAAAGAGAAGAAGAAGAAGATGATAGACCTTGTATAGTAAAGCGGGTGTATGACACTCCACTCTCTTGAGAACGACGGAAGTGGGGGAAGGGCGACCGGGATGGGGAACACGGGGAGGGGAGGGAAGGGTTTGAACCTTGAGATCAGATCAAGGATCGCTAAGTGTGTAGGCAACGTGCGATCACCGCTACACATTTATCCGATCCCAGAGCCGAGTTAGGTTCAGGGGGTAGTAGGGGTATAGGAGGGGTGCAGGGGGGAAGAAGGGGGGAGGACAAGGGGCACAAGACGACCGGAGAGGACGAAGGCAGGGGAGGTCGACTGAAGGTGCTCTCTCTCTCGGGGGAGGAAGAGGGAGGAGAATGACACGTCAACTGTATCTTAGCCTAAGCATCCACTCTCCCGTCCCACAACATTCGTATGCGTCGACCCGATGAGTCGGATGCCTTGGGAAGGAGAAGACGATAGGGAGGAAAAGAGAGAGATGGTTTGAATGAGTGGAGGAGAGGGGAGACGAGTGAGTGGAGATGGAGAGGTAGAGGAGGGCACGATGATCTGTAGTCCATGATGAAATACAAGAGTGGGGGAGATACACAGCGAAGATTAGGCTAGTCTCATGGAACCAACGGATACACTACAAGGATAGGGCTATAAACAGCCTGTGAGTTCTCTGTTATGTCTCCCTCTTATGATGCTGCTCTGTTTCATGTTCAAGGCAACACGGCCTTTCGCTTTCGTCAGCTGAGTTGAAAAAAGGACTGAGACTCGGGGCGAGGACAGGCGCTCACGTCTCTTTCCCTCACTCTCGCCTCGCATTGTAATCCATCGACAACGAAAACGTCTTTGCTCGTCCTTTGAAGGGAGTTTGTAATAGGAAAGGGACGGAAGGGACGGGATCGGAGTGAGTCATTGTGCCTCGTTACGATTCCGATGGTAATATCAGGGGAATCGTCGAGAAGCGTAGTCGTGTAGTGTAGAGAGAGAGGAGTAGAGAGTGAGAACAGCCGCCCCCTCCACTCGCTTCTCTTGTCTCTCTCCACTCACTACACTCCCCTCTACTCTCTCTCATCCGATCGCTGCCCCCTCAGTCTCCCTCCCGATCACTCCGCTCCCCCTCCCCCTCTACTCTCTCACCCCCGAATCCGCTTCTTTACCCTCCCTCCCTTCCCTCTTTTCACGGTGCACATTTCAATCAACACTCGGCCCTCTTCCACTTCCTATCGCGTTGTCTCTCTCTTTCTCTAGACTCAAGGTAAACGCCATAAGCTTTAACGATATGAGTTGTGGAGTGGGTCTCTTATTGAATGTTCGAGTAGTACGACGAGCGGTGGTCGATTGGCTTATGTTCGAGAGTGCGATTGTGATGGGGAAAGGGGAGGGCTGAACTCGAGTCGGGAGCTTATTCCTCTCTGAACAAACAACAGCATAGAGAGAGGTCCTCTCTGGCATCTTCTTCGCTTGTCTCCTTGCCACACTCACTTCACCCTCTACCGTGCATTCCACTCCTTTCCCATCCCCTTCCCTCTCGTGTCCTCCTTATTCCGTTCATCAACAGGATAACACTCTCTCCGCAGTCTCGGTTGTCCTCTCTTGACTCTCTCTCTCTCTCTCTGCATAGTACACAAAGTGGATGAATAGACCGGTCGCCTTCCTTCCGACCTCTCCAAACATTCCTTGATCATCATCCCCTTTCCCCCTTCCGAAACTCGATCTTCTTCGTGTCAATTCAGTAGTAGTACCCTCTACGTATAGTTTGCTGTCCACGGTCCAAAGTAAGCTTCGCATTATTTACGACGTGCCTTTGGGTCGAGAGGGACAAGGAAGAGATAGATGTATGAGAGTGAAGAAGAGTCGCGAACCTTTCCTCTCTTTCTCTTCTCTCTTCTCTCGCTTCCCTCTCTCCGTCCTCCCATAATAGATCGCATCTCTTCAAGGGCGTTCTAGCGTCCACCTTCCCCTTCCCTTCTCTTTCCTCACTCGAACCCGCCAAAAGCACTCTCTCCCTATCACTCGTCTCATTATTCCCTTATTCTCTCTTCGTCTCTACTCCTCATCACTTACCACTTCTCTCGATTCATTCACTCTCACTTCTCGGTCGGTACAATACCACTTGTTTATCACTTCCCTTCCCTTCTTCCCTATCAATTCCATTCCTTCAGATGTCCAGCTATCACGGTGGCGAGCGAAACATTGATGTATCGCGCAGCGATCACTCCGTTATCGGTAAGAGGAACTACGACCGCTCCGATCGAGATCTCTTGCAGATAATGAATTCGGAAACATGCGAGACCGATTCGAGTCGGAGATGCGTCGAGTGGAAGAGGAGATGAAGAGACTTCGATCCGAGTTTGAAGGTACGAAGAGTTGCCAACGTGGTTATCGTCCTTGTTTATCTATTCACTCGCTTGCATATTTCAGCGAAGGAGGGAAGGAGAGGAGTTAGAGAGGGAGAGAAGGAGAGGGAGAGACGCCTTAGCGTTCTTCTAGGGGACACTACTTGCCCCCCGTGATTTCTCACGCTTCCCCGTCAGATTGTTGTTTATGCGACGAGCAGGGGATATTGTAGAAGTGGGAGGGGAGGGGAGGGGATAGGGAAGGGAAAGGGATGAAAAGCGAAAGAGGCAATCATGCCGTTCTCGTGAGGGGATGAGAGGGACGAGTAGCCCCCTTCTCTCTTCTCTGCAATGGCAATAGATGAAAAGGTCGTCCCTTCCCTTCCCCTTTCCTTTCCTTTCCTCACTCAATCGCGAGTCCTCCCCTCTCAGCATTCCGTTCCCTCTCTCCATTATATGTTCCCCCGAGACCTCCTCACCTCTTCAGGATACACCCCATCATCGCGTGGCCCTGCCCCCATCTCCAACGCTCCCTTCAACGACAGACGCTACGAGTCGTCGGAGCCCTTCTATGGTAACCTCTCTCCTCATTCCCTCTTAGTGCACTCGAGGCATTCGTCCTTCATTCCGAGTGTTTTTCCTCGGTCGTCATAGATGAAAGATGTGGTGGGAGTGCTCCCTAGCGGGCCCTCGAGTCCCTCACAAGAGTCCACACAGCTTCCCCTTCCCCTCGGTTCATCACATCAGTCCCCCTTTGCCTTCTCTTTACTCTCTCGTTGTGTCCCATCCATGCCTCGAAGGCAACAAGTCTTTTCGAGTGTTCCCTTCCCCTCAGTTCAAGTCAATAAGTGTTCCTTCCCTTTCTTCCCCCGCAACAATGTCCCCTTCCCTTATTCTTCCCTTCAGGCAACGGCAACAATCTAATGGCTACTCGACCCAC
The DNA here is from genome assembly GCA_900490955.1 of Micoletzkya japonica. Taxonomy (NCBI): domain Eukaryota; kingdom Metazoa; phylum Nematoda; class Chromadorea; order Rhabditida; family Diplogasteridae; genus Micoletzkya; species Micoletzkya japonica. The sequence continues at coordinate 166,559 of LS853573.1, read as the reverse complement.
TTATGATCCCTACCTTGACAACCTCAAGTCGCCTCTTATCAAGGACGAAAGCGACGGCAAGACTCTGCGTCTTCGGTAGGCATTCTCTCTATCTTTTACCTCCCAACTCTCTCTCCCTCTCTGCCTCCGTTCCCTCCGATCCAATTAGTAGCCTGACACACAAACACTCGGGATGGATAAGGAATGGGAGAGAGGATGAGGAATGAGAAGAAATGAAGAGGAATGAAGGAGAAGGAGAGCGGAAAGAGGAGAAGGCATGGGAGTGGAAAAGACAGAAGGAGAGGGAAAAGAAGGGGAGGACGAGGAAGTTGAGGGAGAGTGGCACTCTCGAGTAACAAGGGAAGACAGTGATGTGATCAGATTGTTCAGTTCTCCCCTTGTAGTATCCACATAGTTACTTCTCTCTCTGCAGTTTCGACGTGGCTCAGTACCGACCAGAGGAGGTTACGGTAAAGACGATCGACAACCGTCTGTTGGTACATGCGAAGCATGAGGAGAAGACCCCGCAGCGTACCGTATTCAGAGAGTACAACCAGGTCAGAGACGTGGTCAACTGGAACAGATAGATCCCCTTAACTATTTCGTGATCATTCTCCAATCGAGCGACAGAAATGAGATGTCGAGAGCAGTCGATAAGAACATAAGAGGATTACCGAGACGACACACGACAAAAGATTAGACGGGCGAAAAGAGGGGATCAGAACCATTTCGTCATTAGTACACAATAGCAAAACTCCATTTCATTCGGAGGAGGTGATCTGATCGAGAGCGGTGGCCTTGCAGGAATTCCTTCTTCCTCGTGGCACGAATCCGGAGCAGATCAGTTCGACTCTTTCGACCGATGGAGTTCTCACTGTAGAGGCACCCCTTCCCCAATTGGCCATTCAACAATAAGAGAGAACGACAAGACCTCTTCCACTTCCATTTTCATCTTCATACTCTCCACCCCGTACTTCCCATAACCTCGTAAGTTTGCTAGTTCTCCATCCCCTGCTCATGTTTCCAATGTGTCAGCATAAGCAAAATAATATTCCCTCGGTCAGAAGCAGAATGTAGTGTATCTCATATCATACGTAGCTTCTCCAACTACTAATTGTCCATTGCCAATCGTCCTAATAAATGCGAGCTCATTCTGGATCCTGAATAGCTTGACGAGGGCGACACATGGTTTCATGGAAGGGAATGACTGACAAGTGAAGAGCGGAGTGCTGCTAACTAACAAATAACTAACAAATACAAGCCCTCCGCTACCCATTACAGTTGCTAGCGTAAAAAGATCTAAAGCAAACAAATGCAAGGGTAAAATGGGAAAGAGATTGGCAGGAAAAGTGGAGAGATGTTTATGTAGGATGAGGAGGAAATAATAATGGAGTTGAAATGTCAGTGGATGTCAAGGGCAAGAAGAACTGGCTGAAAGTACGGGGGTTGGCTAGGCAAGGAAATGAGACTACCTTGTGGTCTCCCATGCAATGCGCCCGACCGATGCTCTCGTAAACGGCGGTATTCACGAAGAGATTTCTAAGAATTAATGGATATTCAAGAGGCCATTTTAAAAAATGTCAATTTAAAAAAATAAAAATGTGTTTCAAATTACTCACTCAAATGCAGTCTTATTCATCAGTACGCGATCGCACCAAGCTGGTGCTCGCGTATTCATGAAAACACCCGAGTTGAGCGGGTCTTCACTCCATGGATATCTGAGATCGCACAACATTTTCCCTATCTGAGAAGACTCTCGCTCTGCAAATGAAGAAGCACCTACGTGGGTGGAAAGCTGATCGGCAGTTCGTGAAGTTCCGGAAAATTGTGAACCTGAAGAGAGAAAGATATTTCTATACATCATAAAAACTTTATTTTATAATACAAGATGTTTCGATAAAAAAGAAAAAAATAGATAAAGAGCTCATAATGTCTCAAGAGAGAGTGGTAATCCTCTTTATTTCTCCTTAGTCACCTCCTTATCGTCTTCGAGATATGTCGTCCAGTCAGCCAGTAACTTAACGTGATTAAAGTAATCGAATCGCTTCTTCTCAATGCGTAGTACGTAACTGGAACAGCCCGTATACTCGTGTTTGCATGAATATTCGACTACTTCTCATTAGGCTCGGAGTCCTCTCGCCTGAATTCAATAGCCGAGACGGTTCTCCTCAAGTGGTCGGGAGGCACGAGTTCTTGTTTGATGTTCATCACTTCCTGGTCCTTCAGCAAGTCCTACAACCGACATCTTCTATCTCCATCTCATTAGCATATTTCCTATCACCTGAGAGCCGTGCTGCACCAAATCATCCAGAGGATGCGCTTCTGCTCGTTCGGTTAACCGCTAAAAAGCCAAAATAAAATCATAAATTTAGAATATTCGAGAATAATAGCAATACCGTACACTCAAGAAGGCCCTGCTGTCCAGGCGGAAGTTGAGATCTCCGAAGACGAATCTCAACATCTCCTCTACTCTACCCTCCCGCACTCATCTCGTCTTTCCTCTCGCATTCTCCTCTACCTCATTATGGTTGTGTCATCGTCTCCTTCCAAAACACATTGTTCTATAACATAGTCCAGAGCTCGTTTCCTGTTCGAGCTGTAGAGCGAGGGATTCTGCGGAAGGGGTAAATGAACGAGGGAATCGCTCGTCTCATCTGACCTCGTGAATGAGAGCGAGATTGGATTCGTCGTGGAATAGATGGACATTAATGAAGTCGACGAGTCTGAGGCAGTCTTCCCTTGTCTCCCCCTCCCCTCCATTCCCTCACCTGCCCCCTATCCTCCACCGTGTCTGCAGGTATCCCTTCCGTCCCCACTTAATAGCCGGCCAGAAATGCTTCGGGAACTTCCTCTTCACTACGCGGTTCTCGTTCTCCAACCCGTCCGTCCGCATATCCAACTATAAGAGAGACGGCTTAGTAGTGCTTTTCTCTCCCTCCTCCCCCCTCCCTTGTTTATGTCTTACTGAGGCCTCCCTTTGGAGTCGAGAGAACTCTTTGCTAACGAAGTCATACTGCTCAATGCAGTCTACGGCGACTTCATTGATGAAGAAGATCGACCCGAGCGCCTTAAACACGTCCATTCCAGCTCCGTTCTCTACTCTCCTTATACAGTATATCCGGGAGAAGTGTAATTGAGATCGAGATAAGCCTTGACGAGAGGAAAACGGGTATGGAGTCTATCGACGAGCTGCCGTATCAGGACGGGCACCTTTACAATGGGATTAAGTGATAGGAGGGAGAGGAAGGGGAGAGACGCACGCGCTCCTGAGACTCTATGACACACGACAACAAGCGAGTATGCTGATAATACGGGTCGCACACTACAGAAAGGGACAAGACTTACTTGAGCTGAACATTCGACGTATCGCTTTCCTCCCGTTTCTTGCATGTGCAGAACTGTGAGGGAAGCGTCTTCATTCAATATTCGCTTAAGGAATGCATTGGGCGACTCGACTAAGGTGTTAACTACGAGTGAGATGATAAAGCATCGCGATACCTGTGACATAACATCCAGCCAGCTTTCTTGTAATCGTTGTCCCTGCAGAGGAAGGGGGGATGGGATCATGAGACGGATGGGGAGAAGAGCTAACACTCTCTTACCTCTTCAAATAGACTTCCCACATTCGCTGTCATTAACAATAACCGTTGACTTTCTCGCGCTGTTCCATTCATTCTTTCTGAAGAGAAAAAAAGTGAAAGGGTGACGGGAACTATTGTGATGATATTATGGAAGGAGAATGAGGAGAGAGAAGAGGACATGGAGAGGTTGAAGGGGGGCCAGAGAATGCAGGAAAGAGTAAGAGAAAGAGTAAGAGGAGCACTACGCACGACGGGAGCAATGTGTCAGGTTCACGACGTCTCTCCCTCTTCGTCTCCCTCCCTCCATCTCTCCCCCTCACCCCCTCCTCCCGCACTCCCTCACTCTTACTCTCACAACAATCCTCACTGACTCGCAGGCTACTTATTGCTGTGGCCAACAGTAAACACTTTCGGATGAGGAGTGAACAAAAAAAACGAAGAGAGTTGAAGAATTGAGGAAGAGGACGACGGACGAAAGAGTATGGAGAGGGAGACAGGATGTTCGTTTGGGCGATAGATACGTAGTGGGCACGGGTGAATCGTTATCAGAATGCGTGTATGAGAAAGGAAAGCAATGGAGCAGACCGGCCTCGCCTTTTGCCACATTTCACAAACCGGCATCTTCATAAATGGACAATTTATGAAAAAATAACAATAACATTTCGGTTGTTATTATTTTCGACAATTCTAAAAATGAAAGCTTCGAGAACCTTAAAAATTGTTCGTCTTCGATAAGGAGGAACGGTTCTGGTCGGTTCGCGAATGGAGAGGGGAGACCGACAGGAGGGACTTGGTTGAAGGAGCGAAAGAACGAATGAGTGTCTATCTCGGAACGGAATCTTCTACACGGACACACACACACCTCGTAAACCCTCACTAATGTCTCTTCTTCCCTCTCTCTCTCGGCAATTCGGCAGAAAACTACCGAGAGAGGAATATTAGAGGCTGAGGAAGACACGAGGGAAGTGAACCCCGCGTTTATCTCCGTTCACATGACTACATACGTTCTAAGGAGTACGAAGTTATAAATCAATGGACAGACAAAAGTGAATAAAAGGAAGCGGAAGAGTACACGGGGAAAAGGACGACGGAATGCGTGTCCTTCCTTCTTTTTTGCCCTTCGAGAAAAGAGAGTTTCAATCTCCGGCGAAGCGCGTCAAAGACTTCACTAAAAGGGTAGGAAAGAGCAGATAAAGGGGAGTGGAGGGAGGAAGGAAGGAGTGATTGAAACATTGACGGTACTTACGTCCCTCTCCAGTCTCTTCTCCCCAAAGGACAACTCAATTTGTTCGTGCCCCACAAGCCAAAGGAGATCCGAGCTACACGCATATTTTCGTCCCCCTCTTAATTGTCTCAACTGATAACGGATCTGTCGTTCACACGAATAGCGCCTCTTGCGTAGTGACGTCATCGTTCAGAGTTCATTCCATTCCCCTCTTATCTGGCTGTGTAACTCATTCCTCAAGAATGGAGGCTATCTATCGCTCATCACCACGTGGAATGAAGATGCATACGAGTAAGAAGAGGGGAAGAAGCAATGAATAGGGCTCTGAGATAGCCCTCCCCCATCCCTTCCCTCTTGAGAAGACTACTCACTGGTGGAGCATCTGCTGTTTCCCCCACCAGACGGGCCCTCCCCCATTGGATAAGGCAGTAGAGTGGATCAGACCTCTCCCCCCATCCCCTCTCCTTCTCTCTCGTACTGTTCAGCCCTCCTCCCCTATCTCCCCTCGATCTCTCCATTCTCTTCAGATGCCCCGTCGTTCCCTTCTCCTGCCGTCTGATCCCCGTGACGAATGGGCTAAAGTTGAGACGTTCTTCGTCTTCCTCATAACCTCGCTCTTCTTCCTGGCTGTCATTGCTGCTCTTCTCTCCATCTTCGTCCTCAAACTGCCCGAGTATGCAGTCGTGCTCATTGTTGCCGGTAATATATCCCTTATCTCTTTTATCTCCGCCTCCCCCCTCCATGATAGATGGCAATTGCGAGACGACTTGGCCATTAAAAGTTCCGCTTCAAAGCTTCAATACGTGCCGTGCAGTGATCATTGTAATGCAACAAGGGAAAACAAGCGGGAGGAGTAGTTGATTGTAGTGTAAGAAACGTTCGTTTATCAGCTGCTGTCTCTCGTTTTCTCTGCCTCTCTCCACTCTCCCTGTCCCTTCCCTCGCAGTACTTTTCCCTCCTGGTCACTTTCCCCCTTCCATTCATCCTCCCTTTCTCCCCTTTATTCACACCACGATCCCTTATCTCACCAGCGCGTGTAAAGCATTACAGTAACTAATCCCCTTCGACCTCCTTCCCTCACTCTCCCTTTCCCTCGCTTTCCCTCCCTATCTCTCCCTCTCTCCCTCCTTTCCCTCTCACTCTGTCCTCTTTCCCTTTCTATCTCTTCTAATCCATGACATCGCCACCTGATCGTCCATATACACTGCAGCTGGGACAAATGGACAAAACGGTTTCTAATGAGATTAGAAGGGAAGAGGAATGGGGGGAATAGGGGAGGAGAGGGAGGAAGAGACGAGATTATTGCAGTCTTCGTGCTGCTCGTCGCTGTTCTGGCCATCGGCTTCGGAGTGGTTGGAGAGAGACGAAGAACGTTGAGGAGACTAAGGAGACGGAGGATGATGCACACGCAGATATTCACCATTGCCCAGCACGTCTCCCCGAACGCCCTCCTCATCGCCCCTTCTCTAGGTATCATATCCACCCCCCCTTCTATCACTTCCCGGGTCAATCGAGTCACCACAGACAAAGGGACACAAGCTGACTGCGTAATAGTCTTTGTGAGAAGCGATGTCAATGCCTCGCGTTTGATCTGGCCGAACATGGGGAGAGCATGAGGGGAGAGTGAGGTGAAGTGGGAGGTCGAGAGTGGGGGAAGAGGATAAGAGGGAGGGGATCGACGGCTGGCAGATGGTTTGTATGCTTCGGGAACACAGCATCTGTCACTACGGGAAGATGCTGCGAGGGAGGGCAGTAATTGCGATACGAGAAGAAGAAGGGCAGGGGATGGGATGGGATGGGGGTCTAAGGAGGGGACACCAGAGCGAGGGGGCAATGAAACAGAGACACCTTCTGTCAGTCGACCATTAACTCGTTCAGATCCCCTCCATATCCCCCGGCCATCCCTCCTTCGTCCCTGCCCACAATCTTCCCTTCCACCCTACGAACAACTCTTTGTCCATCCCGGGTACGGCTCTTTCTCATTCATTCTTAGTTTATGCGGACTTGCCGTTAACAGTAGAACAATTACCAATAAGCATTAGCTTCGTATTCGTATAACACTATGGCAATGAATGCGGAATACCCCGGGAGCCCTATGCTATTTCCCATTAGCATACAGTTAGTTGAGACGAAGACTGCTATTTAGAGAACGCCTTCTTTGGCTTAGATAACAATGGCTCCATAATACTGTAGTAGCGGTTGATCCATTAGTAGAATACGGTAGATACCTCTGTTCTGTCGGGAGAGAGATTAATGTCTCTTGGGCGGTATAATCGTCAGTGACACACCGTCTGCTCTTTCTCTGCCTCTCAATGACCCGTACCCCTCCTTGCCTTCCTGCATATTTTAGCACCCCCGGTCCATTGTTCCGTGGAGTAGTCCCATCAATTACAGTCCTCCCCCGTGCTACTCGAGTCTGGGAGGGTGTCTACAGAGGGATCGGACGACGGCCTCAATCCGTTCCACGCTCTCCTCGCCTCCCGAATACACAGAACAGATAGCCGAGACGGTATATCAGGCAGAGGAAACCGCCGTTGAGATCGAGGAAGAGATCGTCATGGAAGCTACAGCGTAAGTGATTATTTCATTCAGGCGACCTGGAAGACTGTTCCATATGACTTTCACATGAAAGATTTTGCAATAAATGGAAAATAAAATAGATTTTAAAAAGTTACTTAAATTCACATTTTTACGGCAGCTTCTTCCGTCCTTTAATTTTTCCAAGGAGAGTAAATATAATAATCGCTTTTCCCTCTAAAGCTGCAATGAGTACAATACAACAACAATGCTAGTTACAGGAATTATAGCTATGAATAATCCTATTCTTCTCCGTAAACTTACCGTTAAGCTAGTAAATTGTGGGCCGTGTTTGAAACACTTGAAACAAAGCCATATCGCGGCTGGGAAAGGTCGTACCGAGGTCTGGTTGGAATTTTTGGAATCCTCAGGACGAGATCTATTTGTGTAGCAAGTTTGGTAATGATTCATCAAGTTTAAAGACCTTTGAAACGTAAAAATGTGGCATTGGAGAGGTTCGAGCAGGGATAGCGAGAATTTCATTCATTCAAAATATATAAAAGCCGTTTTAACCGGTTTAGGGTTGTCTATTCATCACCAAACTTGATACACAAGTAGATCTCGTCCGGAGAATTCCAAAAATTCCAACCAGAACTCTGTACGACCTTTCCCAGCCGAGATATGGCCTTGTTTCAAGTGTTTCAAACACGGCCCACAATTTACTAGCTTGACGGTACAGTAATCCAAGGTAGCGAGTGAAAATTGATGATTTCAGGGAAGGCGAGGCTACTCACTCGTTGATCGTCCGAGTAATCGACTGTTCCAAGGAAGTCCCCGAGGCCTTTTCCCTTCCTCAGAATGAGACCGTCTGCTAGTCCCCTGCCCATCTATATCTCACTTAGAACGGGTTCAGTCTACCAGTACACAACCATAACGCGACATTCCTCGATCTCTTCGTTACTAACTCGCTTTAACTGACACAGACACATAATTGACACGACTGCCATATCCTTGCCCTATTTATTGTTATACGGAGTAAGTTATTCATGACGAAATGCATAAATAAAGAATGAACAATCAGAGACAGAGGGAGATGGAAGAGCGAATAATAATTCGAGCGCCGCGGAGGGAAGGGAGGTAAGCGGGGGTAGACGGGGTTGTCGTGGCAACGGAGGGGAAGACGAAAGGGTGGGCATCCCGTCGAACCCTTCCCTCGACAGGCATATCCCCTTATCCCCTCCTCTCCCCCTTTATCTCCCCTCTCCCCTTCCTTCTCTCTATCACTTGATGAAGCGTGCGTCCACTGCCAATGCCGACAACAGAAAAGGTGAGACGGAGCGGGGAAGAATAGAGAGAGAGCGTGCTTGTGAACGAACGCGTTGCTAAGTTCTCTGAGCTATCGTAACTTCCACTTGATTGAGTGCTCCCATAAAGTCTCATTTCAGAACATCCTCCCCTGATTCACCTCGAGAATCGGATAAGAAGAGTTCGCATTCTCGCTGAGCAGGCTGCACAGAAGGTAACGGGAGGAACGATTAGGGAGGGGGCACCTAATGAATGGCCGTTTCTCGTGAAGATGTGAATAATGAACGACTTGAGGGAGATGGAATCGGACGGAGTCACGCGAAGGAGAAGACGAAGAAGGAGGAGAAGAGGGAAGGCAAGAGGGAGGAAGACGAACCTCCACGGGCTAAACCCCCCTCGTCCCTCGCTCGACCTCTACGATACAAGGAGCCCTCAACGAAGGAGAACGGACGGGTCAAGTCAGCCAAGGTGAGTCTTCTGTGGGTGGTCTTCGTCGTATCCTTCCTTGCATAGTCCGTTCAGCTCACGAAGCAAACGACTTCCGCTTCACAAAACAGACCTCAGACGTCGAAAAGCCCCGCGAGGCGAATAGTGGAAGGAGAAGGAAAACAGGAATCGCCGTACGCAAAGTGAGTAGAGGAGAAGAGGATGATGGGAGAGGAGCTGAGTAGGCAACGACCGAATACGACGACGATGGCCAGTGAACGGATGAAGAGGATTGAGGAGGACCTCCAGAGGGTCAAAGACGAGAATCGCGAACTGAAACGGAGGCTGAAGGCTGATGTCTGTCTGAGCAAAGGTAAGCTCTTTCGTGTGGAGAGAGGGCAGGGATCTACGTAGGAATGAATGCTGACGCGAGTAGTGGGGAGGGCCGTCGGGTTGTCATTGAGAGAAGAAGTGAGAGGAGTCCCTCTCACTCTTAGATATCGCCGACTGGCCAAGACAGGACCTTCTGCGACTCATATCGCAACTTGAATCGAAAGAGGTAGCTTATACGTTCTGTTTATCATTTTGTCTGTTCAGCGAATTCGAACTTGTCTTTGTTATAAACTTGTCTTTATACGCAGGGGATTGAAAGATAGCGAAAGTAGTTAGCGAAAGTAAAGTAATTAAGATAATTTTTACGCGTTCCCTCAGGTCCGCAAGCCCGTGCAAGCGGCGGTTCGCAAGCTCAAATCCATGGGCGATTCTTCTTCTCTGCAAGAACAACTGAAGCAGGCCGAGGAGACAATTGAGGAGTTGAAGTACACACTACCCATTCCCATCCTTTCTCCCCTCTTCCCCTTATCTCCCCCCTCTTCTGATTGTCATTCCCTCCTTCTTTGTACTCCGTACCATCGATTATTATGTTCAGTCGCGAGAACCGTCACCTCAAAGAACAACTCGTCCACAGTTCTACTCCTCCCGACTCTTCGCATTCGCCCGAAGATAAGCCCATTCGACCCCCTAAGTGAGTCATTCTTCTCCCTCTTCTTCTTCTTCTTACGTATCTTTACTCCAATAACATTAATTCCTCGTGGTCGTTCAAGCATTGTTTTCAGTGTTCCTCGACTCAACATGATGCAGAGTTCGTCCAGTGATTTCCCGGAAGAGAACGGGTACGGGAAAGGGGAGATGTCTACCTTTTTATATCGTTCCTCATTAAGGTACGGAAGCTTCGACAAAGAGGAAGTGGAAGCAGCGCCTGTGAAGGAAGAGGATGAAACTCAAGTACGTTTTGTATATTAAGGAGGGGAAGGGGGAGGAGTAGTTATGCAAAAAGTATATTTGAGATGCATAACGGAAACGGATCGAAGACGGAGGGGAAAGACGAGGGAGGGGGAGGGGGAGAGGGGGCAGATAGGGAAGAGGAGAAGGCCGAGGACGATGTCATCACAGACCCTCGACTCATGAAACGGGTTCGTCAACTACTGCATTCATAACAGCTCGAGAAGAGGAGGCTACTATCCCTTCTTGCATATGATAGATACTATATATAATTCTTCGATATAATATCTCCCCTTGCAGTATGACTACGACCAGATCGCGTGTGATATTGTCCACGCAACTCGTGCTCACATTCTGAGGAAACGAATGGTTGATAAGTGGAGAAAGGAGATGGATAGGGACTGCGAACGGCGAAAGGAAGCCATCGCGGCTAAGGCTGCTCCATCCCGTTGATCGACCCCCGTGTACTGTCTACTCATTCATTGTACAAGAGTTCATCGGTCTTTTGAAATGCATGCGGCTATCGTCTTATATGTAGTATTCGCAATGGTCATATACGGTAAATGATTGGACGGAATGCGAAAACGGGGAAGGAACGGAGAATGATGACACAAACTTAAGCGAGAGAAATAGAGAGATAGACTAGAAGCAGTTTAGGGAAGGGAAAGTGAAAGGAATACTCTTTGGTAGGGGAGACCTCATATAGCACGTTAAGGTTGAAGGGTGGAAGGGGAGAGCAGGAGACCTGTGTGAGTGGATAGGGAAAGTCGAGACGGGGAGGAGATGATAGGGGGTGTCTCGTGATATCAGAAGATGACGACGGTGTCGAGGGATTCAGAAGTCGACGACGACAGAATCAGAACATCTCCGGCTGCTCCATCGCCGCCGTACGCGACATCTTCTGCAATGAAAGGAGTGATTACCGGGAGGGAAGGGGTTATTGCGGGGACGACGCTACAGAAAAAGACGTGCAGCCCTTTGCAGGAGGGAAAGGAAGGGACTAGGGAGGGATGGCGGGGACTACGACACTCCGCTCTAGCTAAGGAGAGACATTCTCTTTGTAGAAGAGAGACACACTCGGCATCACAGCAATTACCCGTCTCAATGAAGGGAAGGGGCAACCGCCCACGGACGGAGCATCGGAGGGAGAGTGATGAGAGGTGCGCGGGTAGGAATACGAGAGAGAGAGAGTAAGGGGTGATCGGGAGGGGTATGAGAGGGGGTATAAAGGGCACTCGGTGATGGAGTGAGTGAGAACACGAGATATCTCATACATTGAGCAGCATGTTCGTCGATCGTTTCTGGTGGGCGGCCGCTTGCAGATTCGAGTTGTTGTTGGGACGCTTGAGCTTGGCACGAGTACAGCAAGTGTTCCCGAGGGCATTGCGACGGATGACACAGTAATCGAGAGCCAGAACGGCGACGATGAGCACTCCGCATGCCATGAACGACCAGACGGCCCACGCCGGGACTCCTGCCCACGGCTCGCCCCATGACGACTCCTCCATTAGACCATCTAAGACAAGCGAGATTAGCTTACGACCAGGAACTGCCATGGAATACGGTGGACGCAAGGGAATGAAAGGAGATGTCGGGGACTGAAGAAGTCGTTCGACGAACGTTTAGAGCGGAGGCAAGGGGGAAAGCACGTAGAAGACGTGTGAAAGAAAGCGAAAGAGGAGGAGGTAATGAGTGGAGAGGGAGACTTTTGCAGAGGGAACGCTGTAGGTGAAAGCTACTACGAGAAGAAAGTAGAGAAGGGAATGGGGACCGAAGACGACAACAATGAGATGAGGGACTGTAGAGAGTAGATGAGAGAAGAGGGGGGAGGGAATGGATAAGGAGAGAGTGGACAAGGCATGATGCTACCCCTTCGATAGTCTCCCCTCTCTTGCGATAGCTCAAGCTGCTCACTCTACCGTATAGGCTGCCTAATGAATCCACTTACAGACCCGAAGAGCATAAAGAATAATTTGAAGGGACGCAAGAGAGCGCTGACGGACGTCTTCTTGTCTTTCTCAATTAGCATGATTGTCCCCTCTCTCAACGAGGTTGCGAACGCAGAAATCCGAGAAAGTCTACGCAACCGACGTCTTCTGCCTTCTGGTGAATTGAGGGGAAGGAGGAGGGGAAGGGGGAAAGGGAGAAGAGGAGAGGAGATGGAGTAGGGGAAGACGAGAAACAACGATAATTACAGCACACGATTTATGGCTGACGACGATGACAGCCCTCTTAATTGGAGGATAGGGTAGGCGAAGGGAATAGGGACAGATATAGACACAGATATAGACGAGAGGGGGATATGAATGACACTTGAATGGAGAGGAGACGCTTCGGTGGAGACACAAGAGAATTCATCTACTCGGCATTCTCATAATTGGAGATGCTTAGAAGGGATGGAATGGACGAGTAGACTGAAGGAGGGGAGACAGGGGAGAGAGTGCGAAAGTTTGTGAGAGAGGGGAAGAGTCAACCGAAAAAGGGCATCGTTCTATCGAAGAGGAGAAAGGAGAATGCGAGGAATGAGAAGGGAGAAGGGAAGAGGGAGAGGAGGGAGGTCGACGGATGGATACTGAGGTCAAGAAGGGAGGAGATGGACTCGACGAGGAAGGGGATACACTCGTAGTCATTACTCACTTAGGTAGACGAGAGGAGAGCAGGAAGTGGAGAAGGGAGAAGGAGAGCAGAGATAAGAAGGACTGCGAGGAGGGGAGAGATGAATGCTTTTAGCGTGATTGCAGTATGATAGAGGGAACGGGGGATGAAGGGGGAGAGTGGGCCTCTCACTGAAGGGGACTCTCAAGGAGGGGCTAAGCGATGACGCCCTCTTCTCCCCTCTACTCCTCCTCCTCTTATTCTACTCATTCTCTTACTTGCCACATTCACACATCCTTCGCGAGCAGAAGGAATACGCGGATCGAAGAAGGAGTTGAATGACAAAAAGGGACAAGTTAAAGGAGGGAAGAGGGGGAGGCTAAAGAAGGAAGCCGACACGGGAATAGATGGGACACGCGAGACGAGTTGAAAAGTTAAAGGGTTGAGGAGGGAGGGGGATAGTCGACGAGCCATCGAAGACTAAGAAGACGTCGTCGGATCTTTGCATGGCAGAGGTCCCCTCCCGCCCCTTCCCCCTCCTCTCTTATGCCCGACTAATCGGCAATTTCCGACAAGGGCACGAAGTAGAGAGAATGGCCAAGGTAAGAGAAAGGAGACGAGTTGCAGAGAGAGTAGAGAGAGGGAGGGGGAGGGAGGGAGGGGGAGAAGGAACAGAGGGTCAAACGTCGGCGAAGACGATAGAAGAGATGGACTCGGAATGAGACGACGACTGCATCTTATGCGTATATCCGGATACATGGGAATGAGGAGGGAGGGAAGGGGAGAGGAGGAGGGAAAGAGGGGAGGAAGTTTGAGAGGAACGAGAAGAGTACAAGAGGAATGGGTTGGCACGAGCCTCTTCTGTACCCATCTACTCCCTTATTCAACGACTTTTCCCCTTGAGCCCCTCCGTGTGAAATATTGTCCAAGCACTACAGTACCCGCACCCTTTACGCGAAGCGCCTGTCAAAACACGAAAATAGAAGAGAGAAGGACACTGAAGGCATCAGAGGCCTGTAGTGAGAAATGAGTGGATCGGCAGATGAATAGATAATTAGAAGAGGAGATGAGGAAGGGGAAGTGGAGGAGTGATTGTTGCTGGCTTCGTGTACGGGAAGGGATGGAAAGACGAGATGGAAAGAGACAATTATGGAGAATGAGAGTGGAGATACATACATTGAAAGAAGACACATAAGAAGGGGGAAAGGAAAAGGAGAAGAAGGAGATGGTCAATGGGGTTGGGAGGACTCGGAGACGAAGAGACACGAGAGAAGGGAATGGTCGGGATTGGATAAGGAGGAAGGGATGAATAGACAGAGAGTCTGTGTTTACATCTCCGTCCTCTTCTTTCCCATCCTTCACAGTCACTTTTCGTCTTTCTCTCCCCCTATTCCTATATATTCGTCCCCCTCTTCGATTCCCCGTACAATTTGGACCATAGTCATTGATTCACTTCTTCATCTTCACATACCCCATTCGACCCTTTTCATGCCCGTTCCCTCCATTGTCTCTTTCCCCTCTTGCCTAACCGTACATGCCCTATTAACGCAACTCCACTCTTTCGTCCTCCACTCCAATCTCAATATCTCCCCCAAAAAGGAGGAGGAGGCGTCAGAGTGGGAGAAGTGAATGTTCGAGAGATTATCGCATGATAGTCAATCGAGTCTCTTCTCAATGGACGTCGTCCATTGCATTGGTTAATGAGACTGCACGAAAGCTGTGCAGTGAGTGATTGGAGTGCATACGAGTCTCCAGTCTCTCCCTTATTCCTCTCCTTCACTTCTTTTCATCCCGTATAAATGGCGTATTCCTGTAAGAAGTCGTCTTCGTCGTCTGTATCTCCCCTCGGTGTAATAAGCCTTGATTGAGATGTCGTCGGGAGAGGGAGGCAATCGTTCGACTCTCGCAGTCCCTCATTACTCCTCTACCAAGTGCGACCCCGCGCCTGACAGTCCCCTCGACTCCCATCGTCCGAGTGTAAGTCAGTCAGTTCATTCCGTGCCCCTTCCGGTCCGCTGATTGGTTGTCTTCTCGCAACAACCACACTTCCTTCCCTTCAACGCAGTCGTTCTTCCAAGTGTCATGTGTATCTAGTTAGTCGATGAAACGAGTAGTCTCCATTCATTTCCATGGTACTCGAAGCTCTCGTCTTCAAGGGTCGTTACTCTCTTCACAGTGCACATGTTGTAGCTGAATGGAAGGAGACTGACCCGTCATCTATGCTCAGTCTCTCCCCTTCCCACACTCACACGCATCTCCCACCAGGCAATGAATATTCCTTCTCCTCGAATATTCCTCACTCTTCCATTCATCTTCTCTGCTTCTCCATTGTCCGTTCCAGCATTAGCCTCTCCTGTCCCTCGTCCCTTATCCAATTTCATCTGTCCTTTATTTTCTCGCGGACCAATCACCTCCCCGCTCTGTACCACAGCATCGTCAGTTCTTCCAAGCGATAAATGTCATTTGAGTATCGGCACATCCTCTTTTTCTCCTCCTCCTCTTTACTCTATACTCTCCTCACATTATATTCTTGTCTCACTCAGCCTATGCTACAAGTGTGTTTGTTTTGCATGACTAGCCGTTTTTTCTCTCATCCCATGCAGTAGCATATTATTCTGTCACGCTATCTGTGCAGCATAGCGAATCAACGGCAAAGCAATGCGAATTAGTGGGAAAACTGTGGAATCTTCGTCGGTCCAAACAACATAAGTATATATCAATCTGAGATTTACTTCCTCGCTACCTACTTGTATGATATCATATCCCATGCATATCGTAGTATTCCCGGGTACTCCATGTTCGGAGCCCCTGAGAACAAACGAAAATAGTAAGAAGTCTTGCTATTCGTTATGTAGTATCTCGTAGGTGTTGATAAATAATGAATGTAGCTTGTGCAAGGTGTCCTTCAGATCTCGTCGTTAGCCTCTTCTACAATGGTTCCGGGAGGGATCGGTGCTTCCCTTCTCTCCGTCCGCTCTTCCATACAGTCGTCCATTCGTTCCGTTGGAATCTTCCTCGTTCGTCGCCCTTCTTATCCTTTTCCCCTTATTTTGCCTTCTCTTCCCTCCTCAACCCCTTCGCTCCCACACTTCCCCTATCCATTACCTAATGGTATTCTGGCATGTGAACGAGTACTACTCATGCAAGTAATTCAAGCCCCTTTACACTAACCAAAGTACACGATGACGCTATAAGGAGCTTCTCTTCAGATAGCTCCGTTCTCTAAACACCGTTGTTGTCTCGGTTGTGTGACGCTTCGCGATGCAATCCCGTTGATTTGCGTTGCAGAAGTAGTGCTGCTCGGTGAGAGTAATACATTCCTACATACATTCCCTGCCTCCTTCTCGAGGTCCGTATCGGATTCAGCCAATATATGTACCGCAAACAAGCAAAAAGCGCGTGGCGTACTTGGTCGCCTGCGTTGGCAGCATTCGCAGAGAATGAAGAAGGAGAAGGAGAGGTTCCGGGCAAAAAGCGGCAATTTCAGCGATGGCAGCAGTTATCGTGCTGGACTTGTACCTCTCAGACGGAAAGCTCTTCTACACGAAGTCACTGCAAGGTAATGGCTGGTTGGGGCGTCTGGTCTGTCTTCTGTCTCTTCCCTAATAGCCCCCCGTCTCTCCTCTAATACCCAGGGAGGGGATCGCTCGTCGCCGTGTCCTTCATCGTCATCGCCGCAATCTCTCTCATCATCCACTTTCTCACTCTTCTCGCCTGGAGATGGGGTCGACCTCGGTTCTATCTAGTGCATGCAGCATGGCAGGTAGAGGAGACTCTTACTGCATTCGGACACACAAAGGGAGGGGAGTAATAAGCGAATCTCAGACGATTCTCGTTCTGCTTCTTCTCGCGATGTTTTCCCAAGTAGTCTACGGGATGCATGCCGGTCTCATTCTCTTCGCCTCGGGCTGTGTCATCTGTGTCTTCCTCTCTGTCATCATCTTCCTCGAGCTTTGGTGGTCAGTCTCTCCCCTTCCCCCCCCCTTTCCCCCTCCCACTCATCCTCGATCCCTTCAGGATATTCGTAGTGGTGGACGCCGCCTTCTTCGAAAGTTACTTCTACAGAAGGACCTCATCGAGGGCCGAGGAAGACGAGACTAATGATATGAAGCACTCGTCGGCCTCCAAGAAGACCGTCCCCGTAGTGACGGTTGACTGCGTCTCCGAATAACCCCTATCATTCCCCCCATTCTCTATATACCGGTCCTGTCATTCTATCGCTTGTATAAACCACACATTCGTTTATCGCAGTTGATCGAGTCACCTAACAAATTGGTAGGAAAGGAGGGTGGGAGAGAGTGGGAGGAAAGGGACTGCGGTTGGCGTGTCAGAGGATGAACTTGGAACAGGGACACGCTTGCTTCCGACACGTGTACGCACCACAGCAGAAGCACTTCTGAAAATGATGGATGATAGAAATTATTGGATAAGTCGGGAAATTTCAATATTGCTTTCAATACATGAAAATGAGCAATAATTATGGGTAGAACGATCCACAATATTCTAACTTTGATATACAAGCATGTCAATCTTCGGTATACGTACAATACTAGAATCTGGTAGAGATATATCTACCATAATGCTTAATTGTTCCCTCACCGGCCTCTCGAGTAGCTCCTTCATCCTATCCAGCATGGAATTGGACTGCACGACAACGACGTTGGAGTCTCCGTCAACGACTTGACAGGCTGAATACAATGACACTACTCCTCTCTTCCTCATCATTCCCGGATACTCCCACACTCCCTCGCCCTTTTCCAACTCGCGTCACTCACTTCCCAGTTGAGCGAAGGCGAGAACGAGTAGAACAGCCAGACCGCTCGCGATCATCTCTGAAAGAGGAATGAGAAGAGGGGCTGGGGAACAGGAATAGACGGTGTGTGGACAACGGAAACGAGTGGAGCGTATAGCATAAGAAGAGAGGGGGAGGTGAGGACTGGGATGGAAGGGGAAGGCTGTGCATGGGCATGGGAAAAGGACACGAAATGGGATCACGACCGACTCCGCCTTCAGATTCACACACACAAGAGACTGCAAGGGGAATGGAAGAGGACTATGATTACCGGCGAGGGAGAAAGAGAAGGGGAGACGGAAGGGGCCATGCGACACCACAACACTCATTATGACTCGACGACGTCGAGAGTGAGATTGCGAGTCTGTGGAGGAAGAAGAGGAGGATGATGAGGAGAGAGGGAAAGATGTGGCTGAGACTCTCACCACCGCAGGCACTAATAACTCTGTATCCAAATTATCTCGCCCCGTGTGTGCATGCGTGTCGTCATCCATAGGAATAGCCTTCTCCTGCTTCTACTGCATTGCTTGCGAGGGACTCAATTTGATATTGCAAGATGTATTGCGACATAGCGGATGAACGAAGATTGAAGAGAGGGGGAACGAGACTGAGGGGGTGGGGGTTCTGGCTGACTATGAAGGGCAACTGAGGTTACACGATGAGGACGAGTACCGGTCGAGGGGAAGACTAATACCTGCTGTTGTAGACTAGGAGGGAACGGGGACCGAGGTAAGGGGGAGGAGGAATATAAAGCCTTACGAGGTAACGAAGGGACGACGAGTCGACTGTGTCTGTCGGAGACGGATTTGGCACACCTTGAATCAGTTTACATCTCGTAGAGTCAAGGGGGCCTCTCACTGCCCCTTACTGAGACACGAACCGAAAGCAAGAGCTTTATGATTAAAAAGGAAGGAGTCAATCCGACGTAGACAGACACGGTCGAGTCTTCGGTGCTATCCATAGGGGGAATAGATGAGGGAAGACAGGGAACCATGAAGACAACAAGAAATAGAGGCGAAAAAGAGCTAACCAATCCGAATATGATATTAGACGAACCGATGGTATATGGGAATGGAAGAGGATGCAACGGTAGCGGGACAAGCGAAGACATAATAACAATGTAAGGGAGGGACCAGAAGTAGGCATATCCATAGAGTGGAATAAGGCTAGCCTATATACACAGTTAGCAAAGGCGAACCGTCAAGGTAGGGGGAAGAGGTCTGCTGGGCAGAAGGGAAGGCAAGGAGGTGAGGAGGGGAGGGGGAACGGGGATTGAAGAGAGGAAGAGAAGAGAATGGGAGAAGCCGTTCAACGGTCGAGGGCCATGATGTAACGGTAGGATTCCTCGTCGGTGCGGAGGACGGGACGACCCAGGAATCCTCTGTTGAGCACTGATCCGAGCATTCCGTGCTGAAACCAAACTTTTAGTCCCACTTCTTTTTGAAAACACTTTTGGTACACCCACGTCACTTTAGGGTGATTGAATTGTTCGTTTCTCCCGTCCAATTCATTCCATGCCTATTGAGCATCCGCATCACTATCTGCATCATCTCCCAATCTCTGCCCACTCTTCCCCCGTTCACTCCAAACTCCTCTTTACTACGTATAAAGCGCCCACTTTAGCCTCCTTCCCTATCTAGCCCGAAAGGACCCGATAGCAGTGGGGAGAGGAAGTCTATTTATGGGTGAGGAGTGAGCGCCACAATCACAGTCTGTCACACTAACGCGTACCGGAGGGCAAAGATCACCGCGTGTATTCAGTCCCTCAACTATACGATATTTTGATAGATTTTCCGAGTCATTCGTCAGAGTAACAGTTGCACTCAGCCAACCAACTCTCTCTTCCGCCTTTCACTTCGCTTCTTCTTCTTCGCTCTCTATCCCTCTCGTGATGTCATGGCATGTACCCACAGTCGCTAACAGCTGCCACTTACTTAGCTTCCCTCGATCACACGACATTCACTCATATCCCCCCTTGTCCCTTGTGACTCACCCTAACTTCAGCATCTCTCATCTCTCCCAATTCCTTCTATATTCGCACTTCCGGTTCATCTCTCCCTCACTTCTCACAATGTGAGCCACACTCATTCCCCTCATTCGGCCAGTTCTTCGCCGGTGTAAACAATCACTCAGACCCGGGTCAAAGTCGTGGCAAGTTCTCTCTTTCATGTCAATGCCTATCTAATGTTTCCGATGTCAACCGTAAGGGAAGGGAACCAGAGCAGTGTAAAGTCTCTCTCTCCGTCCCTCTCGAGGGTCAGCGTGCGAATCTCCATTAACCCCTCTCCTCTATCGCCCATCACCCCACCCTGCTTGCTTCGCATTATCTCTTTTCCACGAGTTCAAACGACTAAGAGAATGAGAGAGCGAAGGTTTCATAGACTCGAGAGGAGGCAAGAAGGTGCTTACTTTGTGGTCGTTGGCAGGGGGAGCGGCTGCTTCGGTAGTGGCAGCCTGGAGAGCAGGAGGAGCAGAGGCCGTGGAGGAGGTGGAGGGGGACTGTTGGAGGGGGTTGGAAGAGGAGACTGACGGGGTCACGGCATGGTTAGACGATGATCCCTGAAGGGCCATCGAGGCTGCCGAGACGAGCGAGTTGGATCCTGAGATGGGGAAGAGTAGTTTCATGGAAGGGGAGGGACTGACCTGAGTGAGAGGTGAGAGCGGAGAACATGCTGGGTTGCGGCTTGCGATCGACTGTCGAAGGGGCGGAACTCGGAGTTGTCATCACCAGCCCGCCCTAGAGAACACAGAGAGTAGAGAAGAGACACTGAGGATGCACCGAGAGGAGAGGGGACACGTGGTACACTCCACACGTGGGACGATAAGCAGTGAACGGAATAAGGAGGAGTTGAGGGAGGGGACTGAGTGTCTGTCCCTGGGAGGGCAGTCTGTCTGTGTGTACCGTACCTGTTCCTCCTTGTGCGCTCCCAGCAGAGAGAGTGCGGAGAAGCCGAAATGATTCGACGACTTCTTACGTGCTCCCTCGAGGAAGGCTCCCGGTCTCTCGGCCAGTTGCTGAATCGAACATGCAACCTCTCGGTCTCGACTCGACTCTTCAGTCTGATGCAATCCCTCACTGGTTAGAGCAATGGTTCAATCTCTTTCTCGATAGATATGTGAGTCGGAAGGAGAGGACAAGATCAGGTTAACGAGGTTGCAATGAGCAGCAATCATCTAAGCGTTTCGCCGCTCCGGTCTCCTCCCATTGCCATTACAGTATATCGGCCACTTAAGTTTTCGTCTCTCTCGCCCTTCATCTCTCGGTGCGCCTTTACTCGGTTTCTTCTTCCTTTCCGCACTCTTTCCGGGTGATAAATGAGCCAAATTCGGAACCGGAACCAATTTGATAAAGGGTTCTCTTCTTACCTGGAGAGTCGGCGTTTCCTTGCCAAACTCGGAGAAGAGAGTCCAGTCGATCGCCGACGATGACTTTCTCAGTGGGGCTCCCGTCTGTTGGGGAGTCGGGTCGAGAAGGGCCGCCGAACTGCAATCCATTGAATAGATTGGTGAAGGGAACGGGAAAGGAATACATTCACACCCCCGCCGATTCAACTAGGAAAAACACGGAGCTAAGCCATAGGGAATGCCGGAATCAGGGAAGGGTGAGGGGACAAGGGAAGGGAAAGGAAAGGGGAGGGAGAACAAAGAAAGGCTGGTTTGGTTCGTGACGGGGTCCTGAACATGTATTACATCAGCTGAAGGGACCAGAGAAGAGACAGCGAGTGAGGAGGATGAATTGAGGGGAGGGGAGTACAACAGAAGATCGAGGAGAGGAGAAGGGACGGAGGAACGACGATAGCGAACTACTCTTATAGGCATATAAGAGAGAGGGAGGGTTATTATCGACGGAGGCGTTCCCGATAGAGAAGAGAGTCACGGAAAGTTGTAGAACTCTGAGGAGATTAGGGAACGAGGAAGTGGAAAGGGAGACAAGGGAGGGACGAGGAAAGCGGAAGACTGTGTTGAAATGAGACTGACTGAACACGGGAGGGAATGGAGAAAGGAGGACCAAGCAGGGATGTGACGCAGGCACTAGCCAGCCAGTCTCAGTCCCTCTTTACTCGTAGTCTTCTTCGACCTTCACTAACAACATCCCCTCCTGCCTCTACACAACAAACAACACTCAACGCCCATTTCCGCCCCCTCTTCTCCTATCCACGAAACGGAATGCTCTCTATATCCCCTCGTCTGTCCTCCATAGAGACTCAATCGTTTCCGTTCCCGTTCCGACCCCTCCCTTCCATACACACTACTGTGCCTACCTGTCCGAGTTAACGACTCGCCCTTCCCTTTCCCCCTTAACATCGACTACAATCCCATCCCACGTGGCAACATTCCCCTAATGAAGGAAAGGAAGAACCGGAAAGACACCACGTGCTTCGTTCCTTTCATTCCCTCTTTCGTCGCATCACAACCTTACAGACTACGAGACTAAAAGGCGAAGAATAGGCCTATTCTCTCCTCCTTTCTTCTTCCCTTTATGGATACAGCGATAAGAGCGAGCGTCGATAGAGTGTCGTTATTCTCCGGGGCCATTCGATAGCATATGCCTCCCTCACCCCCTCTTCCTCACTTCTCTTCTTCATTATTCAAGTCCTCCTCAGCCAGATTACACCGCCCTCGAGAGATAATGGGAACGGAATGAGCAGACAACGAATACTTGTCATTGACGGAGTTAAGAGGAGGGGGCGATTTGTGATTGGCCTTATTGTGAAGGGGAAGGTAGGGAGAAGGAGGCTGTGTAAGGATGAGGGGAAGGAGAGGCAGTTAATGAAGGAACGAAGGGAATGTCGAGGGGAGGGGGAAAGATAGAAGGTACCTGCATGGGAAGTGGGAGATGGACGACTCGAGTTCCTTTCCGAACATGGACATTGTTGAGCGGATGAAGGGACGAAGACGAAGTGGCAAAATGGGAAAAGAGGAGGACTACTCCCTTCCGATGTACGACACTCAACTAGTTTAGTGCGGTGATAACACCGATTGAGAAGAACTAAGAGAGCCATAGACAGACATATCACGAGAGAGTGTAGCGAGAGGAGAGGGCGGATCGGGGGACATTTTGATCGTCCGACGAACGAGCCACGTTGTCGGGGTCATTACACTCCCTCCCTCCACCTCCTCCCTCTCAAGCCGGTCCATTCCCATCGCATTCACTCCGTTCCCCTCAACTCGCTCTGTAGTATCTCTGGCGACGAAGAGTCTGCGCATCGATCGACTCGTGTATGTAGAGAAGAGGGGAGGAAAGGGAGAAGCTTCGAGTCAGTTATGACGTATGACCCCACGTGGGATGTTACTGCGATGAGAACACTGGAGAGTTTTTAAGGAAGCGGGGATAGTGTCTTCGGAGGGGTACGGTATCTCGAAGAACGATCGAGAAGATCAGGAGATGTGATGCAATGTTAGTAGTAAACATCCCTATCGATGACGCAATGCAATCTCGACTCTTCTCGATAAAGGTAACGAATATCGGCCGGTTCCTTCCCTTTCCTACACACCCTTTTCGTCGTTCGTCTCCTCCCTCTCCCCACTACATTATCTCTTCGCTTCGTCGACACCCCCTTCCCTTCCCGGTTTCCCCCTTCACATAAACAGGTCGACCACGTTGTATACCCTTATTTTGTTCGGCAGATAGTCTGCATGGTCTGATCTTTGCGAAGAGCGTTCTTATCTTTAGTGGGGGACTGTATAGAATATGACTGACCTGGCCGAGGTGTTGAGTGAAGGGCCGTTGACTGCGGAGAAGAGAGGGTTGGTGGGTTTGTTCATGAGATGAAGAGAATCGGGAAGAGTAGCGGGATGGTCGACTAGACCAGAGACGACGTGGGCAAGGGGTCCTGAGAGGGGAGATGGGTGAGATGAGTGAGGGGAGGGGAGGGACGGATGGGAAGAAAGGGGAAACGAGGGACACACACGGGACGTCTTGTGAGCTAGGAGCAAAACAATTGGAGATCACTCCTCTCCCTGGGAAGAACGATCATGTGCCCCTATCCACCGATAGAATCTAATCTCCTAGCTCGACCAATATTCATCGATTAGCGAGACAGCACCAAAGCTCTCTTTTCCGTCTCTTTGCTTTCGCTTTTGCCCTCACAGCCTACGCTCCGTCCTCTAAATACACAGGGCAAAGTGCACCAAACTCATTAAAAGCGCGTCACGAACAAAGCACCGCAAGTAGTTCGACTAATGGAGCTACAACTCCCTAAGGTGTTCTATAACAGCAAAGTTCTCGTGAGGAGGAAGTGTGTCTGGCACTTTTCCCAGTACTGGCCTCGCCTCGGATGCCGCTGCTAAACGCAGTAGCGAGCCCGGATGCCGGGTTGAGTACGCATCATCGGACTTGCCAAACGTATTGATGGGCTACTGTACCTTTCTTTCCCTCTTTTGAACTATTTATTGTACATTAGCGGTGACATCAACGTCAATATATTGACGGTTGTATTCGTCTTGTAGGGTAAGGGAAAGGAAACAGGAAATGCAAAGCGGAGGGAAACCCACTGCTATCATCGAAGTGGAAGAGACCGGCGAGATTGAGATGCGGATCACTCCGGGAGAGGTTGAGAATAAGATCGGGATGAAGGAGATTCTGAGAAGACGGATCTGATGGGGATAGGATTACTCGTCGACTCACTCGGTTCACGGGATGCGATTCAATGCATGGTTGTGGAGGGTGGTGAGGCTGATCTTCCTCTGATGGAATGAGTCCCGCTCCGTCCAGTTCAAAGTGCATCGTATTCACAATCTGAGAATAGAAAGGAGTGAAGGGAAGGGAGGGGAAAGAGGTGCACAAGAGCCAATAGCACCGGTCGGGTTAATGAGAGATCGCGAGTACAGTGACGTATAGGGAACACGGGAAGGCAATTGAGGGGAATGGGATGGAAATGGAAACAAAGAGCACAGTTGAGGGGAGGGGAACGGGGGTATTGGAGCATATGGAGAAGAACGGACGAGAGAGGAACCCTTTGCGATGACCGATCCTCACCGAGTGACCAGGGCCTAGTGTAAGAATCGAGACTCAACTCGCCCCCCCCCCCCTGGTTCCTACTCTTAATCAACAATACTCTCGTCTAAATGGGGACCGGATGAGGGCAGGCAAAGTATACACTGCAGGGACATACTGATAACCATTCCTTCCTTCCCTCCACTTTCCTCTTTAGGCGTCCTCGCTATCACTAAAAGTGAATCGATGCACAAGGAAGAAGGGAAGAAACGAATGAATGAATGAATAGGTTGCAGTGAGAAGGGCCGGGTCGGGTTTGACGAACAAAGCGAGGAGCAGGAGCACCGATTGAGAGCTGTTTCAATGATCTGACCGAGAGGGGGAGGAAGGGAGGAAGTAGGGGGTGCGAAGGAGGAAGAGAAACACTGAAGGAATTGCAGTAGTCTCACGTAGTCTTCCTGTCTCTCTCTCTCTCTCTCTCTCTCTCTCTACAACTCCTGTCTACTCGACACAATAACAATATTCGAGGAACACACACACACCCATCCCTTCTTATTTCCTTTCGTCGATCGGGCTCTAGAACTTTCCTGCGACAGATCATCGGTATCTCTCGATGTATACTTGGTTGTATTCAGGGCTACAATATGGGTGACTACTCGAGTTAGCCTGGAGGCCAGATAAGCCAACTCACTGTATCGCATTGTGCACAGTGAGCTAGGTAATCTTGCCAGCAGGCAGATCGAGACGAACGAATTGTATAGGAAAGGGAATGGAAGGGACGACAGGACGATAGTCGGGAGGGGGCGAAGGGAAGGAAGGGAAGGGAAGGGAGTGAAGCACGAGAGGGCGCATGATACAAGGATGACTCGTTGCCTTATCAGAAGGAAGGCCCGATAGGGCACACCACCTCCCCTTCCCCTCCCCCCTCACTCTACTCCCATATCTATCGATCTTGCGATTCGCAAGCTTGTGAGAGTCTGGAGGGACGACTGAGACAAAGGCTTCATGGGACGGCTATCTGTACTAAAGAGAAGGAAGGGAACGGGGAAAGGGGAAACTGCAAGCGGTGAATAGGAAGGGAAATAGGAAGAAGCGGGGAGAGATGTGTCAGGGGGATGATTCGATCGGGGTGACGATGGTATAGGAGAGAGGAGCTCCTGCCTCTCAGGGAGTCTGTGAGGGGGGGAGAGGAAGTGGTGTGTGCAAGTAGTAGCAAGTAGTTGTCGTCGTGTGCTTTATGCCCCCTTCGTTCGTTGCCCTGACGACCGCTCGTGTGTAGGAATAGACGGCGATTGTGTATCTCCCCCCTGTCCGACTGGCTACTCGTTGTCCCCTTTTCTACTTCCGATAATGGCCCCCTTCCCCCCTTCCCCCTTCCTCCCCTTCCTCCCCTTAATCTCTCCTCCACTTCTTCAGATGCGAGCCATTCGCACACCGAAGGTCCTCCCCCACCACCAGCAGACGCCTTCCATGCACATGACGCAAGACTCGGTCGAAGTCCTTCCGTCCCAACTCAATTACACGACTGATATGCGACCCTGTGAGTGTGCGATATGCTAACTATTATACTCCCGTATGTACTCAGCTGCCCTCATCGATCGATCTGCCTACCCGAATCCCTTCCATTCTCCGTACATTGACCCCGTTGGTTCGATAGTCGGTCTTCGTGTCCTCTATGTCAATGGTTCCCTGTGTTACGTGCCAGTCGAACCGCAGATCAACTACATGATCAACCAGCAGTTCGGCATGGTTAGTGTCTCATTCTCTATTGTGAGGTGTATGTGCATTGCAGAGAACAAGACAACAACAACCTGTGTACGATGGGTCGATGTATTCAACGGAGACACAACCGAGAGTGGAAGAGACGAGAGGGCCCAGGGTACGTTTAGGTTGGGGGAAAGGGGAGGCTGACGATGCATTCAGAATGCTCACCGAGACGACGATCGACGATACGAAGAGGACGAAAAGAGCGGGTTGGCCAAGAATACTACTACTACTACGGCTTCCTCGGTGAGACGAGGAAAAGAGACGGTGGCTGACTAGGATATGAGCACCGATGAGGGGCACCCTTTTCACTCTCTGATAGTACAGCCATTGTGTGAGGAGGAGTACGAGTGAACAGAGAGTCCCCTCTTTCCTTGTTCGGGCCTAGCAACAGAAGTGAGCGAGGGAGAGGGAATAGAGGAGGAGGGGGGAAGAGGGGAAGACTCACTCGGTTGAAGAGTGGAGTGAGCAGTCAGTCGGGTAGCGAGATGGACGATCCCCCGTGGATGCGGCCGCATCCCCAGCCCATGAATGGCAAGAGGGGAACTGCAGCGTGGAGGTGAGTAGGGCAGGCTAAGACTGAGGTACTCCCATTTGACTTGAAGGGGCGAGGCGTCTCAAAAGGCCAAGTGGCCACAGCCGCAACAAAGGGACTCGTTCGAAAGGACGGCGAGGAGTCAGGACTACACACCTCCACACGCGACACAACGACATCTCGAGCGACAGAACAGAGTGGAGGTGAGATGATCGAGAAGACTCGTTGCACTTCTTCCCTTTCTGCACCCTTTCCTATCCCCTTCTGTTCCCCTTTACCTCTAGGAAGTAGACGAGGACTACAATCCGTGGGGTCGTGGAGGAGGGGGCGCTCCGCTCAAGGACAGCCAAGGCAACGTCGTGGCGGATCGTCGTCGTTTGGGTGCGTCGTGGTCTCGTTCAGTGGATACCAACGAGTCCCACCACCTCTACAAGGTCTTCCTCCGCTACTTCTTCCTTTTCTTCTTCTGTCTTTGCATCTCTCCTGTCTTACTTCTTTCCTCCATTCTCATGTGCATCTCTCTTCTCTCTCGACCTAGCAACGCCTCTGTCCCCCTCGCAGGCAAACGGAATGGACACCCGTCGGAGCGAGACTCACAAGCCGCGTCTCTCGCATGACTTCACCCATCAGAGTCCCCTCTACTCTCGGAGACACGTGCGTTGTTGTCCACGACAACAGTCTCTCTATGTATATATTGCAGGAATACGCTCCCTCGGAGTATAGAGGAGAAGAACGATACAGAGAGGAAGGCTATCGGAGAGGGGGAGGAGGACATATGGCTGAACCGAGATACGGCTCTCCCTTGACTGCCTCGTCCTCTATGCCATCCCTCAACAAACAATCGACTTCTAATCTCACTCCGGTGACGCACGCAAACAACTCGTTTATGGCGACGTTTACCCTTACAGGCTGAACAACACCGACGAGAGCTAGAGATACAAATAGAAGAAAACAAGAGGAGAAAGGAGATGGAACGACAAAAGGAGATCGAAATGGAAAAGAGGGAAATACAGAGGTAAGCAATTGCGAAGAGGGGGGAGGGGAATGATACGTTTGAGATGGGAGGAGAGGAATGCAAGGATACGAGCTGAGGAGGAGGAACAGAAGAGGAAGGAGAAGGAAAGGGCACAGGCATTGGAGAGGAAGAGAGCGGCTGCTGCGAGGGAAACTGAACAGAGAGTGAGGGGACGGAGGACACCCCCTCCACAATGGGAAGAGAAGAAGAGGAATGTCATAGAAGATAGGGATGACGAGAACGGAGGAGAACGACAGTTGGAATGGTGGGAGAAGAAACCCACTTGGGAGACACAGGTACGGTAGGAAAAGGGGTACGGTAGAACCAGTTTGCGATAGATTGAACGAGAGCCGAGTGCGATCATTCCTGCACTGGACAGAGGCCGAAGGACGCCGTCGGCCCCCTCGAGAATGGCCACTCCGGATAGAGGGTGAGAGGGGAATGAGAAGGGGGATGGGAGGAGAGATGGCAGGTTGAGTCGACAGTCGTATCGAGCTACGGAATCCGTACGACAACACTCAGCAGGAAGACGGTCTTCGTTGTCGAGAAGACAGCCATCCCCTCCACCACAACAACCACAACAACGATCTTTCAGGTAAACCTGCAACGGCAATCCAAATCGTGTATCTTCCAGAAAAGCCGAGGCATTCACGATAACGGGTTGACCTCAACGCATGATTCTCGCATCATCCGCCTCCCGGTCGCATACTTTGATTCGATGCTTGTCATAACGATTACTGATAAACTACGTTTATTGAGCGGAACTCATTGCGAAAGGGTGATGTAAAGATTCGGCGAATACTGACCGTTGCAAACGCGGGAACCAGTAGGGAATGCACTAGGTTGGGAGGCTTAGGTTAGACGGTAACAATGAACAATAAACGAGAGCTGGTGCCTAACGGGGTTGCTGCAGTACTAGTATACGTCTCACTGAGCTGCGATCATTAAGAGGGGTAAGTGTCTCATAGACATGGCTCTCCTCGCTACATCTTCATCCGAGAACCGAAGGTACACCTCCATAGTTGGCGGAGAGCTTCTTCGGCGTTGGAACGTACTCTGTCATTAGGTAGTTGGTCCTCCTCTTCCTCTTCTACATCACCCTCCTCACCATGTTCCTCATCGATCACCGATGCCTTCTTCTTCGTTGTTGTGCTGTCGGAAGGCGAGGAGAGATAGACTAAATGTATGGTATTAGTCGAAATGAGGGGTTCTACCCACAATTCTCCATGTTAGCAGGAGCGCTGATCTTCCTCACTCCGGCATCTGGCATCTCGGAGACAGCCAACTTCTCCACGCCAATCAACGGACATCCCTTCATGTCCAGTTCTTCGGAACCTCAATTCAACTTGTTTCTAAGATTCTAATCGCTTAGCTTACTTTCACTGTAAGTTTCCTCCTCTCTGCTTTCAACGTCGCTTAGTTCGCTTTCCTCCATGAGACTTCCATATGCGGACGAAGCTTGCTTCAATTAGAGTCTATTCACAGTATTTATCTCTTTCAATACCTCCTCTCGTCGCTGGCATCTAACAAGAAGTTTCTCGCATTCCTCCTTATCGAAGCATCGTGCATCATCAAGAGGAGTTCGTCCCCATCTGAAAATAGAATAAAGCTGAACACAACGAAGAAATTCATACCTGTCCTTGGGCTTCCAGTTGACCTTCGCTGTGTTGAGCAGGAACTTGACGATATGATAGTGCCCCTCAGAGGCACAAATATGAAGTGCAGTTCTTCCATCATAGTCAGCCACTTCGAGATCCGTTCCTTGCACGTAGTATCTAAAAGAGCCATTATCAGATTAAAGAGCACTATCACCTTCTGATCAACTCCATATCCGCATTCTTCGCAGCAAAGAGAAGGTTGACGACGATTTCGGAATCCTTGTTCAGGGCTCGTCGACGAGGATCGATCTAGTAGTACATGTTTAGCATGATTCTTTTATCTTCCATTACTTTGCGTGAATCGGTATGCTCGAGGCTGTCGTAGTTGTGGAAGTTGAAGTTCTCGATTAGCTTCTGAACAATCATCTCTTGAAGATTATTGACCGACTACTAACCTTACAGAAGGTCACACCCTTTGTCGAGTTGCCGGTCTTATCGAGAGGAGGTCCAAAGAGGCATATGCCCATGACATTGGGGACGACGACGATCATCGCTCCGGAGACGCCCGACTTAGCAGGAAGACCCACCTTGCACAGATATTATACAACCATCTAGATTCCTATGATACCTGGAATGCGAACTTTCCCGAGAGATCGTACATGCCACACGAGTACATGAGGGAGAGAACATCTCTGCATGCAGCCGGAGCCAGACATTGTTCATTCGTGAGGGGACAAACACCTGGAGAAGCTTGGTCGATCTATTGATCTTACTACTAACCTCCGTTGGCGAGAGTCGCTGCCATCACAGATAATGTTTCACACGTCGTCTCGAGGGAGCAGAGTTGGAAGTACAGGTCGAGTTCCTCTCGAAGTCCACTACCACCAGCAGGGAAACAATTGTACTCCTAAACAATAAATTCGGAAGAGTAAGGCTGATCTAATACCTTCATAAAGTAGGACAAGGCGTAGTTGCGATCAGCAGAGTCTCGTTCGGACAGGAATCTGAACAGGATGAATAGATCAACAATCGACAAAAGACTTCATACGTGGCATTGTTGAATCCGACATGTTCTCCTCCGGCCAGCTGTTTGTACTTGTTTAGGATGAAGTCGAAACGCTCAGACATCGGGAGACTGTTCCGAATAAGAGATGACGTAATGATTGCACCAGCGTTGATCATCGGATTGTGTGGCTTGCCTTCAAACTCACTTCTTTAAACACGCTACGGATCGGCTTACCAGTAGGATCAAGGCAGATTTCGTTGAACAGTCGACCACTCGGCTCGTATCCAACGTATGAGTGGACAACATCCGATCCGAGATCCGTCGAGACTATCGCGTAGTTGAAGGCCTTCGATACCGATTGAACACAGAATTCCACCTGATATGACATCTTTCCCATAATCTCAGAATTGCCAAACCTTGCTATCTCCAAACGAGCATCTTTGTCCATCGATAGTGCAGATAGCCATTCCCCACAGATTCGGGTCCTGTCGTGCGAGTTGTGGAATGTATGTGGCTACGCTACCTTCATTCACCGATCGACACTGAAGCATCGTATTCAAGTTGTATAACTCTATACCATACTTCATTGAAGATCTGTTCGATCTTGAACGTGAACTCATCCCAGCTCGGAATCGTTAGCTGATTGCGTAGTGCACGTGAGATGAGTTCGACGGCGGGTTGGACACACCTGATAGTGGGGGGTTATATTCTAGTCGAGTGTCTCCTCACATCTTGAAGGGTTCGCGAGGAATGAAGAAGTTACGACTGTCATCCTCATCGGCCTCGGCCTCCAATCGGGCTACTCTATCCAGAGTCGGCTTCAGTCTCGGGTCATTCTCGAGTATTCCGAAGGATCGAAGTACCTGACATGTGACACCATCACCCCGTCTTTTTCGTTATTTACCACCGGTCGTCCCATTCCTCTCTACCGTATACGTGACACGCGGGGTTTCCCGAACTCTCGCTCTATCTTATCCCTCAAGATCAACAACCAAACGCTCGCAGTTTCGCCCTTTACGACTTGCTCTAACTGAGGTAGTTGAGTAATCGAACGACAGAGAGTTCCTACTCTTTTAGTACCAATAAATGCAGACTGTCCAAGATAGGGATTCCCTGTCATATCTATCGACTCTCTTTTCTCTTTCGTTTCCTTCACCGTTCTCTGCTCGCAACGCAGAGAAAACAATATGTCATTACTACACAGCACAAGTGATCTTCTGCAATCTCAGGACGTTATAACAACTAGTTGATCGCGACAGTCCGATCATCCTTGGATCAATCACTATTCCTGGAAGGGCCACAATTTGTGCTCCCATTCACAAGTCGCTCTCTCGATGCAGTGTCTCGTCTTTCTCACCTTGATCATTTTGTGCACGGACGCCTCTTCCACTTCCTCCTTAGTTCGGAAAAGATCAAAGATCAAGTCCCCGGGCGATTTGTTCGACTGCATACTGTATGCCTGCATGGGATACTTTGCAAAAGCCGATGAAAGGAACGCAAACCTGATTGAGTTCATTGATAGTCTTGCTAACGAGTCGGGCGACCGACGCTTTTCTGTTGAGTATTTCTCCGATCGTGCGGACTGAAAGGGCTCAGATAGGGAGGGATATAGCAAGGGAAGAACTTACTCGTTTCATGGGAGTGTTCCCCTTCCGTCAACGAAGACGACTGTGCAGTGTGTTCCATGTCAGCGACAGATAAGCACGAGATGGTCTTTCCCGTACTTTCCCTTTTGTATCACTCTGACGGGGCGGGCCGTGCGAGTGTCTTCTCTCGCCGTATGTCTACGGTACTTCGACTGACTTCGGCTGATCTCAAGCAGAGACGGGCAGTAAAAGGAAGAGGAAGGAGAGCGATAGGGAAGCCATCACGCGAGAGACGAATGAGAAGAGTGTAGGAATGGAAGCGAACACGCGTCCTTCCTTAGTAATTACGAATGGGGACACCCTGTGATAATACTGCTTTGTACTGTACACTAAGTGACACCTCGTATCGAGAAATTTGAGTGACTAAGGTGGAGGACGTGGCAAAACAGATCTCAGATCAGAATGCTGAATTTTTTACTGAGATTGTATGTTCAGGTTAAGAATTGATACCAAAGTTGAATCTTCTATAATCCTACAGATACTAATGCATCGGCTGCTGGTAACTAGTTTGGTAGTGTGACGAAACGACAGAATCAGAAAATCGAACTCGAGAAGCTTCCAAGAGCACGAGGATCAAATTCGCACTACCAGACGATGACTGCTGGGATTGATCCATGCGGATGCACCAGCTCGTGTATAATTGTACAAGATTCGGCTTATTACTTGAACATACAAGTATAGTGAAGACATGTAACAAACATTATAATAGAGAACATTCTATGGATGTGGAGGAATGGAGGGGAGACGAGACGGTCCATATCTTCAGTAACATCAACATACTACGGATCAAGATGAGCTGCCAGGCAGACAAGAGTAGATGGAATACACTTTGCTCGCTATTCTTATGTTGGACAATATAATTGTCAACAGATCTGAAACCAACCAAACATAGGATCGGTTTATAGCCCCTCAAAATAGAAGGTAACATTCTGACCGAGAAGTGAGGTCACCTGTCTTCTACCGTAATCTCACCAATACGATGCATTCGCTATTCTACCCCAAACAGATCTACACTCTGTTTATGTGTACGTGTGCTTCAGAAGGCATAAAGTGTGTTGATCTCTTGAGACCTCGTGGTCAATGTTCGGTGTCTTACGTTCGAGTGACATTTCGGTCTCTCCCCTTTGACGGTCGTAACCATTCACCGTTATCGCTGTTCCTCTTGCCTTACCGTCTCCACTCTTTTCGTACTCTCCGATTCCGACAAAGGCAGGCAATGAAACGATAAAAAGAAGGCAAGACGGTTGTTTGAGAAGTGAACTCGGCTCGATAAGTGATAACCCTCGTTTCTAGTCGATGCATATACTCTTGAACTGTCGAGGTGTCACCTCTCATGCTTCCTTATGCTATCTCTCTTCTCCCATTAATGCAAGTAAAAACCGTTGATTAATGGACGTTGCCACAGCCAATCTACAGCCAATCTTGAGTTTGTCTCGATAGATAAGACTTTCTACTAAAGGCTGGTGGGTCTGATGCAATGGGAAGTCAATCATTTATCGCAGCGGGAGATGAATAGGAAGATATATCAAATGCGCAAAAGCCCTCAAT
This sequence comes from Micoletzkya japonica, assembly GCA_900490955.1. Lineage (NCBI taxonomy): Eukaryota > Metazoa > Nematoda > Chromadorea > Rhabditida > Diplogasteridae > Micoletzkya > Micoletzkya japonica. Next base: position 132,809 of record LS853573.1, on the reverse strand, counting down.
GATCAATTTACAAGCTACGTGACAGACACTGATGTCTGTATGGTTACTCTCAGTAGTCGGAGGAGAGGCTGATATTTGGTCACAACGTCGGTAGATGGGATCGTAAACGAGAGACAGAGCGAACTAGTCGGATGACTTTTTGAACCGAAGTACCTCAGTCGGAAAACTACGATAAACATGTTTCGTCTTGAGCGAAACGGTAGTTGAGGTTGGGGAGATGCACGCAATAGAAGAGGGAAGTGGGAAGAGTGAAGGAACTATTACGGTTGGAATGATAGGGAAGGGGGAGTGAATGTTGGTACAGGGAAGAAGAGGTAGTGGTCGAGGGCATCGACAGGCTACGATAACTGCAGTTGTCGGGTCTCTTCCGTTGGCACTTGGGGAAGCATTCTCCGTCGACGGCCCGAATCGGAGTGAGCTAAACAAACCACATTACTCTTGTCTATTCCATGGATTCTGGTTTTTCATATCTTGATTGTCTGCTTCTCAAGATAACAAAAAGTTCAAAATGGTCCGCTCTTCATTTGCGTGTTTAGGCGGCTTCTGGAGATACGAGTGGATGAAGCTACAGTAATCTCCTCACCCAACGGAGTTGCGGGAAGCGACGAGAATCCCATGCGGGGCGATGGGCAATTCTGTTCCCGAAAGGGACTTACGGCCGGTCGTGGGAAGATTCCCTGGAAAGCCCCCGCCTTTTTCGTCTAATCCATGGAGGGGAGATAAGCCCGACCTTGGACTTCATGTAACTCGTTAGCTGAGTGGGAATCTCCTGTAGCACTTCCTTCGCGAGCATTCGCTTCGCGTCGAGAATCTCGCCGTCCGTCAATTGTCGATGTGGAGGAAGGAATTTTCTCATCTCCACGAACTGACAACGGTTCAATTACTAACATCATTGCTCATTCAACTCTCTCTTATTGGCACTCTGGCTGAGAATCATCTCCTAGAGGCAGACAAATGGGTACATCTCAGGGGGCATCTCTCTTCCTTCCCTTGGCCGTTTTGGCTCAAACCCCTCTAGGCAAAACAATAGAAAATGACTTGACTAAGGAAGAGGATGCGCATTTTGAGGGATTGACAACGTACTTGAACTATGTCTCTCTTGGCGAACTTCCCATTAGACGAGAGCATTGTGTTGTCTGAATCGAGTACCTGGAAGGGGCTAGACTAGATATATTGAGTACGTCAGACCACCTTCATCTCCTCGAATGAGTCGTATCCGACCCCAACGATAATGATGGAAAGAGGAAGCACAGAGGCCTGCATAGTATGTCCTTAGTCTGTCCTTTCCCTCCGGTCCCTCTACCTTGACTATCTCCTCCTTCGTCTTGTTCATGTCGGAAATGACTCCATCGGTGATGACGAGAAGTACGAGGTACTTGCTTCCATCTGCAGGCAACGAGGCTGCTCGACGGGCGGCGAACCTGCAATGAATGCATGAGAAGTGGGGGGTAGGGGTCTACCGTATGGTCGGGGCGAAGTCGGTCGGACCCGAGAGTTCCACATGTTGTTGAGCAATGCGATACGCGTGCAAGAGCCCATCGATGCCCTCACAGCGGGGATCGCCACTCTCGACGTTCTACACAATTACAGTGTTCAACAGTAGGAGAAGGGAGTCTCACCAACGGGAAGTTGAAGTGCACTTTGTTCGTTGGCGGCAACTTCGCCCCGAATCCGAAAGCGTTGAATACTTTGCTCGTGTTGTAGTGTTGGCATATCTGTGCACGTCCCCGGTCTATCACCCCATCTCATTTCCCTCTCATTTCCTACCTCGGCTATCGCTTCTATCGCTATCTCGTACTGGTTATTGCTGCCGTCTGCCTCAACCTTAACCGAGATTTCATGATCATATCAAGACTGGATAGACAGACAGTTCATGAATATATTGCTATCACATACTCGATGTAGTGAAGAGTCGTCTTCCAATGGCAAATTGGACTTTGTGAAGTCAACGGCTACGGTGAAGTCAAGTTCGCATCTCAAGGCTCTCAACATACCACTCCGATCCTTCACCCTCACCCCGTGGAGATGAAATCGAGGAAGGAGTAGTCCATCCAGCAGTAGACTTTGTGGAAGTGTAGAATGCCCGAATTCTCATACTTCTTGCTCTTCCTCGCCTTCTTCTCATTTATCAGCTAAAAGAGGGGAAGCGTAAGATGAGTCAGTGAATCCCCTTCCATCTCCACGCACACAAACACTCACTGTCGGATGGCAGTGATGTCAATGTTTGGCTTTTCACTCTGTAGTGCACATCCCATGGGGCAATTCGTAGCCACAAAACACTTGGCACTGTCATATTTCGCTCTCTCTTCTCATATCTCCTCTAATACCCTCCCTCTATTTTGTATATCCTACACGTGTCTGTATTTGTCCCCTTCGTCGTCCGTCTTCTCACTACAACTCAATTAGTGTCCGTTTCGGGGGCAGTCCAAATCTCTAAGAGGCAAAGTGGAATGGTTGTCTTCGCAGTCGTCTCCCCCGGGACGCTGCCCCTCCTTCCCCGTCCTCCCTCTTAACCCTGTCCTCTCCTCCTTATCTCACTTAATTCCCTCTTCTTCACAGTCTTTTCGCTTCTCCCATTTATAGGATGACATTCTTTACAGCGCCCTCCGCATAATTTGTGCTGGGAAGGAGAGGCGCGACTGAGACTACGTAATGTCTCTACTGAATGCAGAGAGTGTGTCGAATTGAAGAGAAAGACGAGACTCGCTCTTGAAGGAAAGCATAGGTACAGACCGGAAGGTCGCGGTCGATTCTGTGTATGAGTCTGTCGACGGTTGTGACACAACTTCCGACGAGTTCATGGCTGAAATATGAGAGGGAGGTAGAGAGAGGGAGAGAGGGAGAGAGAGAGAGAGAGAGAGAGAGATGAGGGTAGTAATATGGAGTATGGAAGAGACCCTCATAACTCACTTCCCGTCCTGGTCCCAGTCGTAACATTCGATGAGAAATTGTCTGCAAGGTATTCATAGCGCGCTGTCCCCCTTCTGTCTTTCCCTTTCCCCATATCCCCTCCACGTCTGTCCACCCCTCTTTCTCTGTCCATCCGTAGCTCTACCCACTAACCTATTCTTCTCCCCATAACATAGTTGTCCGAGATGGATCTCGAATGGCTTCCATTTCGGGTTGAGCGTCTGCTCCTTGTATCGTGTTCTATACGCAAGTTGGAGGCTGAAATGCGCAATGTTCACTCGGAGACGAGGTCGTTCGAAGCCTATCAATTTATTCAGAATGTATATGGGAGACGAGGAAATGAGAAGGGAAGAGAGAGGCCTAAATGATCGCCTTACGTGTTGTCGTAGTTGATCCGTGATATCTTGAGGAAGGGGTCGCACTTTCCGAGGAAGTCCTTCTTGTCGACATTCGAGGCGGAGGCAATGAAGTAGACGGACTCCTGCCTTCCCTTCGACAGTTCCTCTGCAGCCACAGTCAATGAACCGTATTGCTTGCCGTCCTCGCTACAAAGCATCTCATTCATTTCCCCCTCGTTCCCCTTTCATTCAAAGGCAAGGACACTAATGCATCGCAGAACACCGTCGTCGCATGCAATAGAGAGAAGCTACAGGGACACGAAGGGGGGATACGGGGGATGAGGGGGGTGGCGATGGGGGGGGGCTAGATCATGCTTGTCTACGATAAAGGAGCTGGTTCTTACAGGGGAACGGCCTCTTCACCGACAAGAGTTCCTCTGAATACAATGAGCTGTAAGAAGAGGAATAAAAGGAAAGCTTTACAAGTAGTTAGCGTACCAACATATTAGTGAGAATGTTGACTGTCCAATCCCATCTCAGACCAACCTCAGAGGTACCGTAACCCGATTGCACTTGGCCCCGATGACTTCGTGAAGGAGCAGAGTTGCCTGTCCGAGACGCGTATTCTTGCCCTTTTGTCCCTTATCGAACCTGGAAGGGAGACAGGGATCACTCTCACGTGTAATGCATACGGAAAGAGGGCGACATGAGCTATTGGATTGTGGCATGGAAAGGGAACATTAGGGGAGGGGAAAAAGGAGGAAGAGGAAGGAGATAAGGATGAAGAAGTGGAGGGGGGAGAGGAAGAGGGGAGAGGATGGAATGGACAGGAGAACGTACACTTCGAAGAGGACCCGTAGCTGTTCGTTGAAGTTGTACGTCATCTCGATCTTCGTTGCCCAGTCCGGGTCGAGGGTGTTGTTGATCGTCTGACGTCACCTCCTCCCACACCTCTCCATACCTCCTTCTCCCGCTATATCCCTCTCCATTATCTCACCTCGGTCCTACCGACTTCCTTCCACTTCCGCGACCGCACCATTCCTGCCTGAGTGGCTGATATCACGCAGAAGGGATCGGAGACGGAGTCGATGTCCGTGTCTCTCAGTCCCCTTAAACGATCTCTGTCAACCCAATCCGTTCACAATCTTTCATCTCGCACAAACGCATCTATGCGTGTGTCTCCTCCCCTCTCTGAATACGCCTAGGCAGTAGTCCATTTGAAGGTAGTGTATAAGTGCGCAATAAACCCGGCCTCACACCGGCTTCCCTTTTCTCATACGACAAGTCGCCGTAAAGCACGACATTCACGGTAAATGTGCAGGGACTCTGCTATAGAGTAGCGGGATATGTATGGCTAAGTTATGACTTAGTCACAAAGTATCGTGAGAGAGTAAACAAAAGGGAAGGAGAGTACCTCGCAGAGACCGTTAGTACTATCAGAGTGCTTCCGTCATCTTCCATCTCCTCTTCCAGTCCCAGTTGCTGTGCTGCATTCTCCGTGTGCCCGTAGAAGTTTTCCATCGTCGCGTCCCCTGAGGGAGAAGACTGAAGACATAAGAGAGGAAGAATGAACGACGAATACAATCGAGAGCGGAACGGATGAGGGATGGTGGGGATAGTATGAGAGGAGAGGATAGATGAGGGGAGGAGAGGGACAAAGCAAGGAAGGAAATGACACGAAAAGGAGGTCGTGCAGTGAAATACGAGAGGATCACGACGGCGAGGGAGTATTTGCACTTGTGGTGAGGGTGGAGAAGACCGAATTAGATGAGTCTTCCCCCTCGAAGACTACACCTTCCGATTACAATGTCGAGACCAAATGACTGTCGAGGGGTTCCACCCCCCCCAAAGGGCGGGGCCTTCCTTTATCCCCTTAGTCTCCCTCCTTCCCTTTGCCCCCTCCCCCCTCTGAGCTTTCTAAAGTTTAGGCAAATGGAAACTGTGAGAGGGGATGGAGAGGAGGAGAGGAGAAAGGCTGCGTGTGCTGAGAGAAAGCGGGCAAGATGAGATAAGATGAAGAAGAAGTGGATAGGAGATACTCTTAGACAAACGTTTGATGACGCTCCGCTCGCCATTGAGACAGTTGAGATGGCACGGCACGTCAGTCAGGAGAGGGAGGGGTGGCTCTTTAAGGGTGGAGGGGTGGGGGAGTGGGGGGAAGTGGGGGAAGGGTCTGTCGAAGGAGGCATAAAGGGAGTCAGAGGTAGAAGGAAGTGAAACTGAACTGACGCGCGTCCCTCAATGCGTTGCTCAGCGATGGCATCGGCACCCTATGTGCTTTGTTTGAGACTCCCGATAGCAGCGAGGAAAAGGAAGAGTTGCCTGGGCTCACGAGAGAGAGGCGACCGCCTAGACTAAGGTAATGCACGTCGAATGGCTAGATTCGGAAGATAAAGAAAAGGGGAGGTTTGACAAATGGTCAACGACACGCGAGGGTGAGATGGGTATAATATGTGATGGAGACGAATTGCGTTAGACTGGGCAGGAGGAGGGGAGAGAGTGCAGAAGGGGAAGAAGAGGACGAAGAGGAAGAGGAGGGAAGACGAGGAAACATGCTTATTCTCAGCTGTGATGATGAGACGGAACGAGAAACGAGAAGAGAAGAAGAAGACGAGGCTAACTGATTGTAGTGGAGGGAAGAACGGACGGGGAGAGGTGATAGGGGAGGGAATTGGGGGAAAGAAGAATAGGGGACGGAGGAGGAGGAATACGGGTGAGGGAGGGAATGCGAGGACTGATAGAGGGAGGGAGGGAGGGGTCCCGACGAGTGATATCAATTCATTCTCCGAGCATTAGTAATAACAGCCGTCGTTCTCTTCCTCCTCCTCGTCCTCTTCTTCTTTCGTGGAATGCGGTTACGCTCCCTTGAAAGGCCGTGTCCCTTCGAAGGAGACAAGCAACGAGACGACTTAACAACGGTATTCTCTCGCTCTCTCGATCTAACGAAATCGACGACTCCCGCCGGGACTTCCCTTCCGTCCCATTCAGGTCGCATTCCTTCGTTCGCTCCGTTATTATGACGAAGCGACAAGAAGTTAAATAAGCGTCATTATGCCGACTCAGTGTTCGACTCTCTTCCTACTTGTTAGGAGACCCGTCACTAAATGTCTTTTCCATTGGGTACTTGTTGAACGTGCGGCAAACATGTGCAGACAACTCAAGGAACCGAGAGGGGCAGGGGGAGGGGGTATAACAAATGTTCTCGATGCGAAACAACCTGAGAGTGCATACTACTGGGGCAATAAGAGACACACGGACAATTAGAAACGGAGAAGAGGGAACGAATAATTGGAAGAGGAGGGGGAATTAGAAGACGAAGGCCTTTGCGAAGAGAACGGAGAGGATGGTGGAGAAGAGGAAGAAGAGACTCGTTCTCCACACTTTCAGGTTCTTCTCCCAGCCACGAGTCGCCGGCTCTCCTTCAAGGCAACCCTCTCCATCCACAACTAACCCATCTCCTCCCCTCATTCATCCCTCCTTCCATCCTCTTTTTCTCCGCTTCTTCTACACCGTGTCACCGCTTCGTCTCTTACATTCCTCTCCCTTCTGCACCTTCCCTCTCTGCAGTTCCCACATGTCCCATGTCCCATGTCCCCTCCCCTCCCTCCACTTCTCCCCTTTCAACTGTTCCTTCTTACCCAGACGCGACATAACCTGCACGACCTTAATTGGCATCACTCTGTTCTTGAGGTTACGATGGAACACGACATAGCTGAAAGTCAAGATCCACCAAACATATCGAATTACCTTACAGATTGGTTATTGTCGTCTGAGCCTGCTGCTTTCCTTCAATGGAAATGAAAAAGATGTGGATCATGAAGACGATTCCATTGACGGTGAGCGACTGTCCGTAGTACTTCACTGCAATGGAACAGCATTTGTCATCCGACAAGTCTAGTCAAGAGGGTAAAGCGGGGCTGTTGATCTAAGAAAGAGAGAAGGAGATGAATGAGTAGTACCTCCTGGAGGAACGCCGTGGGCTGAAGCGGGGATGAGTTGCATGAGTTCGTTGAGGAAGATGATATGGAGGAAGAGGGAGAGGGTGTTGATGAAGACAGCGAAGTAGAGCTGAGAATGGAAGGGAGGAGATGAATTATCGGGGGCTTACGGAGGTGTGCAGCAGGGAAACGGCCAGGAAGAGGGCGCATATGAGAAGAGGAAGGACGACGAGGACTGTGTAGGTGGTGGAGTAGCGACGGAAGTGCACGAACGTATTGTGGACCGTCCTGATCATATCAGGAAATACACGGATTTGAAATTATGTTTATAGTCTCACCAGCTCCTCGCTGCTTCGGCTGCAGTCAACGGCGCACTCATATCGGGGTCCCCCACTCGGAAGTACGTGACGTTGTTCGTCATCGACAATACCTCGAAGTCCGAGACGATTCGCTTCGCCACCGATCCACCCCAACCTATGAGCTACGTGTAATCTCTGATCTTGAAATTCTTGTCTGTGTCTACTTAGAATGACGGTCGGATCCAATCCGTTGTAGACATTGAGGGTGACTTCGTTCATCTTCTGAGGAGTGAAGAGTCTCACGGCGCCTGAATACGAACATACTTGTCTCGGTTGTTGTGGTCCCACTCACAGGAATGCGAGTCGTGTGGGTAATTGGAGAAGTCGAGAGTGCAGCCGACTTTGATGGAGAACGTCGGGTATGTTTCCACCTTCGCCTAAGGAAATCTCCTCCGGCTGGTCTTCTCACCTCTTCTTACCTTGTCATTTGCCGTCTGCACGATAACGTGCGAGTTCTTCGCGATGTCGTACATTTGATACACGCCGGAAACACTGTAAATGTAAATAAAATTGATTTGCCGAGGGAATATTGCCTGTTAGCCACTCGAAGGTCCGGATTCCATATCTGCCACCTTTTGACCGTAGTCATCTTGATATTGTTGTAGTCCTTCGGGTTCCAACCGAGAAACTCGTCGTTCCATGCCTGGAAGGATACAATGTAAGTTGATCTCCCCTCCCCCTCCCTTCTTACCATGAACATGTGTCCGTGAAGAGTCATCGTCTGTTCTTTCTGATTGAAGGTTATGTGTACGATATGCATGTGGACGTTAACAGCGACGGGGAGACTTTGATTCTTGACGGGACGAACTTGTCTGCAAAGTAAATGTAATGAGAGCAAGATGGAATGATTAACTTTGCATATTTGTTCTTAACGAAGAGATCCTTATGAAGTGTTGTCTGTTCATCAGCATACGTTCGATTGAACACCTCTGAAGCTCTTATCATTGTCCTGCACGCTACCACATGTTAGCGTACCCCGTAGAACAATGTTCCATAATATGTACTCTAATCCACGTAAATTGTGATATGTCAATTGAGAAGAAGGCTTACTTTCTGGATCTGCGTCGATTTCGTCGTCGTCATATGTTGCTGATTGAGCAAAGAGCACAAGAAGAATAACGAGGCATTTCATGTCAGTGATGGAACTCGATGGGAATGATATTGAAGAATGCATTGTTTATGCTGACCCTACATCACTCACAGTCGGTCTCTGGTCTCTCTTATTCTCCTCTTCTCTCTCATCATAAATTGTAAACGATAAACGAAACGGGAAGCTAGGCGTAGCGTATGTACATTCCGATTCAAAGTCAGCTAAAGATAATTTTCTCTGCAGTTCAACAAACATAATATTCAGTATGACAGAAATCGGTACAGATGCATTGCGGAACGTTTGTGGAACCGTTTATAGACCAAGCCCCCTCATAGAACTGATCCCTCCCACTATACCATGCCATGATGTATGATATTATGTGGTATTTTACTCAATATCCCGTTTATATGTTCATTTATTGCACAGGAATATGTTTTGATCACGAATAGAGTAGCGGTGACTACACGAATAGTATTGGTTGGTATGAGACAAGGTGAGAATGTACTAAATGAGACGGAAGAAGAGTATGTTACAAACAGACATGTAGGACCATGTTAGAAAAGTGCGTACAGAAGAATGGGGAATGTATCAGGTGAGGTTCGATACAGTAATAAGAGAGGTTGGACTGTGCCTCACTTCAACGTGATCGTGAAGAGATGCATATTGGAATACATATGGAAGTCTCTAGAGCAAGCTCCTTCATACATATAATTGATCACTCCGACGAGGAGATTTGGTATGTTCACTCAATATCCCCGTTCTCTATATACATTTATTGAACGGGAACTAGCGGAACTAAGTTGAACACGGTTGAGACCCCCTGAAGCTCGAAAAATATCAGAAAATATAGTAGAAACCCCGGGGAATCTGTAGATACCTCGGGAGACCCGTAAAACCTCGTGGAACTCTCAGAATCCGTTAGAAATCAGATAAATATGAGCTGACCCTTCAGAGACCTCTAGAAGAATCGTAGAAGTCAAGTGAAAATAAATATACAAAAACACTCGAAGTCAGTTGCCTCAGTTGACACTTTAAAATGGTGGTAAATCTTCAACTGTACGAGGCTACTTGAAATTAGACCATTTTAGAAGATTCCGGAATAAATTGGCTTCGTCAGCATCTGAATCCCGTCGAAATTCATCATCCGTACGACGTTACTTGAATATAGTTAATTTTAGGACGTTTCAGAAGTAATTGGCTTCATCGGCGTCTGAATCCCGTTGAAATTCATCAATGCGCCTCACTTCAACGTGATCGTGAAGAGATGCATATTGGAATACATATGGAAGTCTCCAGAGCAAGCTCCTTCATACATATAATTGATCACTCCGACGAGGAGATTTGGTATGTTCACTCAATATCCCTGTTCTCTAAATACATTTATTGAACAGGAATACGTTTTGATCACGAATAGAGTACCGGTAGTTACATGAATAGAGTTGTTTGGTATGAGACAAGGTGAGAAAGTGCTAAGTGAAATGGAAGAAGAGATAAATAAAGTACATACAGAATAATGGGACATGTATCAGGTGAAGTTCAGTACAATAATTAATTAGATTGGGCTGTAAGATCATCTATGTCGGACGAAGGAGTAGTCCCTAATTTGTGTGTAGTCCTGCGCGCCATCCTCGCATCGGGTAAACATCAGGAAGAGTTCGTAGAAGAGAGTGCCGTTGGTAGGACGGTCAGCCCGGGGTCCTGGAATGGGGAATTCATAGTCTGAGGGGATGAGAGCGACTGACGTCTAGCGATGGCGAGAGCCATGATGAGGAGAGCCTTGCGATCCATCACGAAGAATGGAGAGCAGACTGTGATCTCGGCGTCGGTGAAGAGGACCTGCAAAGAGTAATTGAGATAAGAGGAGAGGGGTGGAGTTGCCGCCAATTGTAGAGTCCTCACAAAGCCAAGCGATCGCAACTTTCTCTCAACAGCAACGTCCAGCTTCTCCTCGTTGCTCATCGCTCCCTTAAAGAACAGCGTTCTTTATTTTATAAACATAGCTTAATATCGTCCTTTCTTCATCCCTTATTCTTATATAATTGTGCTGTACCCCTCGCCGTTTCTGCTCGTTCCTTGCAATCCTCCCCTTAGCAACCTTGACCGCTTCTGCGAGGGACTCACACGGAAGCAGGATATCGAATGCTAAAAACAGAAGTAAAGCTTACTTGGAGTTGCTTGGCTTACCCTTCGAATCGATCGCGTCCTTCGCAACGGGATACGCGTCACGCTCGCATCGAAGGTAGAATTGGTGGTCGAAGAGACTGTGAGTATATCCACGGCCTCCCTCTCGCTTGACCACTGAATAAACAACTACCGTCTCCTCTTTCTGCCTTCCTTACCCTCCACACAGTCGGAGACTGTAATATTCGAGCCACTCGGAGGGATTTCGCCGAATATCTTCTGGGCCCCGATGATCCGAATATCCGTGAGGGTAACTATCGATTTCGGCGGGCGGCCACAGTACAGAATATCGGCGGCGGAGATGTAACACTAAAAAATGGTGTTTTAGGATTATTAGAGTATTAAGGACATTAGAGTATTAAAGAGGACTCACGTTGTCCAGCTTGTCGAGGAAGGCGCCGAATTGCTCAGCGTAGATGATCATATCGAAGAGCTGGACCAGCCTCTTCTTCAAGTCCCCGTACTGCTTCTTCAATTCTCCAGCCTTCCTCTCGACTACTCGATCCAATTCCCGCTGAACGGCCTCGGCATTCTGTAAGCATTCCTCCCAATTCCTCCACGACTCTCTCCTTACCTCGTGGTAAGCCAGGAACTTTTCAGTCTTCGGCAGTTCCTCGCCACTGAAGGTGAGCACGTCTTGCCTGTACTTGTCGAGTTCGTCCTTCACATCGTTTCCGAAGTACATAATGAGTCGCTGCATTCTCTCGACGTACGTCCTTCGTTCGTCTGCGGGACAACGAGTGACGTACTGCACGTCTGTAACGAATTCATTGCTCTTCTAGTTCACGCAATTTTGTATTAGTTAATACGACCATCGAACTCTACTGCCCTCTTTCCGTCCCCACACCTGATTTTGAACAGCATGCGTTGACTTGCCTAATTCACTTCTTATTTTCTTAACTTGTAGAATTGCAAGGAGACCTACCACTGTGGAAGCGACCCCTCAGGCACGTTTTGATTGAATCCCGGAAGGATATCGACGGTCGAATCGGTATGATGTCGGTGAAGGACGTAACTGAAGAAGGGAGTTGAAAGGATGAGTGGGAATATGTGATAGAGTGAGGATACAAAGGAAGTATTTAGTCACGGTGGGCGGCCACTGCTGGGTGCAGGTTGTCCCTGTCGAAGTCGAGTTGGAAGGCTAGCAGAGGGTTGGCCTTCAGCTGCCGCTCTCGAAGGATATCAGCCGGGACCCACGAATGAGCTTGGGAAGAGGACATCGGGAATCGGCGCGAACTTCCTGAACAGTAGCTAGTAAGAAGCGGGAACGGTATTAGGGGAAGATCAACGATTGCAAAGAAACTGGACAGGAGAGAGATCAAAGAGGATAAATATTAAGGGAGGAGAGCACAAAGTAGATGGATTGTCATAAAAGAAAATGAAACATGCGGTATAGAGCGAAACAGGTAAAACAGCTGTGAGCAGAGAAGGCAGAAGAAGGGTGGTGCGCCCGAAGGCGGGGAATGAGAGGGACAGAGCGGATAGCCTGTGGGGATGGTGGACGAGAGCATAGGGCGAGGGCACAGGGAGGGCGAGAGGAATCGGGGTAAGAGTCTATTGGAGGAGAAGATGAAGAGGGATGACAGAAGTGTGGCAGACAACGACAAACACAAGTGAACGTAGCAAGGGAACCAATCGGGTGGTACGCTGCGCATCTAGCGATGGGTTGACGACGTGCATAGATTCATCGCCTAGGCCAGCAAATCGCACGGACTTGCTCTGAGATTTACCTGGTGAGTGCGGCCTAGGCCAACCAGGTTTCCAGTGACATTCTGAGAATATCCGTTCACGGGTGTTTAGGAGGCTTCTCGTGTGGGTTTCTAGGTTATCGAGGACGGAGAATTCATTGGTAGGAATGGCTTCGCTAACAAGGAGATGCCGCGAACACTCCGTAAATTTATGAGAAATGACCTTAACAGATTTTAGGGGACCACTAAGTAAAGTCAAAATCCGTTTTCAAAATCTGCTACTAAACCCTCTATCGAGCGAAAATCGCTACCCGAGTTGTGGAATATTAGCTTGAAATCGAACCCTTTTTCGCTAAAAAGTGCTCAAATGCTCAAATTTTCCATGAAATGACCATAATATTGTTCTGTGAGCTCAATAAAACGAAAACTAACATTCATCCGATCACCTGGCTGCTTTACTTCGTTACAAGGTCAAACTTTCAGCTACAAGTTCACAACTTGGATAGCAATTTTCTTTCGATAAAGGGTTTAGTAGCAGATTCTGTAAACGGATTTTGATTTTAAAGAATTATCCCTTAAGAGCTGTTAAAGTCGTTTCTCATAAATTTACGGAGTGTTCGCGGCATCTCCTTGTAAGTGAGGACGTTATAGAGCAACTCTGACAAGGAGAGGTTGTAAGGTCACAATGAAATTAGAATGCGAGACAAGTTGTTCCTAGTAGATTCGGACCCGCTGATTCCGAATCTGAAGACAAAAGTTCCGATTTCAGGACCGTTTTCGCAAAAATTGAGGTCAAATTTACACTGTAGATAGGCTGCACGGGATGTTTCAGGTCTTTTTATACTCTAAGAGTCATCAAAGATTAAATTATAGCGAGATAAGTTTGTAAGAATGATATTTAGATACTGCTGGCATATCACAAACGTTTAAAATGTTTTTTGTACGTCACTCTCTTAATATTACGCAAACCCATTCATAGGGTTACGTTTGACCCTCATATTTTGCTCTGAAACGAAAGCCAAATATCTCAGAATCTTTTTCCACTTCTTGAAGCTGATCATAATAACAAGTAAACAATATAAGATCGACTGAGTAATGAATTTCAAGAACCTCAGAGGAAAAATCCCCCGCGAACCCTATTTACAGTGTAAATTCAGCATCAATTTTCCCGAAAAAAAATCCTGAAATCGGATCTTTTAACTTCAGATTCGGAATCAGCGGGTCCGAATCTACTAGGAACAATATGTCTCGTACTCTAATTTCATTGCGACCTTACAACCTCTCCTTGTGAGACGTTGATGTAGCATACTCAGCGAAATAGTCGTCCATTGCATAGGGCACCTTAACTATCAACCATACAGGTAATACGATATTACATTACCTGTCAGAGTCTCTCATAACTCTCTCTCTTTCTCCTAATGATCAACTGAAATTCTTTTATCAGAAGCAGCACGCAGTGGTAACAAGCATAAATGAACGGTGGAAGTGAAAGAATGGGATGAAGGAAGAGGGAAGAAAAGTGAATATGGGGGCAATCTTTGACGAGGAATATTGACCCTTTTCAACCATAGGCCCTACATACATCGTCCCTGCTCTCATTTGCCGTGCAACCATCCTCCCTGTCTGCCCTGCGACACTCACCACAGGACCCCTCGACCCCTCACCGACCGTTCACCTGTCTATGTACATGGATGCTGTATATTCCCTCTTTGCCACCGACGAGACATGAAACCCTTTCCCCTTCCTCACTTTTTTCTTGTATTAACTCACGCTTATCTGGTTTCTATTATGAGATAAAATTATCTCCCTTATGGTCGTTCTTACACAGAGCACTCCGAATACAAAATACGAACCTAAGGTTACGGGGTACGGTCCATCGCAGTTTACCTCTCCTCGCAGCGGTTCTTAGTAGGACTAGTCTAGTGGGGACGAAGAATCGTTATTGAAAGATCGAGGAAATAGTCGGAAATGTGGAGCTGGAGGTGACGGATATGCGCAATCCATCGTGAAATGTTTTGTATTCTTCTCCAAAAGAGACTCTATTTTGAGTCTTCATCCTTTAACCATGTTCAGTTTCAATTTATGATAATCATAACATGAATTTGCGTAAAGTTTGTCGATAGGATATGCCAAGTTTGTCAAATCTCCACCAGAAAAGAATTGAAGCGCGTACTACAGTGTCTTTAACTATCAAAGTCCATGAATTTGTCTTCGGTGTACGTTGAGTTTCGAGTAGCACGCGGAAAGCTCAAATAAAATGACGAGTTGGCCGAACTTGCATAATTTAGGCACCGATTATTTCGGAGATTCCCGTTCGAATACAGTAGGCTCAGGCTGTCTGACTGTAATCGCCTACAGCAGCCTGCGCAGACAGGCGAGATGGCCGAGCGGTCTAAGGCGCTGGTTTTAGGCACCAGTCTCTCCGGAGGCGTGGGTTCGAATCCCACTCTCGTCATAAAGTTTTGCAATTTTTGCGGAGTGCTGCTTCCATTCAATACCCAGGAGATCATCATTTGCTTCTAGAGATGCTGTAAATATTATCTGTGCGCAGCAGATTTTTTCTCTTTCTCAAGCGAAATTGGGTGAAATTCAAAGACCCGCTCCTGTCGCAAGAGTATCTCTCGTCATAAAGTTTTGCAATTTTTCTGTGTTCCACAATGGGACATTGTTTTCTTTCTTCTATTCCATATGATTTAAAGTATTTATAGCGTACCGCACAACTACACTGATTGTCTATAAAACAGACAAAAACGGGAGCCACAGGGAGGAGCGAGAAAGGAAAGAACACAACGATGATGAGGGGAGGGATGGACAGATTATGGGACTGGAATGGGAATGAACACGGTCTAACGTGTTGAAGGATGGGAGTAAGGCAAAGCTGCGAATGACACGACTGTCTGCGAGCTTGTGCTATGTAGAGGAGGAAGGGGGAGTGGAGGGGACGACCGAGGGAAGAGAGTCAAGGAATCAACTCGTATGGACCATTCCAGTATGCAATGATGTGAAAGAACAGAGCGAATGCGAGCCAGTACAGTTGTCTGTGTTAAGAGACGGAGATGGAAGGGGACAGTCTAAGCTCTTGGGGGATAGAACCGAGTTGGATGGTAACGGAGAGCGAAGACTGCATGGACTGGACAAGCAATGACTGAGGGTCAACGACACTGGGTACTACGATATGGGAGGTATATACAGGGAGGAGGGAAGGTGCACTTAGACTAAGCATCGGGGATGGGAAAGGGAGTCTACCGGTGTAGATGTCGATAGCAAGAGAAGATCAACAACGGTACTAGAAGAAGGGGGACTGGGGGTTGTGGGGATGGAAGGGCACAACGGGGGACAGTCTGCTCTTCAAGACCGAACAAGGAATTTACGAGCACGTAAACGGGATCTACGAACTTGACCGGGCTTATAAAGCTAATACATATACTTGTCTTTGAATTATACCATCATATTTAGATTTTGCATAATATTCTTTTGATCAGAACCTACTCGATGGAGAGGAATGACTGTAATGGGGCTCTAGTGAGTGAATGAGTGAGTGAGTATATGAGTGTCTGCGGGGGTATGTGAGCTATGCGGTACGAAGAGAGAGAGGTGCACTATCTAGGCTGAATGACTACTTTGGGGAGTCCGTTGGGGTTTGGGCTGGGGAGGGTCGTTGACGGAGGCTGAGGACTCGGTCATCCGGTTGAACGACTGCTCCGACTTGAGCATGTACGTAGTCGACTGCGTCGTGTTCAGTCGCTTAGAGGCCTACAAGACAAGATTATTAGTGGTCTGCTCAGTTTCCATTTCTCTGTAAGTTTTCTTACAGCGGAGATATTCGGCTCGGCGGCGATGATCTTGAACTTGCGAACGAAGAAGACGAAGGGAAGAGGAGCGATGGCGAGGATGACCATGAAGAGGGCAATCCACAGAGCCCACGGGGGATACTCAGTTTCGTGGAGTTTGGCCTGCAATCGACATGTGGCGTTGTGGCTCACACGTGGGACAAATGACTGCAGAAGAAGGAGGAGAAGGAGGGGGAGGTGTGATTGCGTCATGAGGATAACAAGCGAGAGAAGCACGTAGGAATGAGGAGAGAGAACTTACGGTCACTTCGTTGTACGTGAAGTAGGTCGGGAGTTTGGTGAAGCACTGCAGGACGGACGAGGCGAAGAGCATGAACATGATGATGGGACAGACGAATTTCCACGTGATCGTCCAGTACTGACCCACTTTCTCCCCCGTCATAAACTCGATGTCCCTCACGAATCTGAACAAGAGATGCTTCAAATCGTGTCTGCAAGGAACGATAGTCATTGCCTATAAAATACTGTATGAAAGACAGTTTTACGAGCCGTCGATGGCAGTAAAAGCAGTATAGACGGCGATGAATCGTCTCACCGATCGCATCCATAAACGTAGATGACAGCGATGATTTCCATGAAGGCGACGCACATCAGTCCATACGAGCCAGCAAAGTGATCAAAGAGCGACACCCAATACTGCAAGATAACCCTCGTCCCATGCCATTCACATCTTCTCCTTTTTCCTTACATCCTCATTTCCCCGCAGTACTTCCCATCAACATAATGCCCACCGCGCAATCTCCACTTTCATTACGTCTCATCTTCCATATTTCGTCGTTCTCCTATTTCCGTGTTCTGTACCTGTCCCGCATGAGTCGAGAAGATCAGGCCGACGATGCAGGCGGAACCACAGAGAACGGCAGTGAGGACGGGCTTCTTGAGGGTGATGAGTTGGGAGTCGTTGAGGGAGGTGATGACACCCTCCAGGGTACCGAACATCGAACCGAGACCGAGGGAGATGAGCATGAGGAAGAAGAGGAAGGACCTAAAGGGAGACTGTATCTAGTGGGCAGGTGCTATTATCCCCTTCAGTGTCGTCTTAGATGACACTTGCAGTCTGCAGCAACGCAGAATCAGAGTGTCATCTAGATCGCTACTGAAGGGTGCTTATACCGTCTCTACGCTCCTTCGTGCACCCCTTCTAGCTTCTTCCACTGCACATGACGATGTCTACGTGTGCAGAGAATGAATGCAAATGCTTACCAGAGGGGAGGGAACGGGAACTTGATTATGGCCTCTGTGAAGACGACGAAGGCGAGTCCCGTGCCCTCGGCAGCCTGAATCTATTCTTTAGTCTGTCCCCCCACTTCCCCCTTACCTCAGTGATCGTCTTGTGGTAGTCGCAGTACTGACTCTTATCCGCCATCTTCTGCAGAGCCGAAGTGAACTTGGTCTCCATTAGCTCCTTCCACTGACTGTCCGTGAAGGCGGCCCTCACGGCATCATACGATGAATACAGATCGGGGTACAGTTCGTGAGCTGTAATCATGTCCCTGAAAGGAGAGCTTCTCACTTCCCGCTTCCCCCCTCTAGTCTTGTCCTTGATTTGTGAGACCAAAGAATGGCTACAGAATGGTACCAAGAGACATGAGTAGACTCCTCTCTCTACACAAAAGGGGAAGGGGAGAATACGGACGTTTTGATGCACTCGACAATCGAGTTGTGGGCCATGTATCCGAGTACACAGAAGACGACGACTGCTGTGTAGAAGGAGGTGAAGATGTTGATGAGCGACAGGATCTTCACGTCACGCATGCAGTTATTCCGAAGGGGATTGTACGAGCCGAAGGCGATGAGACCTTGAAGATTGGCGATAACACGGAACTGTCATTAGACGAGTCACGAGGGACGGCTCGTCTCGCCTTTCTCGCACAAAACAACTGACTGACCTCCGAAACCGAGTCCCATCGAGTAGAAGATCTGAGTAGCCGCATCCAGCCATACGGAAGGTGAATAGAGCATGTGGATCTACAAGGAATATCGTCTCTGTTTCCCCTCCCTCGCTCCTTCTTCGGACCCCATTCTCGTCATTCTCCTTTTAAGCCCCCTTCTGAGTCTGACAAGAGTGATGGGCAGATTGGAATGCGTTTTGTGAGAGAAAAGGGAAGAAGAGGAGAAAGAGAGTACACGTGCGTGTATAGACTCTTCATAGCGAAAGTAGAGGCCTGAGTCCCGAGGTACTTGTGTCCCTCTCTTACGTGAGTCTCCCCCCTCTCCAGCACTTCTACTTCTCCTTATGGGAAGCAGAGGCATTGTATGATGCAATAGATAATGTGTGGGGGAGGGAGTGGTTGATCTTCTCTCCTCCCTCTCCCCCTCCCTCTTACTACCTCCTCATCCCCCCTTTCCCTCTTGTCGCCCCTGCCCACATCGCGTCACTCTGTTACAGCACACAACGCGAAGCCCGCCGGCATAAGGCAGTCGGATACCTCATATCCATCTCTCCTCCCTCTCCCCCTCCCTATCTCCCCACATCCTTCCCTCACTCATTCTCTTACACTCACGACGAACACAGATCGCATTGCTTCGTAAGGAGAAGAGAAAGAGTCATTAGTTGAAGACACTGCTCACGAATTCGAAGCAGGGGAAGGAAGGCCACTCATGTGTGTATGGGTGATGTGAGAGTAGCCAAGTGGGAGGGGAGACTCACGTCGGGATGGAGCATGTAGAGGACTCCGTCGACGGCTCCATCGAGAGTGGCTGAACGAACGAGGAAGATCGTAGTCACCAGGTAGGGGAACGTCGCCGTCGCATACATCACCTGCACTCGTTTCATCTCTCATTACTCACTGTCATCATCCCCCCTCCCCTCCCTTTCACAATACTCACCTTGCCCGACGACTTGATGCCTTTCATAACACAGAGGTAGATGAGCACCCACGCAACGATCAGAGAGATGGTCAGATGGAAGTTGAACCCTTTGATCTCGCCGATTGATCTGAAGAGTGACGTCATCCGATTCATGTCATGTTAAGATGACGTACCCGCTAGTGTCGAGGGCCATTCTGTTCCAGAAATAGGAAGTGGGAGACGAGGACATCTTGCACTCGCTCACTTCTGTTCCATTCTCCGTGAGCGGACAACTCTGAAAGGGAGGAAGAGAGATACTTTAGCCGACGTGCGCGATATTGGCTACTGTTTGCGTATTTCTTCTACTCACATTCCACGGCAACTCGAAATTGAAGCCCTGAAAGAAGTAGTAGAGACACCAGGTGATGATGACATTGTAGTAGAGGGCGACGAGGTAAGAGACGACCGCCTCGGACACTCCGATGCCTGGAATGAGTGGATTAGAGGGGGATTGAAGGGGAAGGGGAGTCACCTCCAAGGAAGGGATGGATCGCATTCCACACTCCCACGGGACCCGTACGAAGACGTTGACCGATTCCGAGTTCAATCAGGAAGAGAGGAAGACCGCCGAGAACCATCATGATGGAGTAGGGAATGAGGAAGGCACCTGGAGAAGGAGAGTTGGATGGGGATACGGACTGGGATGGATGAATGCCGTGTAAGAATGCGTAGGGAGTGCGCAACGAAGGCAATGAGACGGACCTCCTCCGTTCTTCTGACACAAGTACGGAAACCGCCAGACATTTCCCAGACCGACAGCGTACGATACAACTCCCATGTAGAACTGCATCTTGTTGTCCCATTGCTCCCGCTTCTCTTCCATCTCGAACTCGTGCGTTATTTGACGATTCGTCTCCTGAATGCCGCCAATAAATAACATATTACCCCTCTTTATGGCTCGTGCATTCACCTAATGCCCGTCCCCTCTTTAGGTCTATCTGTCTCCCTACATCCTCTAATAAACGAATTTCTCCCTCTTGCGGTTCGCGTAGCTCATAAACTGAAGCGGCGCTTATGAGAAAAGAGCTCGCTCTCAATATCGCTGCCCCTCTCTGTATGTTGTCTGTAATGTGAAGGTGCGAGTATGGATGGTTGTATCAGGAGGAAAGAAAAGGAGAAGAGGAAAGGAAAGGGGAACGGCAGACGCCTAAGCTGGTCTCAGTCCAAGTGGATTGGCGAGCGTAAGCGAACGTCTGTGCGACCCACGACAGATGTGGGCTTGGCAATGAATTGGAGAAGAAGAGAAGAAGAAGCATCGGAAGGAGAAGAAAGGCAATCCCTGTGGAGAGAGGGACGCACGACGTACGTAGTCTCTCTACACGAAAAGAGAAAGAAGTAGGTGCATCTGGCCCATTTTCTCGTCTTCTTTCCCTCTCCTACCATTTCGCCCACTAGAGTGTAGAATAGAATTTCGCCATGCGATTTCGCCCCCCTACTTGGCCATTGTGCTCAATAGGCTTCTTCTGCCCTCCTCTAACTATTAGAGCGGGCAATTTACTGGCGATATTCAGGACTCTTTCGCTCGCTATCCCTCATTCTCTCGCAAGTTTTGTGCTCGCGTTGGGCGTCCGCTCTCATTGTCGTCGTGAAGAAGACAATGAGAGGAGGAAGACGGGAATGGGGGGTTAAGGGGGAATAAGGTAGAGAGACTCACGTCGTACTCGACTCCCTCGATGTTGACTCGCTGGTCGACGTTGAAGGTGACTCTGCTGGTCCTCACCTCCTCATCCGACCCCGTCTGGAACGACGCCACTCGTCCCTCTGCAGGCACTGCCGTCCCATTCCCATTCGCCTTCCGACCCGGAACGTCCAGAGTATCCGTCATGCTGAAGGTGTCATACGAAGGTTGCGAGGAGGCACCGACGAGGGGATCGGCCATCGAGGGAGAAGAGGGGACGGGACACGGGAGAGTCAATGAGTGATGAGACTTACGGGCGAAGGAGAGGGACGAAGAAGGGAAGGGGAAGGGGGAAAGGGACGCAGTCCCGCCCCCACGAAGAAGGCACAACAAAACAGTATATGATAGAGAAGAGCAATGGGAGGCATATTAAAAGGATGAGAAAAGGGGATGAGGGATGGGGCATTATGGAATTGAAGTATCGATAAGAGACATCGGGAATGGGAGGCTGGAGAGAAGAAAATGTGTATAGTACGGGAAGGAAAAGGGGAGGAGGCTTCTGAACAATCAGCTTAAAGCGGTGACTAAGGTGGGAAGAAGCGGAATGAAGAAGAGGAATGAAGGGGAATGCACAGTAAGGTGAGAGGGGAGGGAAGATAGTCAACTCTCTCTCTCTCTCTCTCTCTCTCTCTCTCTCTCTCTCTAGTTCCTTTGAGTGACGAGAACCTCTGAAGAGACATTCGACCACCTGTCACAGAGAAAAGAGGAGAAGAAGCAGAAGACTGAAGGACGGGACTCATACCGATACATGAAGAGACTACGTGACGTACTCCGGCCACTGATGGACACCCTCCCTAACCACTCATTTACTACCCTCTTGCATCAACACTGAAGACGTCCCTTCCCAAGCGACAAACGACATACCACTTACTAATTGCAATTGAGAATCGGAAGGGAGAGAAAAGCGAGAGAAGAGAAGAGAAGAGGGAGATGTGGATGAAGGAGGGGGACAGGAGAGTAGTGGGAAACAGAAGGATGAGAGGAGAGGAGGGGAATGATGAGTGTGGAATGAGTGAGGGAGTGTGAGGGAGGAGGGGAGGGAGTGAGAGGTGGAGAAGGGGGAGATATCACTGAGAGGGAGTGGACAGCATTCGCTTCTATACGATGGTCATCGAAGGCCACGCCTACTTACAATACAAACATACATTAGTTTCCCATTCTCTCCCACTCCTCCTCTACAATGTTTTATTCAGCACCTCTCACAGTCTGTCTTTCCCCCCTCCCGAGACCGGAAGTTGTCATAGATCATGCAGAGAAGAGAGAAAGGACCACCGAAGACCCGGGAGGTCCTTCAGAGGGGAAAGGGAACGTTGATTAAGGAATGGAGATGGGGGAGGGAGAGATGAAATGAACGAGGAATTGAGGAGAGGAGAAGAGCGACACGTAGACTATTCGAAGACAACGACGGAAAAGTGGGGATTCAGAAGGAGGAGGGGAGAGGAGAAGGAGGTGACGGGGAAGAGGGGTGAAGGGGGGAGCGACGGAAGGAAGTGGCAAAAGCGGAAGAGAGAGAAGATACTGATAAGTGACCGCAGAAACAATAGATGGTGATGTATTGGGGAGGTCACATGCTTGGAAGGACTGAAGAGATAAGTCTGAAACAGACGAGGGAAGAGGAAAACAAGATGAAGACAGACAACAGAGAACACGAAGGGAGACTGAAGGGGTGATGCATTTGGAAGGGAGGACTGGGTAATGAGAGGAGAAAGGAATGAAGAGGGGAAGGACATCGGAAGGTGAAGAGAAGGTTAGGGATATTAGAGACGAGGGATGAAGACGTTACTTGGAGGGAAGCGGGAAAAGGAGGGATGGGATACGGAATGAAAAGGGACAGCGAGGTGGGGAAGGGGAGGGAGTAGTCGTGGAGGGGACGGAGGGGGGAGAATGAGGGGAGAGGGAATGACGAGAGAGAGGGAATGATGAGAGAGAGGGAGAGGGAGAAAGCAAGGGGCAAACGGCTGCGAGGCAGAGTGCGGCGAGATGTATGGATGCGAGGGAGGATTCAAATTGGAGAGAGTACAGAACGTGGACTAAGAAGAGAAGAAGAGGGAGACGAGGGAGAGGGGAGCGGGAGAGGATAAGGCTCGTGAGAGGGAAGGACTCCATGGATAGATACATACACTCTAAAAGAAGAGGAGAGACGAGACAAGAACGTCGGTATCGCGAGAGTACTGTACACAGAATGAAGAACGACTGTCTTCTTCCTTACAATCTGACCCTCCTCCTTCGCTAAGTACAATCGTCAAACAAATGGAGAGGAAATGAGACCGCGAGACGAGAAAAGCAGAGGAGTATGCGATGAGATGAAAGAGGAGTTCAGAGGGAGAGGGGAGGGGGAGAGGGAGAAGACAGAGAGAGGGAGGGGAAAGGAGTACGGCATAATCAGAATTATGTAGTAGGGTCAGAGATAGAATAGCTACTGAAGAAATGAGAACTGAAGGGAACGAGAGGAATAAAGGGACTGAGAAGAACTAATAGGTAATAAGGAAAGAAGAGGCCGCAGGGAGAAGATTGAGGAGACCTCGACGAGGAGGACTATCTCAGGAGGGAGAACTCACGGGTTGGTGCATGCACAACGAGACTCTTTCCCTCCCCTCCCTTTCTCCCTACCCCCTTCGAAGACGCCGTAAGAGGTGGGAGGGAACAAACTCCGGCAGTCTTTTGACGTCGAGGAAAGGAGCGAAAAGAGTGGAATGGAAGGGGAAATCGGGAGGAATGGTCAAGGATCGACGAGAAGTTGAGATGACGTGAGGAGGGAGATGAGATGGTGAAGAGAGTGGAGTACACGAAAGGGGGTGGGGGAGAGTAGAAGGGGAGTTCTGAAATAGATGGACGACCGAGGGAAACACATGCATGGGAAGAAGAGGAGAGGCGACGGGTTACTATGGAAGGAAGTGATAGGAGGAGAGAGACCGTCGACTGAGGCAAGGGCATAATGAAATAGAAGAACGACTAGCTACTTCTTCTTGCTACTACACCCTCGCACACAACAACCACTTTTGGCCTACGAATTGTCGTTGTCGTGCTCGCTTACGGATACAATTTGGAAGATTGACAATGTATATAGTGAAGAGGAAGAACGGAGAGGAATGACGATAGGGAAGACAGAGGGGGATAAGAGGAAGACAGTAGGAAATGGAGGCATGAGGGAAAGGGGCCCTTTACACTACGAAACAACTGAGAGACGAAGGAAAGAAAAGGACTCACCTGCTCACTCTTAGAGAGAGAATGAGACGGGCTTTCGAGGAGTCACGAGGATACCGAGGGAAGGGGAGGGAATGACAGACCTCCTCTGCGAGTATCTGGGAACACCTTGTGAAAAGAGAGAGAGAGAGTATGGATAGAGGGATGGGGGAGACAAACAGGCGGGGATTGGAGGGGGAAACAGTAGGACATAAGAGGACGACGACTACGAGGGCAGGCAACCTTTGTTTCCGATAGACTGCTCGTACTTGGATTAGGCACTTAGTACCTCTCAAGAGAACGACGTCCTTCTCCCCACGAGAATTCGTCATGTTCCTTAGTCCCTTCATCCCTCTTTGAATATGCCACGTTCCTCTCCCTCCCCTACCCCTCAATCAACGCTATTTTCATAAGGAATGCGCTTAGGTCTGACGCTTTGCTCCTTCAGCGTCCCCATAGACATAGACGAGAGGAGTTGAAGAGATGTCTCTGTCGGTTAGAGGGGACGAGATATAAGGGGAATGAGGAGGGTGCGAGAGGGAGGAGAGAGTGAAGAGAAGGAGAGGGGGGAGACAGAGCAGAGGAATGGGAGGGAATGTGTTACTATGGAGACGAGAGAGAGGGAACGAGAGAGGGAAGGGGTTGGGAGAGACATCGATTCGCAATGAAGACGAGCATACGTTTTGTCTGTCCACACTCTCATTCCTCCACACTCTCTCGTCTCTCTCCCCACTCTCTCCATTCCTCTACTCCCTCGTTCCTCTAGTGTCTCCCTCTTCATTCCCCTACTCTTTCCTCCCTCTCCCCAGTCTCTCTTTCCCCATACTCCCTCCTCACTCTAACTCCTCTCTTCATTTCCCATTCTCCCTTCTTTTTCTGTCTCCCCTCTTCACTTCCCCTTTTCTCTCTTTTCTCTCCCCACCCTCTCCCTTCTCTCTTTTCCCTCATATCTTTCCCCTCCCCTCCGATCCGTCCCTCCTTTCTCGTCTGACTCTCTTCATTCCCCTTATCTCTCACCCCTTCTATCGTCATCTCTCCCCTCCTTCCTCGTGTCTTCCCTCTATACAGCTGTCTCTCTTCAGCTGCCAATATATTTTAGTCTTCTATCGTCTTTTTCCCTTCTTCCCTCAGGCGATCTCTTCCCTTCCCTTGTCCCTTCTCTTCATCGATCCACAAGCATCCCTCCAAACCAAGCCTCAAGCTTCGTCTCTTCAATGCCTTCCCTTCCTCCTCTCCTCTCTCCACTCTCTTCATCATTCCCTTCTCCCTCCCTCCATTCCCTTCTCTTTATCTCATTGCAAAGAGAGACAAGCCAACTTCTCACCTTACCGTTTCTCTCCATCGCAAAAGTTAGCAAAAGCAGTGCAAACAGAACATCGAAGCTCAACTCATCCCATTACCGGAAGAGTTGGCTGCGTCAGTGGAGAATTAGAGAAGGAGAAGAAGAGACATGTGCTTACAATACAAACGAACATGTAGCATTGCGACTGATGACGTCCCTCTCACCTACTCCCTCAATCCAAATAACACTGGCGCCAGCCTAGCCACTCTCTGGTAGAGAGTACTCTCTTTCAGCCACGCACATGCCTACGCTCGTAGCACGGACGAGGGCGGCAGAGTGGCATGGCCGCGTGGCGCAATGGATAACGCGTCTGCCTACGGAGCAGAAGATTGTAGGTTCGATCCCTACCGTGGTCGCAACTTTTTGTCCTTTTGACCGAGAGACAAGGTAGCGAGTGTGCGTGTGCGTGTGCAGAGTGTATGGCTGGCTCACGTCGTCTCGATGGTTGGTTGCTATGGGGAGAAGGGAATGGAGGACGGGGAATAAGGGGAAGTGAATAGAGCAGAGACGACGAGTGACGAGTGTGCTTGAATGACTGGATAAGGAGCAGGACGATGGACGATGACGGCGACATTCTGGGGGTAGGTCATCCATCTATCCCCCCCCCCTTTACTCCCACCTTTACCCCCCCCCCTCAATCTCATTCCGTATTACTGCTACCACCCGACATCTCCCTGGAGACTGGCCGTAATAGCTAGTAATACCGGCTGTTCCCTGCTCTCTCACGGGAGAAGCCCCAGTCGAGTCAGTGGGAGTGCATGTCCTTTCAGACTCTCGACGATCTCGACAGTCAACTCTTTGGAAGAAGGCCGGGCGGAGCGAAGGTAACGAGCACACTCATTAGGGGGAGACCCTTAGCCTAATAGCTCCCCTCTCCACTTCAGAATGCAAAACCCTCACTCTCCAACCTCGATAGCTTATTCGGAGAAACGCCGAAGGTTTGGCTTTTGGAACAACTCTTTGTTTACTGCCTACTTGAGACTGCTAATTGATGCTAAGCCTTTACCGTGCTATTTATTTTGTCAAGAGATCGACTACGGCTGCGTCTTCCACAACTTCTGCTAATAGACGTCCGACTGTCTCCTTTCTTGATGAAGTAACCGGAGAGCCGCCCAAGGATAAGGTAGTGCTAATGTCCAATTTCCATGAATAGCTTGTTCAGAAGTTCAACCTGGACGATCTCTTCAACGATTCTCCCCTCCAGAAGCCTTCGACTTCTACAGGAGGAGGCACGAGGTACCTTCTCTATCAACATGGTGACGTCATCCAATGATATATTCAGTGCCGAGGCCCGTCCCTCATCTCTGGCCACTGGAGGGTCACGAAACCGTTCGTATGGATTCGGAGATCGAGGGAGAAGGGGCGATTCAGAGGGGGGGAAGACGACTACGCCCACTCCCTCCACTCCTGCTACCGTAGCCACTCCTGTTATAGTGGACGATGCGAGTGCGGGGAGGGCTGCGAGGTAGTGATAGGGGATAGAGGGAAGACTGTCTAGAGCATTGCAGGTTAGAGGGAGAGATCGAACGACTGAACAGAGAGATTGTCGATGTGAGACGACAGAAGAAGGAGGATGAACAGGCATTAGAGAACGAATGGAAGGAACGAATGGCGAAGAAGGATGCCGTACACTTAGAGGAGATTGAGAGCATACGGAACAGTTACGGGTAAGTAGTTGTTCAGAGACGACGTGGATTAAAGCAAGCGAGGACATTCAGAAAGCAAATAGAGACAATGAAAGCGGAGAGCGAAGAGGAGGTAGCGAGACTCAAGAATACCTACACACGGCAATTGGAAGCCATGCAGAATACGCTCGGAGAATCGAGGTAGAAATAGACGGGGACGAAGGCCGGCGAAAGCCGCTAATAACTGCTGCCTGGTATCGCCATAACACAAACAAGAGAGACTCTCGCAAAGTCCCAAACAGGCGCCAAAACAGTGTTGACTAACGCTTCCTGTCTGCGTGCGAGATTGAGAGGGAGAGGGTTCGGCAATCTTTGAAAGTTCTGGAGAGACGAGGCTATTCAGGGATATGACGGGGATGGTACACAAAGTCGACGAATTAACGACGACGTTGGCTAAGCTGGCGGGAGAAGTAACTAATGTTAATGAACGAGGGAACGTCGAACGAGAGAATGCGCTCAGACTTCGCGAGGACAAACTCACTCTACGAGAGGATTTGTAAGACTTGTAGTAATTGCTCGACGACTTGAAGAGAATACTAACAAGTGTGATTCAGACTGGAGAGGGAACGAGAGAGGCTTGAGGAGGACAAGAAGATTGTCTATGAGTTGAATAGCAAGTTGAGGGACTTGGCAAAGGAGCATGAAAAGACTCTCGAACAGGTTGAGAGGACTTCTTGTATTGGGGGAAGGGGAAGAGGATTCAGGAGAAATGGAAGGCACGCGAAGAATGGAACAGACTGGCTGCAGAGAAGGAAGTATTCAAGAAGGACCAGAACTTCATTCTCGAAAGGATAGACAGGCAGCGGAGGGAGTTGGAGGAAGCAAAGGTATTATTAGAATTCGAGAAGTAGTCTCACGTGATTGTTTGCGAGACGTTAGAGATATCCCCAGGCCTCGCGAGACTCACGCATGCACAAATACTCACGTTAACCTAAAAGACTCTCGGCGATAAAAAGCGGGGCATACACGCTGTTGTTCTGTTTCGTTATTCGTCATGTCATGCTGCTGTTTTGCAGGCGACTTTCCTGAAGGAACAACACGACCTTCTTGTGAGAGTGAGCAATGAGAGATCGACGCTGGAAATGGAGAAGAACGACTTCTTCTCGCAGCGAACGCAGGACATCAAGCGTATAAGGGACGAGGCGGCACTCTTGCAGGTCTCATTCTTACTCTTCCTCTTCCTCACAAATCATTCAGGCGAGGTCTAAGAATGTCCAAGTCGCCGATGCCCATGTCGAGGAACTCAAGCGATTCTACTATACGAAAGTGAAGCAGGTGCGGAGGATTGGGCAGTTAGAGGGGAAGACGGGGGTTAATGTATTGCAGCTGCAAGAGTTGGAGACGGCCTTAATGGACGAATGTGTCGAGTTGGAGAGACTACGGGCGATAATTCCGGCTGAAGTCATCGACACACTCAAGGCACGTAGACACCAGCGAATCCGCCCACTCCCTTTCCCTCCTCTCCCCTCTTCCCCGACCCCCTCTATCCCCCCTCAACTCCCTCCTCATCTTCTTCTTAAGGCTCCGCCATCCGTGACGAGACAAGCAAGTAATCCCCGACTGCGGGAGGTTCTCCAGTCGATGAGAGAGAAGAGCGAGACGTCGGAATCGGAGAAGGAACAAAGGTAGAACAGGGAAACAAGCTACTGGAATGACGGGAAATGGCATTACGTTAACACGCGATACCCTTGTAGAGACGACGACGTGAGGGCTGTTCTGAAGCAACATTCCGAGTTCCTGAATAAGTTCTCGGAGAACGAAAAGGCTTCCTCCTCGCCCCCTTATCAAGCCAATTCTCAAATGTATCGAGACCTCTAGTTCTTTCTATTCGGCCATAGATACATATGACTTGTTGTTGATCCGAAAATGTGATACGTATAGCTCATAACAGATTGTGATATATAAATATATATATATATATATATATATATATATATATATATATATATATATATATATATATATATATATATATATATATATATATATATATATATATATATATATATATATATATATATATATATATATATATATATATATATATATATATATATATATATATATATATATATATATATATATATATATATATATAT